>CM033354.1:26308983-26627504 GCA_019395295.1 Osmanthus fragrans
TTCATAATTTAGTTTGGTTAGCATTTGGTATAAAATTCATCTAGTTTCGGTTAAAGTTAAGATAATTAGCATTAAACTACTCAATCTCTGTGAGATCGACAATTCGGACTCTAAACGTTCACTTTATTACTTGTAACAAACAGTACACTTACGGTAGTTTTAAATGGAACGGTATTTTCATGAACATCTACCACTACCCATGTCTTCTCATTCTGCTTGGGCAACTTATAACCATTTGGTGTACTGAAATTTATCATTTTCCAATGCTATAATTGCTAAGCAAACAATAAACTAAGCAGTATTTTGAAGTTCTCAAAAACAATGGAACATGTACAACAATTGCATTTTTCCAAGATTTCAAAGAGCACGAACAACCAAAAAATGATTGAATGGGAAGAAGGTGTACCCCCATCTCAATATCTCAAGTGAATGACAATACTGAAGAAGTTCGGAAACACCAGTTGATGTGAGTCTGCTGCAACGACTGCATAAATAATATACCCTAAAGATTTCAAAACCAAACTTATAAATTAAAACAAACATAAGGTAGCATGTCGCACAAATTGGAGCCAATGAAACTACTGACTACGGTTATCCAACCAAATGGACCTCGTCCTTTTCAATACTGAAAAAATTCTCTTTTTCCAATTCTTAGAAGATTAATTTATCTATGCTTACCTACATTGAATATTAACTCAAAATTTCTTAATCCTACCTTATATCCACTGCTCTCAGATTTTTGCATATCTTTACAACATGACAAAGCCCAAAGTCAGAAACATCTGAACCAGATATATCTAATATCTCCCAGGAACCGTCCGCCAAAGCAATGATAATGTCATCATTCAGTAACTTTCTTCTTCTTGCAATTGCTACCAGTGTCATCTATTAATTTCAAAAGAAGTAAGACCACCACACATTTGACTAAGCTTAAAAGGCATACTTGTAAGCTGAAAACAACTGAACTAAGTGTTGAATCTTGCAAAATTCTTGAAAAAGAAAATGAAAATAACATTGAAATCGTTTACTTTAGTATCGGCGGGAAAAGTAGAGGCAATCTCAGCCAAGTCATCGATGATGTCTTCAAGATGCCTACCCACCACTCCAATACACGAGCTCACCAAGCTAGGTGGACACTCGCGCTTCACCAATGACGAAAATTCTGCAATCCCAATAATTTAAACAAGTTCAATTCACACCCCAAAGATATAGCTACCCATAAATTTCACAAGAATAAAATTGAATCCCAGATGGACTCACCAAATGATTGAAGGTTGTGGCCGTTGTCTCCATGAGCGATGGAGACACAGTCCATGTCTCCATTGCTGATGGAGACATGCCCGTGTCTCCATCAGGGCGTGTCTCCATCAGCGTGTCTCTACGAAGACACATACAAAGCCTCGATCTCCTCAACATCATCATAACTACCAATAAATGTGAGCGCTCATGAATCTTCTTGGGGACCAAGTCAAGTGCCTTAAAAAGAATATTTCTTGCTGATACTCATTAAGTAAACTTATTTATCAAAGGATAGAAATTCTTACAGCAGGGAAGCTGCCAGAATCCTGGATTCGTTGATATTCTTGGTGACACAGCTATTGGCTGCTAATCTGATCTGCAGCACCATTGCCATCAATTTGGAAGGTTGCGTGAAAAATGGAGAGAGTTAGACAAGCAAAACCGCAAAAGTAATAGCCAAAAATGCACTAATGTCAGTAAAATAAAAGGCTATAATTGTTATAAAAATATATGACATCAGCATGACGCCTAATGATGCAATATGAACAGTGCTATAAGTTTGCTCTTTTATATATTGTAGTGATATATATATATATATATATATATATATATATATATATAATCACGAGCCGACTTGGCTTGATAAAATTTGACCCAAAAGTTCGAATCGAGCCTAAATTTTTTAGCTGAGCAAATGTTCAGTTCTGCTCAGGTCAAAAAAAGCTCAACTCATTGTTACTCAAGTTGAACTTGAGCTTTGAGTTTCAGCTTGCAAGCCGGCTCAACTCGATTCGACTCGTTGACATACCTACCCCTTGTAGGGGAAAGTTGGAGAATCAAAGTAAATCAAACCAAAATCGAAGGCCCGTGTTTACACGGTTTCCTTAAATCGAATTCGCCGCCTCACCGGGGTGCAAGAGGTTTTGATCGGTGTTCGATTCCCAGGATACAATCGGTTGTCGGTTTACGCTGCACTACGTTAACCGCCTACGAATTGGCCGTGTCTATCTCTCAAGAATTTTAACAAAGAAAAGAAAATTAGATCCGGACGGTTTGAGGTTGGAAGGAAAGATTGTTTTTTTTTTTCTCTCTGTGTTTCCACCAAGAGAGATCCTCTATATACCCATAGAGGAGGAGCCAACTCTTTATTGCATTGAATAAGGAGTTACAACATTGAAAATGGCATTAAAGGAGGAGTTACAACATTGAAAATGAGTTATAGCATTGAAAAGAGGAGTTACACACGTTTGTGTAGTGGGGTGGTGTTGAAACGGATGAAATTCAAATTCAAATGGATTCAATCAATGGAGGAGGTCTTCATTCAAACATTTAGGGTCTGTTTGATTACAGGGTGGAAAACGGGTGGAAAGAAAATGAATGGCAGGGAATTGAATTGCCTAGAAAACATTTTACAGGGAATTGTAATTAATGGTGTTTGATTGGTATAATTTTCCACCTGGCAAATTTTTTATTTGGCTTTATTTTTTACTCAAATTGTCAATTAAATGGATAAATTTTTTTTACCATTGACTTTGGAATGTGTTCCAATTGCTTAAAAAAAAAAAAAATTTGTCAAAAAGTTAGAAAACGTTTTCCCACCACTATGGTGAAAAAACGTTTTCTAGCTTTTGTGCATCAACCGCTTGTACCTTGGAAAACGTTGGAAAACGTTTTCCCTGGAAAATTAGTGCAATCAAACAGGTGAATAGTAAAAAGTAGGAAAACGTTTTCCACCTTCCACGGAAAACTTAGGCCTATCAAACAGGCCCTTAATATTTTCCAACAATCCCCCACATGAATGAAAATCTAGAACCAAAAACTCAAGAGAGAAAGAAGCGTAGAACGAAACAATCCTGCATAGGATAGGTAGCATTTAGCTTTGAAACTTCCCTTGTGAAACCTATCGGGAATTACTAGCAAACCAGTGGATCTGATGCCTTGAACTGTTTCGCCATTTGTATAAACCAAGACAATAGATCTCACACAGGACCATTCTAGACACAGCGTAGTTCTCAATGTTGTGTTCATTTTGGCCATGAACACGTCGCCTGGTTCTGCAAGTGTTTGTTCAAGGATGTAGCCTTTCCAATCCTTATAGAAGCGGTCCCACTTCACACTCACATAGGTGACCTCTTAACTCAGTCTTTCACAACAACGGTTAATGGTCATTAAAAGCACAGCTTAACCTACATCTTCCAATCACTGTAAGCACCATAGGAATGAGCAGAAGGAGAACCTTCTAAGTGATTTACACGAATATACATGATTTAGTTGTCCCTTTGAACCTAGATCCTGAGATCTCCATTCAGCTAGGTTGGGTTTCCACAATGATACCTTTCAAAGTTATAGGCTGCAAGCCCATTCCCCTTGATGTTTTTTCAACTAGCTCTCGAGTTAGCCCTTTGGTTAGCGGATCCGCAATATTATCCTTTGACTTCACGTAGTCCAGAGTGATAATACGTTGTGAGAGTAGTTGTCGAATGGTATTATGTCGTCTTCGAATGTGTCGAGACTTACCATTATACATATTGCTTTGTGCCCTGCCAATTGCTGATTGATTATCGCAATAAACACAGATTGCAGGCACGGGCGTTGACCATCTTGGAATATCCTCAACAAACTGGCGAAGCCACTCTGCTTCTTCAGTTGCTTTGTCCAAAGCGATAAACTCTGATTCCATTGTAGATCTTGCGATGCAAGTTTGTTTGGACGATTTCCAAGAGACAGCTGCACCACCAAGAGTGAAGACATATCCACTAGTAGATTTTGAATCTGACATATCTGATATCCAATTTGCATCAGCATACCCTTCGATTACTGCAGGGTATCTAGAATAATGCAGTCCAAAATCACGAGTGTACCTCAAGTAATGTAATACCCTGAAAATTGCTCTCCAATGGATAGCACATGGGTTACTCGTGTAGCGACTCAATCTGCTAACTGAGTATGCTATATCCGGTCTCGTACAAGTCATTAAATACATTAAACTCCCAATTATCCGAGAATATTCTAACTGTGACACACCATCACCAGTGTTCTTGGACAAATGGAGACTTAAATCCACTGGAGTCCTGGCCACCGTGGTATCAGACTTGTTGAACTTGTCTAGTATCTTATCAATGTAATGAGATTGAGATAACACAAGTCCATTCGGTATTCGAGTAATTTTTACCCCCAAAATGACATCCGCGAGACTCATATCTTTCATGTCAAACTTTGAGTTTAACATATTCTTAGTGGCTTTGATAATCTTATCAGAGCTGCCGACAATAAGCATGTCATCGACGTACAGACACAATATGACATATCCATCATTAGTGTTTTTGACATATACACACTTGTCGCACTCGTTGATTCTAAACCCATTAGAAAGCATAGCATTATCAAACTTTTCATGCCATTGTTTTGGTGCTTGCTTTAAACCATAAAGTGATTTGACCAGTTTACAGACTTTCATTTCTTGACCTGGAGCCAAAAATCCCTCTGGTTGCTCCAGTAGATTTCTTCATTCAAATCTCCATTTAGGAAAGCTGTTTTTACATCCATTTGATGTATTTCCAGATTTCGCAAGGCCGCAATAGCAATTATCATCCTGATAGAAGTTATTCTCGACACAAAAGAATAAGTATCAAAGTAATCTAAGCCTTCTTTTTGCTTATAACCTTTGATTACTAGCCGAGCTTTATACTTATCAATAGAGCCATCCGCTTTCATCTTTTTCTTGAAGATCCACTTGTAGCCCAAAGGCTTACAGCCCGGTGGAAGATCTACTAATTCCCAGGTATGATTCTGTAGGATAGAATCGATTTCACTATTGATGGCTTCTTTCCACAGATGACCATCTGGAGAAGATATAGCTTTGAGGATCATTCTCCATCAAATATGTGAGAAAATCAGGGCCAAACGTCTTAGAAGTTTTGGTCATTTTGCTCCGTCTAAGCTCATCCTCACCTTCTTCAACTGGATCTTTACTGCTGCCAGAAGCAGAAGATTCCATAATTCGTTTAATAGGAGTTAACTGTTTAGGAGATTTACAAGGAAATATATTCTCAAAGAATTGTGCATTCCTAGACTCCATAATCGTGTTCGAATAAATATCAGGTATATTCGAATAGTGCACAAGAAACCTATACGCACTACTATTTTGTGCATAACCAATGAACACACAGTCAACTGTCTTAGGTCCAATCTTGACCTTCTTAGGAGGAGGTACCGCGACCTTCGCAAGACACCCCCACATTCGTAAGTATTTATACGAAGGTGTACGACCTGTCCAAAGTTCATACGGAGTCTTATCCATATTCTTTCTTAACACTTTATTCAAAATGTAATTCGCAGAAAGAATAGCTTCTCCCCACATATTCTGTGCTAATCCAGAACTGATCAACATAGCATTCATCATTTCTTTTAACGTTCGATTCTTACGCTCAGCAATTCCGTTCTGCTGAGGTGAATAAGGTGCAGTAGTTTGGTGAATTATTCCATGTTTAGCACAAAATTCACCAAATGGTGATTCATATTCACCACCACGATCACTTCGTAGCACCTTTATTTTCTTGCTAAGTTGATTTTCAACTTCATTCTTATAAAGAATGAATTTATCGATAGCTTCGTCTTTGCTTTTAAGCAAGTACACATAACAATATCTCGTGCTATCGTCGACAAAAGTAATAAAGTACTTATTGCCACCTCTTGTTTGGGCAAATTTCAAATCACACACATCACTGTGGACTAGTCCCAATGGCTCGGTACTTCTTTTAATACTATGAAATGAAGACCTAGTAAGCTTAGCCTCAACGCAAGTTTCACATTTATAATTTGAATCAATTTGAAACCTAGGCAAATAGTTTAGTTTGCTTAGTCTACGTAATGCATTGTAATTTACGTGACCTAATCTACCATGCCACAGATTAGGAGACTCAAGCAAGTAAACAGAAGGAGTTTTCTCATTATTCATAACAGTTGGGGTTACAGCAATTACATTCAGTTTAAACAGACCATCAGTCATATAGCCTTTCCCAACATAAACTCCTATTTTGGTAATCACCAGCTTATCCGCCTCAATGACCATGCGGAAACCATTCTTTCTCAGAAGAGACCCAGAGACTAGATTCTTGCGAATCTCTGGCACGTACAGCACATTAGTCAGAGTAAGCTCTCTGCCAGATGTCATCTTTAGGATCACCTTGCCTTTACCAAGCACTTCAGAAGTTGCAGAGTTTCCCATGAACAACTTTTCACCATTTGTAACTGGTGCAAAAGTAGTGAACATGCTCCTATTGGAGCAGACATGGCAAGTGGCCCCAGTGTCCAGCCACCACTCCTTAGGGTTAGACCCCACCAGATTAACCTCACTAATCACCGCCGTGAGGTTTAGGTCAGACATGTCATCTGAGAGATGATCTCTCTCATTTCCAACCATATTAGCCTGAGGACGTTGCTTGTTATCCCTTCGAGGCTGACGGCAGTCTGCTGATCGATGCCCAACTTTGTCACAATTGAAGCACTTTCCATTGAATTGGAACTTGGGTTTCTTTCCTACCCCGTCGGTAGGCTTCAACTGAGACCCTTTCGTGGTCTGCTTTTTGTCTTTCCAATTTCCATTACCCTGTTTAGCTTTAAAGGATTGACCTTTCTTGGTGCCAGAACTTTGGCCGTATTCCAATACATTAGCCTTCTCAGAGTAAGAATTTCCTGACTTACGTTCAGCTTTTTTGTTATCCTCCTCAATGCGCAGCTTGATAATTAAATCCTCGAAAGACATCTCTTTCCTCTTATGCTGCAAATAGCTTTTGAAAGCCTTCCACTGAGAAGGTAGCTTGTGAATAGCAGTACCCACCTGTAGAGATTCTGACATAGTCAGACCCTCAGCATGCATTTCTTGCAAGAGTACTTGATACTCCTGCACTTGGCTCACCACTGAATGTGAATCAACCATTTCGAAGTCCATGTATCGACTAGCCAAGAATTTCTTAGACCCAGCATCCTCGGATCTGTACTTCTTTTCTAAGGACTCCCAAAACTCCTTAGCAGACTTCTTTACCACATACACGTGATACAGAGAATTCTGTAGGCCATCCAAGACATAGTTGCGACACAAAAAATCAGCACTTTTCCATGCATCCCATACTGCACGCCTATGCATATCAGTGTCGTTTTCAGCCACGACCGGGGCATCCTCGGTGAGGAAGCGTGCAAGGCCCAAAGTAGTAAGATAAAAAATCATCTTATTCTGCCATGTTTTAAAATCAGTACCAGCAAACTTATCCGGTCGAATTGCATGGTTCACCGGAAATGGAGCTGGAAACGTTGGCAAAGGTCCCGAGGCCGCAGCCCTAGGCACTGGCAAAGGTATTTTGCCAAACTGGATTGCCGAGGCCGCAGCCATAGACAAAGTTGGGTTCACTCCAACATGAGGAATCCCGCCTCCAATTATCCCGTCAATGGGAGGAATGCCAGTTGTAGTCTCCATAGGGTTAACAGTGTTCATAGTAGGATTTGGTACACCGGTACCAACAATGCTGCTTCCGTTGTTCACATCGTCATTTTCATGTGACGCCATTGAACCTTAAAACAGACAACAAATAATTTAGAATAAATTTGTAAAGGCGTGTATAAATTCGAGATCTAAATTATCTGTTCGAGAAAAAAAAATGCAGAATTAAAACCCAGATTAATTTGTCAAAATATTAAGGACTTAACAATTATTTAAAAGGAATTAGAAATCATTAACCAATGATTAAAATCAATCATTTAAGAAAAAAGTGGGCAATCATTCCAAATAATTGGCAATCATTATTAGAATTGTAAAAAGTTACCTAATCATTACCAAATGATTTTTAAACCATGCATTATGACAAATTCATGCCAAACCACCTTGGAAAGCCATTTTTTTTTCATGCAAAGACGGAAACTTCTATTTTTTTTTTTCCTTCAGTTTGATCGATTCAACAAATTATTTTAATGAAATTTATGTAAATGATGAACATAACTGATGAAAATCATGAAATGATGAAATGAAATAATCACGAACTTAGGGAAAAAAAAACTCACAGATGATGGAAAAAAGAAGAAGACAGGAACATAAACTGGTTTTTCTTTTCCTTTCAACCTTACTGATTCAAACCTAATAAAATTTACTATGCGTAATTAAATAGATAGATTGTCAGCCTTTTTCGTAACAGACAAATTATTTAAACATTAAACAACTTGGAGGTGGAAAGAAAAACGGCAGTAATCAAACACAGAGAAAAACTGAAAGGAAAAAAAAAACTGATTCTCAAAATTTCCCGAAATGAGAATTCGATTTAAGCTTGTAGGGGAAAGTTGGAGAATCAAAGTAAATCAAACCAAAATCGAAGGCCCGTGTTTACACGGTTTCCTTAAATCGAATTCGCCGCCTCACCGGGGTGCAAGAGGTTTTGATCGGTGTTCGATTCCCAGGATACAATCGGTTGTCGGTTTACGCTGCACTACGTTAACCGCCTACGAACTGGCCGTGTCTATCTCTCAAGAATTTTAGCAAAGGAAAGAAAATTAGATCTGGACGGTTTGAGGTTGGAAGGAAAGATTGTTTTTTTTTTTTTTTCTCTCTGTGTTTCCACTAAGAGAGATCCTCTATTCATACCCATAGAGGAGGAGCCAACTCTTTATTGCATTGAATAAGGAGTTACAACATTGAAAAGGGCATTAAAGGAGAAGTTACAACATTGAAAATGAGTTATAGCATTGAAAAGAGGAGTTACACACGTTTGTGTAGTGGGGTGGAGTTGAAACGGATGAAATTCAAATTCAAATGGATTCAATCAATGAAGGAGATTTTCATTCAAACATTTAATATTTTCCAACACCCCTAACCCCAACACTTCAATTTTTTTATTTTATTATTATTTTTATTATTGTTGAAGAATATGAACTGACATCTTCAGGTCAATTTATTTCGCACTTGGTCCCCAATTCGAAGAATTATTTGGGCAAATAATTGGTTTTGAAGTAAATAAATAACAAAGCTCGACTCTAGCCCGTCTGTAGACTCTGTAACAATAGGGCACAATCATTCATAAATTTTAGTGATTGTTTGTTAAAACTTTACTAAAATTCATTTTAACCGATCACATTTCAATTTCAACAACACATTTTTTCAACTTTTATCAAAAGATTTGTCAACATACAAATATTTTTTACTCACACTAGCACTTAAACTGGAGCAGTGGGCCACATCTTGGTATGATTTTTGATGATTAGATAGAAAATTGTCCATTTGGACATCAGCTAAATACAGAAAAGATAAACACGACTCTATACAATGATAACACAGCATAACTCGAGAATGAATATAGATATTAATTTCGAAATGAGAGCATCATTTGAATAGAGATTGGCATCATTGAGTCAAAACGACTTCAATGTATATATTATCTTTTCACTTTAACAACAAAACATAATTTAAAATAGTGATTTGTATGTCTACACGATAAAGCTAACAATCAGTCACTACATTCTTCTCTATTTGTACTTTCTGAGGGCAGGTATATCCCGAGGAATCATCCTTAGCCTCCTTTGTTTCCTCGTATGCAGCAACATGAACACCGAGGGCAGCTCGTCCAGAAGGATCAAGATTGTTTGACCATGCTGCGTCCCATTCCACTGCCTTCGCGGTACTACATGCCACACTTGGACCCCCGGGAACAGTTGACCTCGCAGCATTCTATTCAAAATGAAGAGAAGATATTGAGTCTGACAATCTTTGGGGTGTGTGTGTGTGTGTGTGAGAGAGAGAGAGAGAAGAAAAAGGGAAAAGTTGAAGTTCGTGATATAATTCAGCCCCATATTCACTTTTTAAGATGCAGTTCGTAAGTAAGGTTCTCGTACCATATCAGCAAATGGAAAATCTAATCCTGCCCCACTATGAGCAGGAAAACAATTTTGGTCTTTTTAATCAAGAAAAGAGAATATTTTAAATTTTTAATAAACTCATAGCAACCATGCAATTCCAAGCAAACAAACACTGATCCCGACCCCGTATTTCGCTAAAAAGGAGGAAGCGGCAACAAAAAAGAAGTGAAGAACTAAACCAGTATGCAAAACCCACCTTAGGGAAGAAGCGCTCGAAGATGGTCCGGTAGTAATACCCTTCTTTTGTTGTTGGAGTATTCTCAGGGTAGACAAAACTAGCATTGGCTAACATTGCATCTGTAACCTGACAGGAGTATATATAAGGGCAATTAAGCAAATACGTCACAACAATTGAGAAGCTCGAAAAGACAAATATTTTGACTCAGTAATTATCACAAATAGAGAGGTTGCTCTACCTGTTGGTTTGCATGATCCTTCAAGCCGTCAATCCAACTGTACCCAACTCCATCACTGAACTGTTCTTTTTGTCTGTACAAAATGTGCTAAAAACAAACAAGAAAAGGCACAGGTCAACTAGCTGACCATATGATGCAAATGTTTTGGTTTTTCATGGGAGCAACAGGCAAAATGAGGAGAAGAATAGTGGAATAATACGGAATTCAGTGTCATAAAAAATTAACAGTCAAAGGAGCAAACCTTTGGCAAATATGGATTCTGTTCATCATCAAAGGCATTCCGTAGAATCCACTTCTCAATTCTTCCAAGATCAGGTCTTATCTGCCATTGTTAGTCAAACAAAGTCGGAATATGTCAACAGAACAGAATTGGGCCTATAATAATCCTCTACTTTACGGGCAGCTGATAAATGATAAAATTCAATTCCAACGCTGAAGTTTTGACATATTGCACGAATTTTTTACTTAGTATGGCATAAATCAAACACCTACCATTGTGTATCAATTTCCTTTTTGTATACATATAATTATAACTCATGGTAATCATCCAATGAATGGCAGCCAAGATGTCATACATCAGGCGCATAACATTGAGGGTCAAGTACATGTAAAGAATAATGGAAGTAACAAAAAATTTTGAGATAGAAAATGGGAAGTCAAAGCAAAGACAGATTGTCAAGATGCACACATTTATCAGCAAGTATTGGAAGCAATGGCAAACATGACCTTTAATTTATTTCTTGCAAGTATTAGCAGCACATCTTCTTATTCAATATTTCAGAGGAAGCAAAATGTAGAGCAAGGATAGTATTTCTTAAATCTACAAATAAATATAGCAGCAAATGGCTGAAGATGGTGCTGATAGGTGAAAAAGAAACAGGATCAATAGTCATCTACCATTTTCCATTCTGGATCAATGCTCATTGCAACATTGATAAATTCCTTGTCTAAGAAAGGAACACGAGCTTCAACGCCCCATGCCGAAGTTGACTTGTTAGCCCTCAAGCAGTCGTAAAGATGAAGAGCTTTAATCTGGTTCCAATATAAAGAATTATAAAATTAATTAATAGAAGTTACTAAGTAAATACAACACTAATCATAGAGAGAATCCTATTCCAGCATGAGTATACATAAAGCTGCAATTAACATTACCTTGCTACATGTTTCCTGGTGAAGCTCCTCCTTGTTGGGTGCCTTGTGAAAATACAAATAACCCCCAAATATCTCATCAGAGCCTTCACCGGAGAGAACCATTTTGACTCCCAGTGATTTTATTTTCCTAGACATAAGAAACATTGGTGTACTGGCTCGGACAGTAGTCACGTCATATGTTTCGATATGGTAGATGACCTCCTCTAGTGCGTCTAGTCCTTCCTGATTTAGCAATCAAAATATTAATATCAAAAAGATCATCTTATCCTCGAGTGATGTCCACAAGTTAATCCATTTTACTATGAAAACAATTACCTGCACGGTAAAATAAAACTCATGGTGCCGAGTGCCAAGATAATCTGCTACTTCTCTGGCAGCCTTCAAATCGGGTGAACCCTGAGAGATAAAACCTAAGTGAGCAAAGGGAAATGGATACTGTATGAACTAGGAAAAGGAACAGTATATAAGAATCATAGAGTTATGGAACAAGTCCAATCTAATTGAAGAAAGACCACCATTATTAAGGAAAATAAGTTCGTCTTTATGTTCGGCAGACAGTAATTATAGTAAATAATGATTAACTAGTAATATAGACACAATGAAAATGTCATAATGATTACAAAAGTTAAAACTATAGTATACAACCTAGTTCAACATGATTTGCCAAAACTCGTACCATTATCAGATAGTAGATAAGAATAGTAGTGTAACAATGATTAATTTCAGATGGATTAAATTTTAAAGTAACTCTTTCACTTGACTGCATAAAATTTGAAAGTAAAGGTTTCATAGGGAAAAAAAGAATATTGCATAATGGCTTACCTACCCACAGGATTCCCTTAAACAATGATACTATATATAAGACAAGATATTGCTTCCTAAAAGTCAATTTAAATTGGAAAAATCAAACATGAAGGTCATATTAGGATGAAGATAACATAAAAAGGCAAAAAATATGGCAGTGATCCAAATGCAAAAGGAAATTCTGAAAATGCTGGGCCCAGGTGAGGAAACTATTATTACCTTTAAGCCAATGCAAAAAGTATGCAACTGGGATCCCCACTGGCAGGCAGCTTCTGAGTCCTTCATATAGCGGGAAGCCACTGAAGCAACAAGCGATGAATCCAATCCGCCAGATAAAAGTACACCAAATGGTACATCTGTCATAAGTCTCTTAACAACAGCCTACAAAAAAATTAACATAGGCAAAGAAATACGAATGACATTTAAGAGAGTAATAAATAAAAAATATGCTAAGATTGGATAAGCACAGATTTCAAGAAAATAAATTTGATATGCTTCCTTGCTGTGTGCTTGAAAGAATTGAATAAGAGAAGAGAAGTGGAATCATAAACAATATTGAAAAAATGAGGTGAAATTGTTAAAGAACAAAGAAGCAGGGGCAACAATGCAAAAATATGAGGAAGTAAACCATAGAGGAAAGAAAAAGAAGAAAGTCAAGTGAGATAAGATGATATGAGAAGAGTAGAATAGATTAGAAGAAAAAGGGTGAGTGAGATCACACTAAAATCTCCAATCTGTGAACATAATATCCAGTAGCAAGAAGCAAAAGGTAGAAGAATGGTTTATCAACGGAAGCAAAACTTTAGACTCCTATAGTGAACAACTAAAAGTCTTTCCTCCCAGTAAGGAAATATGGATCAACTAACCTTCTCAAAGGCCTTGCGCAGTACTAAGGAATCATAAGGAGCTGAAGGTATGTGTTCTGAGTACCATGGAGGATTGTACCATCTCCTCAGCTCTCCTGTCAACATAATATGGAATATCAAATATGATGATGAATATTGCTTGCATTTCAAATGACAGTATAGATAACTGCAGGGGAGAGAAAAAAATTGTAATGTATTGGTACATGTTAAATTAACATCTTATTAACCCACCTAAAGATCAAGTTCCCAATTTTTAACAGAATAAAGTACGTGTTTAATTAACATCTTGTTAAACCAACTAAGAAGCAAGTTTCCAATTTTTAACAGAATAAACATAACAGTTTCACTTCCATTCCTTTTAAAAATTCCCACTAAATACAGAAGAACTAGCTAATTGGTAGCACACCTATCATAAAAGATTAAAATCACGTGGGGTACAATTTTATGATTTCATTTCTTAATGCACTAAAGAATTTGTAGACTTGAAAAACTATATACAACCTTTACAATTATTTTTCAGATTTATAGCTTCTTAAAAGTGTGGTTTTTATTGTAGAAATTAGATGTCATAATTTTCAACGAATTAGCGAGACAGATCCATAAAATTCATGAACGAATTCACAAGGTATAATGTAGGGGCAAAAGAAAAATGGAGCTAAACTAATTTCACTACCGAGATTAGGAGTTCAAAGTAAATAATGTGTTAATTCCCGTAATTTCAAAAGCATACCAGTTTTGCTTGAATATATGTGGCCAGGAAGAAATGACATGAATCTTTCACAATCATCACTCAAGGCTTTCATTTCTGAAGCAAACCAAACCGATCCTACAGGAAAAATAACATTTAGTTAAACAGAACTACAGAATGACCTAATGAGTGCACGAAGAAGCGACCTTTTCTAAACAAGGTTGGCTGGGGATCACCAAGTAATAAAGCACAGAAAATATTCAAGATATCATAATGATTTGAGCATGGCCCGTGCATACTTAATTGAGCAACTGTAGACTTTATGGGGGGAAAAGAAAGTAACATACCATCAAGACCCCAGCCAATGTAAAGTGGAGTAATGCCAATAGCATCCCGAGCAGCAATAAAACTTTTATCACGTGTGTCAAGAAGCACAAAAGAGAACATCCCATCCAACATGTCAACAAAATCTTCTCCATATTCTTCATACTGACAAATAGAAAATGTGAAGCGAACAAAAATATAGATGAATGTAGAATAAATTTTGTGAATTCTTATGCTATTACTTTTTCTGTAATTTTTGGCAAGGAACAAAATTTCAAAATGATATATATGGCTTATAGTCAACTAAAGAATGGTAAACCTTCATCTGAATACACTATTAAAGCACTTACAAGATGTGCAATAACTTCACAGTCACTTCCCGTTCTGAACTGATGAGACTTCAGCTTTTCCCTTAGTTCCTTGTGGTTATATATTTCCCCATTAACCTAAAAGCATAAGAAAATGGGAAAAAAGAAAGGAGCAAGGTCAAATTACTAGTTCATATGTAAATAAACAATCCATTCATATTATTTCAAGAAAGCTATTGAAAAATCGTGTGAACAAAGAAACATAATGGACCGTTCAACATTCAACTGGATTTTAATTATTTTTCTAAGGTAAGATTTTTCTTTTTTCTGGATCAGCAACAAACTCTAGTCGAGAATATCACGTGCCTTATAGGAGCTAACCACAATGATAGTCCTGGAAATATAAGAAACATGACATAAAGCGTAGATGGAAAATAGAAATTTGAAGGAGGTGGCTATTCGTTTCTGAGAAACCATCACGGTATCTTCTCTTATTAATAATCAGACAATGTGAATGGCTGCAAAAACCAGAATCAGCACCATGTGGAATAACTTATGCCATGACAAGTGTTACTCCATCGTAATAAGAAACTTCAAGGGTAGTTTGCTGAATTTAGAACAAGATCGTGGAACATTGCTCTCATCCCTACGCTGGGCAAGGGATTGTTTGCTGTACCAGCCTATACATAAAGCATAATTATGCAATGGAGCACCTTAGGCAAAATAATGTCTGAAATGATACATTAAACATGAAAAAGATGATCCATTTCTGGTCCTCCACATTCACACATGAAGCAAGAATGGGGCCTACATCCCCTAAACCTTTCTAGGCCTTCACATCTATACAAAGTTACAAACACAGAAGAAGGAAACCAAAAACTATTGTGCATGATTTTCTAGATTTCATATCGAAACTCAAAGCAAAATTTAGCTATCAATTAAGTAATCCCTCCACTCAAGAATAAGCTCAAGGTAGAATAGATTAATGTACCTGAGCAGCAGAAACATTAATAAATAAAACTTCACCTACCGTTACAGCAACTGTTTTGTCTTCATTATATAGTGGCTGATCACCTGAAGCAGGATCTACAATAGCTAATCGTTGATGAGCAAGATAACAATCCTCATGGCAGTGCAAGCCACTCCAGTCAGGGCCTCTGTGACGCAACCTACATTTCAAAATCAAATGACAAAGGGAAAGTGATTTTCTCTGACAGAAATTTAAGACTAAGCAATTGCTCTTTCGGATAATTAATCATTTCTCTAGTTCACTATAAGAGCAAAAGGCAACAATACAGAAGAAAACTGAACTTAGGAAGCACGTATTACTTTCAGTATCCAGGTAAAGGCAGAGAAATTTCAATAGTAATAGAGAACTATTAGAAGCACGTATTTTTTTTCAGTTGATAAACCCCATTTTTTAAGAGACGACATACACAAAAAAATTAAATCAATAAAAATTAAATTAAATTAAATTAAATTTTCTCACAATTACTTTGACAAATCCTAGTAGATTTGATGAAAATACTCCTGAAAGCAGAATTCAGTCATTAACTGCAAATGAAAATCATGTGGCCTTGCATCAAGATTATCAATAGGTTGCATAATTATATTCCATACATCACACTCTTACATATCCAAGTAAACAAAAATACTAATGCCGTGAGATGTAACAATTAATTCTATCAACAAAAAATTTGTGCAACATTTCAGTAGAAACTATAACAATTATATATGTCTTCCAAATTATATCATTTTAAAACAATTTTAACAAAGGTATAAGCTAATTAGGGAAAAATAAAAACGGAGAATGATAATTAAAAAATTAATCTTACTAAAAAGGAAAGACCGCTCATTGTATGCGCATTCACATTTCAAAGGCAAAATCAAATTTTATCAAATCCAAAATAACATAAACAGAGATGATAACAGTACACCCAACACGACAATCCAAATAGCAAAAACAAATCCACGTGATAATGTAACACTTCACATTGAAGCCAAAACTTAAAAAAAATGAGAAAATATATACACCTCCTGGAGAGTTCAATAATTCTGGATCGTTTGGCCTGAGAATTGTCCGTAATACCGAGTACTGCAAGAATTCCACACATGGCTACGTTGTTATCCTTTCCCACTCTATAAATCTCTCTATATTGTGTGTGTTTTGTATCTATATGCGAGTGTTTTTGTCTGGAAACGAATCTGAAAAATGCACAGAGGGGTAGCTGCTAAAATGCAAAGACTTGGGGATTTGGTATCATTTTTAGAGAATCAAAGCCGTTGATTTAGAAGATTCTGATTTATGATTTAATTAGGGTTTAAGTCCGTTGAAGATTCAATATTTAGTGGGGCCCATCGTTGAATTGCGGTTCTAACTTTTTTATTAGGCTCATTTGATTGCAAAGATGAATTTGAGTGAAAAAAAAAATGAATAATAAAAAATTGAATTGTCTGAAATTTATTTTAGAGGGAAATATAATTAATAGTGTTTTATTGTTATAATTTTTCACTTAATCCATTTGACTTTGTTTTTCATGTAAATTATTAATTTTTAAGATGAATTTTTTTACAATTTATATTTAAATTTGTTTAGATTGTCAAAAAGTAAAAAAAAATATTTTCGAATTTTTTTTTTCGTTTGACTTTATTTTTTATGTAAATTGTCGATTGAATGAATAAGTATTTGAATTTTGCTATTTATCGTAAATATTTTTACCATTAAATCTAAAATGTATTTTAATTACCAAAAAAATTAAAAATAAAATAAAGACAGAAAAGTTGGAAAAGGCAATTCCCTCAATTCAAGGAATTGAGGCGCATGAGTGGCCTTTCAAGAAAATATTTTGCCAAATTCCTTGTATCACACACACCCGGATACATTTTTTATGGAAGTTGGAAATTTTTTTTCTAAAAAAGTCAATCATCGGTCCTCCCCCATGCGCCCCAACTCCAACTTTCCATTGAATTGTCTTTTGACTTTTCCACCATTCCCCCACACCACCACCCCCCCCCCCCCCTCCCCCCCCCCCCCCCTTTTTTTTTTTTTTTTTTTTATCTTTTACAATAGGAAAAAATTTCTAAATTAAATGATAAAAAAAAATTATTCCTTTAATTAATAAATTTCATGAAAAACAAAATCAAACGAATGGTATTCGATATCATTTTTTAATTATTTTTTTATTTATTGGCAACTGAAATAAATTCTACACTCAATAATAACAAAATTTATCACTTTAATTGACAATTTTCATTAAAAACAATGTCAAATGGACAACAAAAGCATTACATTTTTTAGTGAAAATTTATACCAATCAAACACAATTAATTATAATTCTAAGTAAAACAAATTCTAGAGAATTCAATTCCCTATCATTTATTTTCTTTCCACCCAAATTTCATTTTTTCTATCCAACTTTTCACTTGTTTGATACCAATTTTTTCGAAGAAAACCAATTTGCCAACCCAACCCCCACGCGCCCAAACTCCCACTTTTCATTGAATTGTCTTTCTCACAATTTTGGTGGGAAAGGCAATTCCAGGTTTTGTCCCCTTTTTTATTTTTATTTTTTGGCAATAGGAAAAATTACTAGACTAATGGTAAAAAAATTATCTCTTTAATTGACAATTTTCATGAAAAATTGAGGAAAACGAATGGTATTCGGTATCACTTTTTAATTATTTTTTAATTTTTTTAGCAATTGGAACAAATTATATACCCAATTATAGAAAAAATTTCACTTTAATTGACAATTTTCATGAAAAATAAAGTCAAATGGATACCAGAAGTATTACATTTTTCATGTGAAAAATTATACCAATTAAATACAATTAATTATAATTTTTAATAAAATAAATTATAGACAATTCAATTTCCTGCAATTTGTTTTCTTTCCACCCAAATTTCATTATTCCTATCAAACGGACCCTTAAAGTGGTAACCATTCAGAAGTTTCACAACCATTATTTAAAAAATAAAAAATAAAAATTATATACTCATTTTTAACAACATATTTACAAAATAAAATATTCTATACATAAATTCAAACTTTTTCAAACTTTTTAACCACACATTCTTTTAAAATTTATTATTTAAAATTTTATTTTTGCAAAAATAATGGTTGTCAAACTAGGCTAAAATTATAATGACTAAATCAATGATCTCTCAATTAAAAATACTAACAAAAAAAAAATTAACCGATCAAAAAAAAATGCTAACGAAAAATTTTCAGTATCGATGATTTGGTCTTACTTTGTACCTTATGTTAGAATAGAGTCAATGGTTGACTCTATGCAAAGCATTAACGAAAAATTCAAGATGCCGTTAATTTTACCTTATTTTTTACCTTTTATTAAAACTAGCTAGCAGTAAGCACGTGTATTGCACGTCTTATGTATCAGAAGAATGATATGCATAATATTTTTTTAATATTAATAATATTTTTTTAAGTAATTGATATTATTAAAGGAGATGATATTGAGTTTAGTAAATGATTCAATCTCTCGTTCATATGATATGTCCCAGAGACATGTATATTTAGAACACATAGTTACTAAAAAATCTCATCTTCTCGATGGCTTCGTTTTAGCAACCAATCTCTATCCTTGTACTCCATGAGACCTTCATCAATTTTCAAGTAATTGAAAAATTATATCGATCAGTACACTATCTACACTGTAAATATGTTGTTTATTTTTTCTCTAAACTATAACTGTTACTTTTTTCAGAAATTTCTAAGTTAAACACTACCTACATTATTAATTGTATATATAATTTTGTTATATTTATAAATTTTATATATTAATATTAATTGACTTAATAGTCTATGTCATTTCATATTAATTATATATGTAGTATTATTATAATGGGGGGACATGGGGACGTAAAAAAGGGATCCATTTTTCCAATTTTTTTTTAAGGTCCCATCAAAGAAATAGCAAACCCTAAAATAGTGATATTATATTATTTTGATTTTATATAAGTTTTTATTAATCATATATTGATAATTAATAATAATAATATTTAGTGAAAATTAATTGACTTAATTTTAAAAAATAAATAATTTTAATTTTAATTTTAATAATAATTTCATTTAGTTTAAATAAATTTAATTTAGGTATTATCGACCATAAACATAAAAATGAAAGGGTAAAATGAAAAATTAAACATATAAAGATAAATAAAGATATATTGGACATATAGTTAAATATGTAAAGGTAAATTTGGTAATAAAAAATTTCTCCTCAATCCACATTTTTAATAAACTAGCAGTAAGAACGTGCAATTTATCGAAAAAATGATATGCGTAATATTTTTTAAATTCTAATATTTTTTTTTAAATAATTGATGTAATTGATATTGTTAAAGGAGAAGACACGTTAATATATAGTTTATGTCATTTCATGTTAATTATATATGTAGTATTATTATTATTATTATTATTATTATTATTTTGATTTTAATAATAATTCAATTTAGTTTAAATAAATTTAATTTTAAGGGTATTATTGATCATAAATATAAAAAGGGTAAACTAAAAAATTAAAGATATAAAAATAAATGACGGTATATTGGACATATATCTAAATATGTAAGGGTAAATTTGATAATCAAAAGTTTCTCCTCAATCTACACTTTTAATAGATAGTAGATTTACGGTTAAGTGTTTCAAATTGACTGACTATTAGTGTAACTTCAAAAATTTTAGTGATCATTACAATAAGAAAATTAATTTAATAACCATCTTAATGTTTATTTCAAACTTCAACAACCATTTGTGAAACTAACTTTTGGTTATGCGAACCATTCTAAGTTACTTATTTATTACATAAATTATAAAATGATTTAATGAACGCCGATATTCATCTTATATAAAGCTAATATGTTATATTAATTCATTTGTGGATGCCACCGATATTTAGTATAAGATGAGCAGTTATACTTATTACTTCATTCATCTGACTTTGTTTACTAATATAATTTATCTTTTGTGAAAGTAAATTTGTATTTATCTTTTGGGAAAGTAAATTTTTATTTACTTTTTAAAAATATTTTTAAAGTGAGATTAAATATTTATTTTTCTTTTAAGTATATAAAATATTTTTACAAGATAAAAATAAAATTTATTTGACGGGGTAGTTTACAGTTGTCAAGAAAAATAAAATTTAAATTAAGAAAATATTTTAACAACAACCTATATTGATCAATTAGATCGTTACATTTCATCCCTCATCCAAACCAACATCATGAGAGTCCATTTCCCCCGATCATATCCAAGTCACTCCATCCATAATAAGGGCCGCCTAAAATGAAATGTCTGCTCTGATATCAATCGTAACAATTACTTTGAATACATATCATCATTAAAATCAACTTGCAAAAAAATTGATTGAAGTGCTTATAAACACATAAGATGAACCTTTTTCACGGAAGACGTCGTTACATTTCAATCGATACATATTTTTGACATGTACAACTAGTATTTTATAATGAATAAAATATATCAATCATGTTATAAGTACATATTTTTTTGACGAAAAAGTGTTGACAGAAAACACTTAGCACGGCACCATTGCAAAATGGGAAAACATAAAAAAAAAAAAAAAAAAACAAGTCAATCAAGTTTGGCTACATCAGCATTGGTATCCATTCTATTAAAATTGGACCGAGCTGTCTGTATAGAGCCATTTTGTCAAGTCCTGTACATGCCTCTCACGACACAAGAGGGTGGGTGGGTGTTTTGGATTTTTTTTAATGAGTGGACCCACCTCATGTGAGAGGAGTAGCTTTGTCAAGTCAGGCCTTTTACCAGCCTGGCAAAATGATATTATTCATTAAAATTTTCTTGAACTTGAAGCTTTATTGAAAATATATTGTTTATACATAAAAAAGAATTCGGAAGAAACTAATTCCATATTAATTAGTCATTGCCTATCAGTGTTCCAAAAAATTTGTCTAAGTGATGCCTAGGCTCGAAGCTCAAGCGAAACGGCTCGCTTCGCTCCTAACGTTTTTTGTCCAATTCTTAAACGGCTTACTTTTTTCATTCATTTTTTTCATCTTCTGTAGATGCACTTTATTAGTTTTTTTTAAGTCTTTTATTTGACTTTAGCTCATTATTCTTTAAAAAATAAAAAACATTTCATTTGACTTTAATTTAAAGTTTTTAAAAAATTTTATCTGTATAAAAGTTAAAAATGACTTTATCTAAATAGTTAAATAAGATTTTAAATTATGACATTATCTACATTATGTAATTATGTTCATAAAACTCATTTTATTACAAATTTCAAAAGTATGTATGAAATTCTTATAAATCTATTGAGTAGAACTTGTCTAATTGTAAATTGAAAATATGAAATATATTTTAAATTTTACATTTCGAAAACTTGAAAATTGTATAATTTACTAATGGTTAGGAGTTATTGAGTAAATATTGTATTTTATAATTTTAAATATTTAATATGTATTATTTTAATTATTAAATAATTTTTAAAATAATTAAAATTTTAAAATAATATTATAAAACTATTTTTATGCCTAAGTACTCATTTAAGCTCGTAAAATTTGAAAATTCGTTTCCACATGTTGACCTTACTCTTTTTAGAAGACTGCTATTAGAGACAACAAAATAAAAAGTTGGATTGGAATGATACCTGAATGGCTGAATCACACAGCACGCTTTCAGTTCCGCGTGTTTCAATTCTAAAATCAAAATTCTGCACCACGACGTCGTCTGCCTTGGATGCCCCCAAAAAAGCACAAAATTTGAGCTTCGTTTGGTTTTGATAAAAAAATTAGTTAAACAACACTTCGACAACCAATCATAATCTAAAATTTGACAACGAACCAAACGCGGCCGTCTCCTTCTCAACGCTGACACTCTTCGGCCGCTCAACAATGGCGGCCGTCAAGCCCAAAGCTTCTAAGCCCGGCCCGAATAAGACAAATTCAAGCACGGTCAGAAAGGTGTGGCTCTATTCTTTACTACTCACACTGCAGTACGGAGTTCAACCTCTGATCACCAGACGTTTCACCAGGTTTTTGTTTTTGCATCAAATATTTTTAATCATCTGCATTTTATTTAAGTATTTTGCGTGCAATTGTTGTTCCTACTTTTATAAATTGAATGTCATTACTGTGCGCAGCGATTTTATGATTTGTTGGAAATTTTGTTTAAACGAACATAATAAGTTCTTCAATTTGAATCATTCAGTCGTCAAAATCCGTGGTTATTGAGTGATTGCCGCCATTTTTGGACTGGATGATCTTTTTATAGCATAATCTTGTTTGCTCAACTAACTTGACAGGTATGTCGAGTTTGTCAAGTAAAGATTTTAGACAACGATTTTGGATAGATTTTAGGACCATAGAGATTGGAGAATAAGGAATTAAGTAAAAGTTAAAGAGTTCAGCACGACCTAGATCAATTGGTCTTTAATGATAAAATTACAGTTTGAAGCTCTGCTTCATCAAGCCATGGTTATTTTTCGTTGCTTCCTGGTTTGAGCTCTGTGAATCATTTGAATTTATGGTTTCCATCAAGGGATCCCCTAAATCATAAAAAATGAGTTTGTATGGGATGAATGGAGACACAGAATCTGCTGCTTTTGCGAAGATGAGATCTGAAGTTGGATCTTTCTCAGGCCTTTTGTGAGTGGCATTGTTCGATTCCCTTTAGTCAAGATTATTAGTGCTTCCAAGTTCTGATTTGAAATTTGTTGGGTGTTCTATATTCATGGTTGCTTTAAGTGTCTATTCAAGGTAAGTTTTTATGTATGGAATGATGAGAAAAAAACTTGATCATAGAAACTGACACACTTTACGAATTTCATCTAAGGCATTGGATATGAAAAGTTTCTTATTGATCATATAGGGACGTCTAAATCAATTGTATTATGTCTTGTCATGCTTAGTGAGCTGCATGAGTGGCAGACAGTGTTAATGAAATTATCCACTTCGTTTCTAATTTTTATTTATTTATTAGTTATCAGTGCACAAGAGTTTGCGATTTTTCTTCAATATATAGACTCATAAAATTGATGATCAGCAGAACAGAATTCTGGTTGTAAAGGCCTCGAACAAGGTTTTTACTGTATTAACAGGACTAATTTTAAGCCGAGGTGACTACTTTTTGAACTGATAGTTGCATGAAAGATTATTGAAACCCCCCCACCCAATTTGACTCCTTACCATATCCTTGCCTAATGGCAAGATTGATTGAGCTATGACATTGGAGTAATTGAAATATGCCTGAGTTGATTGGGTGTCTTAGAGGCAATGAACAAGTTCTTCTCTAAAAAGACATATTGTATTATATCATGTTCTTTGAATTTATTACTGCAGAATATGAAGAGCTTCATATCACCATTGTATAGTACATGTTCTCTATTACATGAATACAAATAGCTTATATTAGCAACCACGTGCCTGGATTTAGCATTATCTTTTCATGCATCCTCATTTTATTGAGAGTGATCCTACCTTCTTGTTCTCATGTAAACTTCACCATACAGAATATTTAGTCCAAGTAAGAAAAGAATATTTATCCACTTTACTATAAAGTTGTTCACTAAGACAGGCTTTTTATATTTTCTTCTCCCTGCAGTCAAAAAGTAATCGTGACTTCATCTGTTTTGGCGTGTGAGATGACAAAGGTAATTCTTTATTGGGTTATGCTATTTGTACATCAATTGTGTACACTCATGTTGACATTTGATGTGTTGTCAAGAAATAAGTGAATGAAAAAACAGTTTTTTTTTTAACTGTCAAATGAGATAATGACACGTGGCATGATGTAAACAAAGGTGTAGACCATGATGTACACCAATCATGATTGTTCGTTATTTTCTTCTTTACCTGTTTTGTATTTGTGAGAAATATGAATTCTGGCTTACATAGACTTATTTACATAACAGGTCATTTGTGCCCTCTTTCTCATGGCAAAAGATGGTACTTTGAAAAAGCTATTCGAAGAGTGGACTTTGGTTGGCTCTTTGACTGCATCAGGGCTGCCAGCAGCCATCTATGCACTGCAAAACAGCTTGTTGCAGATTGCATATAGAAATCTTGATTCACTCACATTTTCAATGCTGAACCAGACAAAACTAATTTTCACAGCTTTGTTTACTTATATAATATTAAGGTGCCTGCTCATTTGCACAAGTTGCAATTTTTTTCCAACTTGTTTATGAACTAAATAGTTGCTCCATAGTAATTATGTTGCATCAATATGGAAGCCCCTCACATGGGAGGCAAGTGTGTAGGTTTGGTCTTCGAAATGTCTTAGTTTTAATTGAGTCTGTCAAGGAGCATAATCAATCTTGGAATTATGGTTGCTGGGGGAATTAGGAGCCATTCAAACTATATTTGTTCAACCTCTAGAACTTTCTTTTCCCATTGATATGGATTTTTTAGAATATAGACTAAGCCGCCCCTGTTTGGTTCAACTAAAAAAGATAATTAAAATCTAAGTCAAAATCAGCAATTAATTTTAACTACACATTTCATAGGCAACCTCTATCAAAATCTACTAAAAATCTGCTTTATTTATCTAAACCAAACAACGGTTAAATTTCCCTAGCTTTCTTGTGAGGCTGCATCAGTTAATAAATTGACATCGTGGAACGATTTGTGTTGAATTTCTGTGCCTAGAATGTCTGACGCCTTCTTGTCTTTCTTCTCTTGGTGCCATTTATAGGCAGAAGCAATCAATTCAACAATATGGGGCTCTTTTATTATTAATAATTGCTGCTGTCCTACTAAGCATTGGTGAAGGTTCCAGCAAAGCATATAGTACTAGTAGTCCAGATATCATATTCCGTGGAATTGTTCCAGTGTTGGTAGCTTCTGTACTTTCTGGCCTGGCTTCTGCATTATGTCAGTGGGCTTCTCAAGTAAGCTAAACGTTCTCTTAAGTCATATCTTGTCTCTGATTTGAAAGCTTTATGGCCTGATTAACCCTTCCCCTTCTTTGTTATTACTTTTTTATAACAAAGGTTAAGAAACACACATCTTACTTGATGACTGTGGAGATGTCCATAATTGGGAGCGTTTGCTTACTGGCTAGTGCTTACAAGTCTCCAGATGGAATAGCTATCAGACGATATGGATTCTTTTACGGATGGACTCCCCTTACATGGGTATTTATTTTTGTTGATAACAAACACTTACTGGATGGTGTAAGGTTTTCTAAATCAAATTATTTTAAACTGCAACTTTGCAGGAGCCGGAGACAGAGAATCAAGCTCTCTTTGACTCTTTACTCTTCACCTAATTTTCTTGTGCTTCTTTATGCTAAAGATGAAATTGGCTTTTTGCTGCCTAGGGCAGCAGATCTTTTGAAATTAGTTACACTTTTTTGCTGTCATTTTTCTTTATTTATAAATGAGAAAGTGCGAAGAGTCACTTGATTTCAAAACATCATTTTTGTGTGTTCATAAGCTATTAAAACTAACTTGGTTGTATGTTTCTTATATTGTACACCTTCGATTTTACACTTCATTTTGGATTTTGTGTTCATTTGCTTTTTTAGATCCCTGTTATACTCAATGCCATTGGTGGGATTCTTGTTGGTCTGGTGACAACTTATGCTGGTGGTGTTCGTAAGGTGAGCATTTTGTATGATTGATAATATGAAAGATTTTTCCCATTTGGCTTTGACCTGCGTTCTACATGTTTTACAACTCTTTTAAGGTGCAAAGAGAACATTTCAAAATCATCGCCCTTCATTCTGATTTCTTATTATCCAATCTGCCCTTGATATAGAGCTAGATTGCATTATGGCCATTTTGAAGAACCTAAGATACCTGTGCGTGCAAAGTGCAATTAAAAGCTGAAACACAGAATTTTCTATACCATGAAGGAGATGAGTATCTTATGGCTAGAGAACCATCTCAGCTTGGCAAATATAGAACTATTCATTGGTTTAGGCCATGGTAGTATCCCAGTATAATGTAAACTAATCAAACATCTCACCAGTATGTCAAGAAAATAAAGAGTTAAGAAATGGAAAAACGAACTATTCAAAGTGGCTTTGTTAGTGTCCTGGTTTACCTTGATTTTCGTTTTAGTTTCTATACTCCTGTGGCACTATTTAGTAAGGTGGATTGAATGATAATACTAGCCAATATTAATGATATGTTTGGTAGCGCTTATAAGTTGGAGGTCTTATGAATATGTGGATAGTAAATTGTAGGTCCTACAAATGTGTAGATAAAGTTGGTTTACCTACACATTCACCTAGAAGTTTAAATATGTATTGTAGCATTCTCTGTTGTCCAATATTATTTACCAAACACGAGCCTGATTGTTTCCTAATTTGTTTTCTCAACGTGTATGCAGGGATTTGTCATTGTCTCTGCACTTCTTGTAACTGCTCTCTTACAATTCATCTTCGATGGGATACCACCTTCCCCATATTGTCTCGCGGCTCTTCCAATGGTGATCACTAGTATATCAATTTATCAAAAGTATCCATCTCGGGTAAAAAAGAAGGAATCTTGATTTAGGAAGTTCAATGCTAGAAAATTCAGTAAATTTACGCGTTTTGGTGCATTATTTGATTGAATCAACTCATACCAGGATCAGTAGGCTGGTAGAATTGCTGATTAGTAATGGAGTGTCTTTCCTTTGTATCTCAATATACCAAAATGTAATGACTTTGACTGATTGAATGATATATTTACTGGAAATGTGATGAATCTCGAACTCCAAATCTGGTTCATGCTGAATTCAGAATGTTGTCCAGTCATGTTTGGCTCAATATTTTACTTAAACTAGCAGTAATCACGTGCATTGCACGTCTTTTGTATCGAAATAATGATATTCGTAATATTTTTTAAATACTAATAATTTTTTTTTAAGTAATCGATGTAATTGATATTGTTAAAGGAGAATGCATGTTAATAGTTTATGTCATTTCATATTAATTATATATGTAGTGTTATTATAATTTTTATTTTTATTTTATATAAGTTTTTATTAATCATATACTGATAATTAGTAATAATAGTGTTTAGTAGAAATTAATTGATTTAATTTTAAAAAATAAATAATTTTAATTTTAATAATAATTGAATTTAGTTGAAATAAATTTAATTTTAAGGGTATTATTGACCATAAACATAAAAATGTAAGGGTAAAATGAAAAATTAAAGATATAATAATAAATGATAATATATTGGACATATAGCTAAATATGTAAGGGTAAATTTGGTAATCAAAAGTTTCTCCTCAATCCACATTTTTAATATATAATAATAATAATAATAATAGATAAGTAAGTTTAATTTCATATAACACAGGTCTGATTAATTAAAAACCGTTGAGAAATTGAAAATATAACACAATGTAGTCCATATAATGTAAACACTAGGAGCTTAAATGACATTAAATTTTGTAGAAAGTTTGTATAGGAAGCCTAACCAATTAAGGCGAGAAGTTGACAAATTAGGTCAAACAAGCATTTGTGACCCAAAACTTGATACAAATATTAAAAGTTATTTATTTTGTCAATGACTTTAACTAGAATAAATTTGGAGAAGAGAAGTTCCAATTTTTTCAACCTTTGTAAAATAATACTCCGTACCAACAAGTTCATACATGGTAATAGTTTTGGCTACTCCATTCATGAACTGGAGACCTTTTACTCAAAAGAATTACATATTGATGGAAATGAAAATAATATCGTCGTGACTTACGAAGTCCCAATTCAAGTTAAAACAATACAATCAAGATTTATACACCGATCATACTTTAAGCACGATAAGGTGAAGGTTAGCCTTGACGAGTCCAAGATTTGGGAGTCAACCCATCGGTAATCAAGGTTAAATAAAATCATTTTTCTTAAAACTTATTTTCGATCACACATTCGTTGAATAAAATAATCGTGCGTTGATCCAATTTCCTACTTTGTACATACATCATATCAAAAAAAAAATCATCTTTCATTTCATATAATTTCTCCCAAACAAACTCTTAGTAAACCTTAGAAAAATAAAATTAGAGAATAAGTATTTTCTTTGTTCTTAGGTGATCAAGGGATAAAACGAGGTAACTAAGGACTTGAAGGCTCTCTGACCCAATCATCTAACAGAATAAGAGAATTATCTCAATGACAAACTCTCCTTGCCTTACAACTCATCTTCGTCGACCTTTTCACATAATTTTGACAAAAAGAGTATTTCATTTAATCTTTCTAAGAATATAGGGACTCCCATGCAATTTGTTTGAAGTAGAAAAGGGAGAATTTGATTTGGCGGTTTCATCCACCAAATGAATTGATGATTAGTGCATGGCATGACTCTCTCTCTCTCTCTCTCTCTCTCTCTCTCTCTCTCTCTCTCTCTCTCTCTCACACACACACACACACACACACACACACACGCACGCACAATCACGATTTCCATAAATTTTACAAATTCAATTCAAGCCCATTTCCCAATTCCAATTCTTCTTCCTTAACTTTCTCTCTTCCTCAGATCTGATTTGGTCGTCCCGTTTCTCGAAAATCGATAAACAACTGAACAAATTCATATACACATATATATGATTGTAACAAATTAAACTACATAATTACAATTATATATACAGGATGGCGTTGGTGTCACCTTTAGCCAAGTACAAATTGGTGTTTCTCGGCGATCAATCGGTCGGAAAAACAAGCATCATTACCCGCTTTATGTATGATAAATTCGACACCACTTATCAGGTTTGCAAATCTCTCTTGGATTTATGTTTTACGATCTGAATTTGCATGTATAGGAATAAAAATTGTGATTTTGTTTGTCAATACGATTCTCAATTGTTAAAGATGTTTAACGGGGAAGAAGGTGTCGTTAATTAGATATCCGTTTTACTGTTGTATTTAATTTTAAATCCGTGGTGAAAGTATAGCTGAATTAGTTTTTAATTGTAAAAGGAGATTTTGTTTGTAAAATCACGCTCACGTTCCAGTTCTGATGCAATTTTTTTCTTTTTAATTTTATATTCTTTAACTACTAATCTGTGTTTATTCTGCACCTTAAATTTTTATGTCTTTGATGATATAGGTTTACAATTGTGCATCAATTTAATTATCTTTTAATTTCTGGATTTTATGATTTGCTTAATTATTCAACCTGAAGAATTTCAATTGCATTTAGTGCGCATAGGAAAATTAGAGTAAGGCTAAGACTCAAAGAACAGCCCTGAGTCCTGAAATTGTAAGAAAAAAACAATGGGTTAAATGATTTTGATCAAAAAGTTCTAATCTATGTGAAAATGACGAAATTTAGACGTTTGAACATTAAAATGTTAATTTTTGTTTTTTTTTTTATAAATGGCTGATGATTTGATGATGATTCCATCAAACTCTGTCTGAATTTTATAATTTCGTATGCAGGCTACTATTGGCATTGATTTCTTGTCGAAAACAATGTACCTTGAAGATCGAACAGTTCGCTTGCAGCTTTGGTAATACATTCTTCTTCCTAGATTTGTCCAAGATAGCAGGACTATATGCATTTCTTAATTTCACGTTCCTTTCTCGCCTTTTTTACTCTGGATTATAGAATTATTGTTTGAAGGGTATGTTCCCAAAAATTGAAGTGATGAAACTGGTTTCTTGAACATATCAGACAGCGAACTGTCAGATTTAAGCACGAGCTGATCCAGTAGTTTAATTTTGGTCGGAATAAATATGTCCACTGAGCAATTTTTTGCTCAAGTCACTTTACCTTGTTTTGGTTCAGGACTTTATAACTTTATCCAGTTTACCAATATTGGCTCACGAATCACGATCACATTTTTGTTTTACTTTGTTCATTGCATCACTTCATATCAATTTTTTACATGTTTAGAAACAAACTTTTTGTGGTAACAGGGATACTGCTGGTCAAGAGAGATTTAGAAGTCTTATTCCAAGCTACATTAGGGATTCTTCTGTGGCAGTGATTGTGTATGATGTTGCCAGTAAGTACTAGCCCATGGAGTTTCCTTTCACAAGTTCTAGATGTTAAATTTTTAGTCTTTTTTCCCCTAAGTTTTCTGGTGATCTTCTCTATGAACTTCATTTTAATTTCGCCTCTTTTTTTGCTTGTAATATAATGTTATTTTAGTTCTTATAGTGTAGTGAACCTTCGCAGATCGACAGTCATTTCTGAACACTTCAAAGTGGATAGAGGAAGTACATACAGAACGAGGGAGTGATGTCATTGTTGTTCTCGTAGGGAATAAAACTGATCTTGTTGATAAGAGGTGAGGGAAAAAAAATTAGATTGTGATTCACTTTTTCTGGTTTTAACTGCTGGGGTGAGTCTTTTAGGCTTCTGTTTTTATGCTTTTTAGCATCAAATGATCATTAGTATGATCTAGTCGAGAAACTTCAATACTAATAATTCGTTTCCCAGAATTGATCTCAAGTATTGTTCTGCATAAACAGGCAAGTTTCGATTGAAGAAGGAGATTTGAAGGCTCGTGAATTTGGCATCATATTTATAGAAACAAGTGCTAAAGCTGGTTTTAATATAAAGGTAATTATACCTCTTGGATCTCATCGTGTAACTGTGTTTATAAGTTGTGATTTGTCTACTTCCGCGTCCTTAAGCAAGCGCTATTTCAGCCTTTGTTCAGGAAAATAGCTGCGGCTTTGCCAGGAATGGAAACTCTTTCCTCCACGAAACAGGAAGATATGGTCGATGTGAATTTGAAGCCATCTACAAATACATCCCAGACGGAGCAACAAGGAGGTGGCTGCGCTTGCTAGAGATTGTACTTAAGAAGAACGAAGGGGATGGAAAAAGGTTGGAATTACCCAATGCTTAATGTGTCAAGCTAATAGTCTTATACAATGAGATTGCAGCAGTAAGAGGAACAGAGATTCTATAAACTAGTGTGTTTTCGTTAGTGTGTACTTATTCATTTTTATTTTTTTGAATTCTATGAACGACAGATTTGTTCCTTTACTTCAATTTATAAAGTTTTTGAAAGTTTCATTTACATGTATTTAAGACGAATGCTATGTACAGGGAGTGGATTACGAGTTATCGACTCATTCTATTTCAATCCTCGATGGGGATTCTTATCACATTTTTCTCGCAATACTACTTTGATATTTGCCCCTGAGCATAGAAAGAAACTTTGGCCTTGAGGGTGTACTATTCTCCTCTCCCGAGTAGTTGGTAGAACAGGAGTAAGGACTTTGTTAGCCCAAGTCCCTTCCTTGAAGCAAGCCCGGTTCTCTGGGCAGGCACTACAGTAGGGCGTGGATCAATTATGACAAGAAGTCCTTGCAAGGTGATCGATCTCAAAAAACAAATATAAATACAAGTATAATAACCAATTTAGTTACATGTCTCTTTTCTTTAGAAGTGTCGACCTTGTTTAATATATATAACAATCTTACTTAAATGAAGCGAGTGATTTATGTTGGCACCGTTCAAGTTAAAAATGCTAAGTGTACATGTTTTGTTTCATAGACGTGTGGTTCAATTTTTTTTTTTCTTTTTTTTCTCCATGTTTCAACCAGATTTTGTCAAGTAGCCCACCTATATAAATTCTGTGAACCATATTCTGTAAGTGTAGCAAGGTTCCCGTTCAAGTTTTATGTTGAAAAAATTTATCTGGGGTACTCAAACGCCCTTAAATTGTACTTCTAGAGGTAAGGTTGGACGTACCCCTATCATTTGAATTAACTTTTTTAGACGAGGTAAGGGACAATGCCAAATCCCCATTTTCTATTTGGGTTGAGGCCTAAAAATCTCGAGTAAGCAAAGATGGATTCGCTGAAAAATAACCCTTCAAAAACAAATGTACAGCAATGACAAGAATGAAACAGGAAATTTGTATACAAAGATCAATTGAAACAGCTAATGTATGTACTTCCAGATTCTCAAATTATGTACATCCATGAAAAACCTACATCAGAGAAACAAAAGCAAAAGAGGAAGAGCAAAGCCAAATACTTCCTAACAAGACTCTTTCACAAAAGATTGTAACAAAAATAAACTAAAGATTACCAGATGTGTCGCCAATCTGCCTCACTCTCAGTGTCAAGTATATTAGGATTATCGTTCCAATACTAGACCTGCAAAGAAAATATAAAGTAATTAGCACTTGTTCAAAATAAATTTAGGGTCGACTACATGATCCTTTTCAAGACTTTCTACAACTACAAGCAAGTTTTTTTTCCTTAATTATTGCAATGAGAAAGAATGATTTAAAAAATTATAGGGACTGGAAGTTTTATTCATCTTTGTTCAATTTAATTATACTTAAATGATCATAATTTGAACTCATTATCAAATTTGAAAAAGGAGCAATTAAAATAACTTATTTTATTCAGTATGTGAAAGATAATATGCTTACAAGATAGAGAACAGGAGAACTACTCTTCTTGAATTGAGGGAGATGGATCGTTTATATTTCCTTGATCTGTTAGTAGGCGTATCATAGACTCCGTCAATCAGATATTTATCTGCTTCACAATACAAAAAACAAAAGTTGTAAGCAAGTAAATTTTATTTGCGCCAAAAATATTTAACTTGCAAAATGTACGGAATTAGCTCTATTTAAAGTCTTTATTTCCGAATAAGAGGAAATGTGAAAAAAAAAAAAAAAAAATAGTAATGTGAAAAGGTGTTGTTCTCATAAACGATTCAGTCCTATTGGCTAACCATGGTTTGCAAAAGTTTTGCTCATAATGACCTCCAAGGATGATAAAAGGCTGCATATGTACAAGGGAATGTATAACAACTCGTCTCCTATTTGGTAGATGTCACAATATAAAACCACTTGATCTAAAAATTTAAGCTCTTAAAGAGGAGTGCATGTATATCATTTAAATATTATCTTCAACACGTCCCCTCATGTGTAGGGAAGACTCATTTCCCATTAAAAGTCTTACATGTGAACAATCATTCATTTAATGGGTGGTGATAAAACTTGGGACCTTTGCAAATCTGATACTATGTTGAACCACTTGTAATCCATTTGAGAAGAATTATAGATGGTTTAATTTATAAATAGATAGAAATGAGTAGTTGATAAGTGAATAGTACTTATGAATTCATTGAAATGTGTGGTTGTAAATAAAATTTAGCCGTTCACAAATGATTTATAAATTTTGCCAGATGGAAGCTTAATTTAAAAGCTTAAGCTTGTAGAAAGGGCCACATATATATCACTTAAATCAACAAATTCAATCCAAATTTGCAGTTTTATATATTTAGTATCTGTTGGCACGCACAAAATCGTCATTGATGGCCAATTACATTCACATGTGAAACTTTTTCTTCCCCCTAATTTGGTTTTCCTTATTCTACACCCCAAGTTTGGCATAAAGCAAAGGCACATGTCAAAGATAAAATCCGTAGTGTAGGTATGGTGTTTGTTCGATTTCTTTTTACTAGCTACAAATTAGGTTAGTTACATTTGACTATTAGTTAAGAAGAGTGCTACGTTTAAAAAAATAATAATAAATAAATAAACCTGTAAAATAAGCATGCCAATAAAAATATAGGAACAGATTAAAAAATCACACACGATTCAATATTCATTAAAAACATAAAGGTCAAATGGTTGTGAAGCAAGATAATTACCTCTCGAAGCAAACTTGGGTATATCAGGGCTATGGTTCATCAAGAGCTGCATGAATTTTCCTCCTATTTGTAGGTTAATCTCTCTCTGCAATGCCCTCTGCACAGCAATAAATAATCCTTTTCAATAGCATAATCGACCAAAGATTGCTTGGCAAGTACACTGAATATGACTGATTTTCCCGGTAGTATTTTATATGGACTCTAAAGAAATAAAAGCCTGAGTATTTTCTTGGGCAGGGAACTTACTACTAAGGAATCATCAGTCTTCAAAATTTCAACAGATTCGTCACAGATTTTAGAGTTGTGTTGCTTTCCTTTCTCAATATCGACATCCAAAATGCAGGAGGCATAATTGTTTGCTTCATCCATCATTAAGTTAGTGTCATCCTGCAATTTTGATTCAGCATTGAATTGCGTCTCACTTTTGATTGTATTAAAATTTTCCACGTGGCTGACAATATTCAATTGTGGGTCGGACAAGGGGTTGGCAGTTCCTCCAGCAGGTAACCCCACAATGTGATGTTTTTGGCACTGAAAAAGAATGAAATACAGAATTATCGCAATTTGATGGTTTTGGTATTACAAATACAGATTTTGGCTATAAATATAAGTTAAAAAAAGTAGAAGGCAGAGGGAAACAAAGGGTAAACTAAATTCATGCAGATTAATAACATGTTTGGCAAAGCTTATAATTGTTTATAAGCTGATCAAACTCTATTTTTTTCATAGGACCCACAATTTTTACCTACTTTTACCCCATTTATTATCAACACATTAGGAACCACAGCTTATAATCTATAAAAGCTTTGCCAAATATGCTCTGCGTAAGTCAAATCTCAAAAAATAAATCACAAGAGGAAAAAAAGCCATGACAAGATCTAAAAAGGGGAAACAGATGAATTAATAGAAACATTGACATCAAGCCAAGTCACTAGAAATCAAGTTTATGTTTGACTCCAAAATGAAGAAGCAGATGAAGTAAACCATGCAGGCAAAGTCATTCGGCCACAAAAACATACTCGCACTTTTAAATCAGTGAAAACTATACTTTGGTGTTTGATAAAAACATCAGCACATCTTTTTATCCACGTTTCAGAATTTGACGAATATTACACGAATAAACAATAAATAATGTGAAAATTTTGTCACTCATATCATGAGTGAGAACCCTGGAAAGGTCAGTTTTTTTGTGTAACTGTACTTTAGCATGCATTTTTTCTCCGACAATTTCGTCCAACGGACAATTACCAATTGCAAGCAGAGCAGAACAGAATTCGTTACAGGAATTGAAATTATCTATCAAGCTAAGAGTAGTAGAAAGCTTACATAGATTAACACATATTTTGAAATTCTATATGTCAGATCCTCAACGTTCACAAATGAAGCTTTGCGCACACTGGAAAATTACATATGAATGCCTAAAGGAAGAGAAAATGTACTTATAAAACCGCGAGTCTTGAAATCCTAAGAGAATATGAAGTCATGTAATGATCTGTGTGAATTACCTAATTACATCTAACTGCAACTAGGAAAGGCTTCTATTATTATAAAGAAAAGTGTGATTGAGACTAATTGTGGAGAAATATATTTCAATAAGTACAAGTTGTAGCAACTATCTAACACCTACACACCAATTTTGCATCTGATTAGTAGTTTGACTTCTTCTGATATGATACTTCATATTAAATTCTTAGGATATCAAGAAATATTAGCATCATATATTTTTACCAAGAATTTTGAAGCTTGAAAATCCCGTAATTTTCGATTATTCTTGAAATTTTGCTTTCCTCCTATTTTGGAAAGACATCGTTGAAATTTCTTGTTCGAAGTCAAAGAAAAAACAAAGCTGAAGTAGTAAATTTTCTTCACCCCCTCCCACCCACCAAAAAAGGCGCACACACTCGCACTCTATATACTACAATTTTGATTGTTGGGCAACAACTAGAAATTCCATTAAAAAACTATAAATTCAAGAATTAAACTCGAGAAAATCAAAGAAAACACACTGGATCACCAAAAATTCAGCAAATTAAGCAGAAATATACATTGCAAGAAAGTAAATTCAAAACCCCACAATTATTAAATCACAGAATCAAGCCTCAAATAACCCCCAAAAAAAAAAAACGACAAGAAACCCATGTTAAGAAAACAAAGAATCTCACCTCTCCGCTTGAATTAACCGCCATTTTAGCAGAAAATCCGAACAATCAATAAGAAATCCAGAGATTTCAAGTCAGAGCTCAATTCCAATTTTTTATAACCACATTCTAGTATCGAAATCCCATTAGAACTTTATATATGTATATATGTTTTTCTTTCATGTATATATCTATGAATTTATATGTGGTATCGGGGTGTGAGTTACATCACGGGAAGAGAGATAAATGTAAATGGGCAGGACGCAACGACGAAAGCTACTGGTTACGACATTGATGATGACGACAAACATTTTATTCCCTTTACTATTGTCGACACTTGTCCCATATCCAACCAGCCCCAACTCATTTTGTATCAAAATTTACTTCAAATTTTGTAGGAAACTAAAAATTATCTTTAACCCGTTATTAAATGAATAATATTTAATCATTTTCTCCATTTTCTATTCTAAACAATTTATATAGCCGAAAAATTATTTATTTATTTAATTTACCATGTACATGATTACATTTCGTTTACAAAAATATTAAATTCGTTAATAAATTTTAAAAATATAGTACAACTAATAAAAATACCACAACTAAGAATATGTTAAATTATGTTATTAAAAATAACGTAGTATATTTCGAATCCCGAAATTAAGATACGACAAATTCGATCTTGTATCGTAATTTAATTATCGAAATTCATATATTCATCCCACATTCCTCGATTATTATTGATTACAAGATTAAAGTTTATTACAAATAATAATAATAATAATCAATTACTTAATTAAGAATTAAAATTTATGTATAACGTAAAATGACACAAATACCTGGATATCATTTGGTGAAAAAAAATGACACAAATATGTGATTACAACGTAAAGAATTTTTTTGAATTTATGTGTAAAATTATTATATTTGAAAAATGTATTATTGAAGGTGAATTTGAAAAAAAAAAATTATATATATATATATATAAAAAGAATGGACCTAACTTCATTAAAAAAAATGTCCTTGTTTTTATTTAAAAGATAGGTTCAACTCAACCAACTAATTTCCACGGGTGAGATGGTCCATCTTGGTACTCAACTTAGTGGTCGAATATTAATGACATGCATAGCGTTATATACATATATTGAATTCGAATGATCAAAATTTCATTTTAATAAAAGAGATTGAGAAAAATAATATGACGTATTTAATATGTTAAATTGGACAAAATTGAACACTATGACTAACATATTATTGACATTTGATTTGTGAACGCATGAATAAAATTTCTAGAGAAATGATATTTTTACACTCCGGTGTACATTCTCCTAAAAAGAGGGGCCCACTTCTATTAAAAAAGAGATTTGATACGAGTACCGCACGGTGGACAATATCTTACACAGTCCCTCACAATAGAGGACGGGGTCCTCAATTATTTTAATCACCCCCCCCCCCCCCCCTTCTCTATTAGAGGGGGATGTGCACCGTACTATGAAAACAACAGAACTCATTAAAAAAAGCGTGAGCACCCCTTCTATGAGGATAGTGTACATCGAAATGTACGTGTAGCAAAATCCAAATTTCTAACATAGGAGAATAATAACTTAAAAATTAGTGGTAATTTTCAATGATGTCCAAATCATTCACTGTTTACTTTCCTTTCATTCCCGTCAAGAAACATGGTAATTCTACTTAATGATAAAAAGTGACCTAAGACAACAAATGCATGCATTTAAGATCCTTTTAAGTTATAGGTAATTTTTCGATAAGCATGGATAGGGTTGGACAAAATTTACGAATTGAATCGATCGGATCAGACTCGAATTGAATCGAGCGATTCCTTTTAAGTTAAATATCCAAACGAGTATCTGAATCAAGAATCGACGAATTTGGTTCAATTTTCGATTCTAGGCCAATAACCGAATAACTGAATAAAAATGAAATCTCTCTAATTTTTTTTTTTTAAATAAGTCAAAAAAATTCTAAATAAATTTGTTAACTAATTACTTTAGCCTAAACCAAAAATATGATTTTTCTATTTCTAATTTTCAGCTCAAACCCAACTTAATCAAATTGATCAAAGTTTTATCCAAATCTTTTTTTCTACTTACTAAATACTCGAAAATTCGGGTTCGATTTTATTTTTTTAAAAATCGAACCGAAACAGACATGTTTAGCCCAAAGCATAGACAAAATTGAAGAAAAAAATTCATAAAACTCTAATCTCGATAGAAATTTGAGATAATCGTGTATTTTTTTTTTTTCAATGAATTGTATGCAACAATATTAGATGAGATGGACAGTTTTAGCCTTTTTTTTTTCCTTATTCCATGTTATTGGACTATATTTAGCCTCGTTTAACCACGATTTAGGGATGTAGTAACAAGGTACAACTTCTGAAGTATACATAATTCAAGGATTTCGTTGTTTTATCAAGGTAGGGGTCCTCTATCGAGTATCGACACTCACAACAGGTGAGTCACATGAAGGACCATCTATATAAAAAATTATCCAAAAAATATCCACCCTCTGTTTATGAGTAGTCGGTAGGGAATCTGGTTCTTGGTGCCGCAACACTTCCCTAAATTCAAATGCCTAGTTGAAGGGTATTACACTTTAGCCCATGTTTAACTATTTATATTTTTGGAAAAAAAATTGAGTTTTGAATAGTAATTTTTTTGGAGAAATGTATAGTTAAAAGGTAGGAAAAAATTTTGAATTTACGTGCAGAATATTTTGCCCTTGGGCTCCATTAAATTCAAAATGTATTTTTTTTAAATTATACATTATTCAATAAAATAATATTACACATAATTCTAAAACTTGTTTTCTTTTTTAACCACATATTCTTAAAAAATCACAATTATAAAATACGTTTTTCCCAAAAATGAAGCTCGAGCAGAGGTTTTATTGTTTTAATATGTAATTGAAAATGAGCATGTAGAAAAAAGAATTTGAAAATAACGATTATTAAATAGGACCATAATGACATGAAATTCTAAGACGTGAAGGTTGTGAACGGGGCAAAATTATACTCGCCATCACATTTTTTGTGATGTTAGATTGCATAGGTGGACCCAGAAGGTTAGAGTTGGGGGGCCCTAAAATAAAAGATATTGAGATGAAATAGGGGGGAGTACGGGGGTTCGGGGGCAGCGCTCCCGATTTTTTTTTTTTTTGGAGCTCAGGGTAGAACAAACATTCATAATGATTAAAGAACCTGTACAATTAAAATAAATTCAGTGCAACTCAAAGATAAGAATAGAAATAATAAGAGAACTCAATATATGAATATCTTAGATTTGCCAAAAAAATTAAAGTAAGAGATATTTTATTACAATCGTTCTCTACGTGTTCTCATACTTTGATAACGCTTCAGAATTACATAATTTTCGATCTTGGCAAAAACATCTTTCTCAATATATGCAATCAAACTATCATTCAACCATTTTCGATCATTTTAACCCGATCGATATTTTAGGATGAAATTCCAAAATTTAGCGACCTTTAAAATAGAAATTCTAAAACTTATAATAAACATGTTTGAGAGTGTATTTTCAAACTTATGAGCTAGTCAATATCATTTTTATCCACACAATCTACTCACAATTTTTATCCACACATTAAATAGGATTATGATTGACAAATTTTTTTACCAAATATAACATAATAATAATAATAATTACAAGATTTTAAAATTTGTAATTAAAAGCTTGCATATAGAGAAAGATGTTTTAAAATGGGTTGGGGGGATTTTTCACCAAAAAAAAAAAAAAAAAAAAAAAAAAAACTGGAATAAATAGGGGTCCTAGGACCCTGCGGGACCCCCCTAGGTCCGCCTATGTTAGATTGGACTCTACTGGTATAATTAGATAAAATTAAAAAATAGCTCACGACAAAATTTAATAATCCTCAGAATTATTGAAATTTAAGAAAAGAGAAGTCGAAAAATACCATAGCCCATGAAAATGATGTCGAGCAAATTCAGTCTTTTTCCCCACAACAAAGATAGAGTGACTCCAGTCTTTTCCCCATAACAAAATGATGTCGAGCAAATTCAGGAACAATACCAAAATCCGACTAGATATTTTTTTTGTGTGTGTGAGTCAATAATGTATATGAAAATAAAAAATAAAAATATGAAGGACATTTTATGTAAAGATCCAACCACTATGTTCAAATCGCTTAAGTAGCACCATGGGATTGTTTGAACCCATTTTACTATTCACGAATTTCTATTGCGGCTCTAGATGAACTCAAGTCTTTCTTAAGAAAAATGTCATGGATTCGAATCATAGGGACGCAATAGAAAGTCTCGAGTAAAATGGACTAGAGTCTTCCATAACGAACAGTATGTAAGTTAACGATTTAGACATAGATGTCGAGTCGTTACATTTTAAGAAAAGACATTGCTCGTGTTTTGGCTCCATTCAAATGACTCCCTGTTAGAGTCTCATTATTTCAAAATATAAGGGGAACCCAAACAAACGTTGATTCTTCATTGGATTTTGGATACGTACGAGAATTGTCTGATTGTATCATGTATGCACGTGAATTGAAAGCAACTTTTGTGATAAGTGATAAATAACAAATCAATCAAATTATAAAAATGGGTCGTCACGGGTCTCAACTATTATAAATAGTCCGATACCAATTTGAGTTATGTTGTCTATGACAATTGACAGGTGAAAATGACCCAACATGTAAAAGATTTTTATTTGTGAGTGGAGTCAAAGTTCACGAGTCATTTCGGTCGAATCTTTCATGACTCATGAAGTGTCTCATCTTAACTTGTTGAGCTCGTGACATAAGTTCATTGAATGTATGACTCTAGACGTCGAGTTTGGAATATCTAGCTTCATTTTCATCTGTTTTCTTCACGGAGAGAAAAATGGGACCCGTCATTGAGAATATGATATATGATCATAGGAAAATAATAGGATCGTGCAAACCTATATATACACCAACTAGGAAATGAGAAAAGACTTGGTCGATGTGGTTCTAATACACAAGTTTCAAGAAAACTTTTCACAATTTGTTAGTTCAACTAACTGGAACTAGATGTCTGATTACAATGTACGCCGTTAAATGAGTTTTAGTTGAGTCGAGTAGGAATTTATTGTTGCCAACACTTCAAAAAGTTTTCTCATATTTACGTATCAAGTTAATTTCTATAAAAGGTTGAAACATAACTTTAAAATTTGTACCATAGCCCATAGATCTAGAAATTTAACTCACGTACCTTTTTACTTTTTAAATCGTACTTTAAAATTTCTATAATGGTGTATACACAGCCTTACACCCCTCTCATATGGAGGGAAACTCCACACACAATAAAATATTTCTGGACACTATTCATGTGAAATGTGTACACACAGCATTATCCTACTTAAAATAATGTACTAAAACGTTTTAGAAAAAAGGCTTGCATGTTGGCTCATAAGTAGGCCAAGCAATTCAATTCTCATTGAAAATGCAACTAAAACATTTTTTAAGGCATATGATAAAATTAAATTGGACTAATATTTGATTTTCAATACTTACATGGGACGAGCACAAGACTAGTCTATTGGGCCTAAATATGCATAAAAGAAAATAAGGGTTCTATAATTTCCAATCAAGTTCAATACATTGCTAAACTCTACAACATGTTTGAATTTGTTTTATTCATTCCACGAATCCAATAAAAAAAATATATACTTCAAAGTTTTTGGTTGGTGATTGGGATAGAAGCCTTCTCATTACACATCCGTACGATAGACACAAACCAAAGTTTTACTATCAAGTAGAAGATTTTAATACGTTTATTAGCCGGTCAAACTTCTCAAAACTATATTAATTTGGCCGAAAATGTACACAACCAGACGTGTTTTTAAAAGATCAATTGTTTTTTTGAATCATCCCACCAATTGCCAAAAATGAATGGATAGCGAAAAGGGCACATCACATGCAAGCATTAGGTACCAACTTTTGGCTGGGGTGTAGGGGGATGTGGTGTATTGAGAATTTGAGACATTACCAAAAAGGTCGTAGGCAAACGGCCGTTTCAATTTTTGCCCAAAGTAAAAATCATACAAAAATATCAATCTAAGTGGACCAAAAGTGACAAAAAAAAAAAAAAAGAATAAATCTATTTGGTATCAATTAAGGTTTATATTTTAATTTAAGTCAAAGTCAACAATTCATTTCAACCACATATTTTATGGGCCCCACAACTTTTCAACCACACATTTCATCAACTTTGATCAAAATTTACTAAAAATATTATTTTAATTCCTGCCAAATAGGGACAGATAAGTTAATTTCGTTCTATAATGCTTCCCATTCTTTGCATGCCCTTTTTATTCTTGAGACCATTCTTTCGAATTTATACAATAATTTGACCATGCTCGATTAAACTTTTACACAATAATTTGGATGTGTTGCTTTTCTATATGAACTAATGAATCATGACAAGTCTTTACAATTAGCAATGCCGGCTTCTTTTATTACACCATTCTTTCCATATCCCTCTCATTTGTTCTCAATTACTCATAAAGTGGCACTCAATTCACATCTTTAAATTTATACATATACATATACATACATATACATACATACATATATATATATATATATATATATATTTAGCAAAATTTATTCATGCAATATAAAGATTTTTAGGCTACTTATCTAAAACTTGAACGTGAGTTTGACGTTATCCCATTACTTAGTACTCCATAAAAGAGTTACTTATTTAACAATAGAAAAGTAACTTATCTGTTTTTAATTTTGACAAAGAAGGAAGCTATTTATTTAAGCTTAGCCAAACACGTGCATTTCTTCATGAAAATGTTTAAAATATATATAAATTATGTTTGTGTTCTAATCTCATCAATAATTGTAAGTGAATATTTAAAGGCCAAGTCACAAAAAATACCCTTAAAATTAAGAGTTTTTTGAAAAATCATATGAAAAATTTTTTGGAAATAAAAAATATTGTGTAAAATTAAAAAGTGATACAATGTCACTTTTTTATAAAAATTGTGTCATTTTTAAATGTTTAATATCAATTTTTATTACAATTATATATAATGTCACTTTTATTAAAAAAAAATGATGTTTGTCATTAAAAAAAGTTATAGAATTTTCAAAAAGACAACTGGAAAAATAGTGACAAACACTAAAAAAATTCAAAAGGTGACAAAAATTCAAAAAAGTGATAAAACTTTAAAAAAGTAGAAAATTTAAAAAGGTGATTTTCCTGTAGATGTTGTCTTTCTTTAATTATATTTTACTTCTATTAACTAACATATTAACTTGGATTTGCAAGACAAAATGTAAAAATTAAAAAAAAATTGACAAAAACTCAAAAAAGTGAGGAACACTTGAAAAAAAGACACAAATACTAAAGCAAAAAAAAAAGAAGACAAAACACCAACCAAAACCTTGGAATCAGTTGAATAAAGTGAGGAAACTTAAAAAAACTAACAAACTCTCCAAAAAGTAACAAATACCCTAAAAAGAGATAATATTTAGCATCAATCAATGTAGAAAGCCTAGTTAGGAGTAGTCAATCAAATGACCTACGTCTTAGATGTTTTCCTCTTCGTGCCCAAATTAGCAGGTTGTGGCTTGGGGTACTTTTTAGCTTCACTTGAATCTAACCAATTGAGAGGGTGACAAATGAAGAACGGCCAATTGGGAACCATAATCAGAGACGTTAATATAACACCAGTTGCATAGATAAGCAACATTGTTTGAAATGATCACAACACATATCCTATGATGAACGCCGGCATTGCAAAAAGTACTAGTGGCAACTGCATCAGGTGCTCTGCTAGCTTTTGTCCTTGCCAATCCATCTATAAATCCACCATTGAGAAAATAAATTGCATTAAAAATAAAAGTACACAATTGCTTGTCCAAGCACAAACACACGAAAATTGAATGATACATAGCACAAATCTTGTTTTCCAAATGGGTCGAAAGAAAATGTTTTCCCACATAATCTATGTTTCCTACATTCATTCAGAAAAAAGCCGTCACTGTAAGGATTTAAAGACTAGAAATACAAAATTTTCCCAATGAATAAAAAATAAATAAATTATAAAATGCTTGGAAGTTGGAGTACAGAACTAAAGTAATTGAATTGGAAATTGTGAAACGTCATTTCAATTTTCCTTAACTTCAAGACCAAAACGCCAATTCAACAGTAAAAATCGTAGCCCAATATCTATACTATAAAAATAAATTCGCCAAATCAATATTTATAATCTACCGTCAAGCGTTCCTCTGATCATCACAACGACTAATCAAAACCATCAAATGCATACATACACAACTGGAATAAATAATCTAAGATCTTACACCAAAAAATATATGCATACATACATGTATGTATATCGAGACAGGGAGCAAGGAATTCTCATCCGAGAAGCAACGAGTTCAATGATTTTTATCTGAAGAAAAAGGTTTTGATACATAATGTAACTGTAGAGAACCAGCTGCTTTTATGATTGAAGAAGACGACGGTGTAGTTTTGGGAAGATAATTTAGGACGTACAGGTGATGAAGTGGGAGAATTTTAGCGTATTAATTACGGGAGTAAAAGTTTTAATTATTTCCAAGGTATTATTCTAATTGATTAGTTTTAGAGGGTATTGGGTCTAATTTTCCCATGTTTAAATTTAAGCACTATGCATTTACATTTTGAACCCAGAAACATCAAATGGGCTCACAAAGTGGGCTGGGCTCTAAGCAAATGGTTTCGATAGTGACTTACTGACTACCAAAACTTTGTTGCTTCTTTTGAGCCTCGTCCAATTTCTTCCTTTAGAAAGAGAAATTTATAGTTGTATTTTTGTCTATTTGTCATGTTCTCATACTTGGTTAAGGCAAGATGAAAGCAAGCGTGGGCGGGACAAGTCCCTTACCCTTTTTACCGTTCCCTTTTTTTTAATTTGCTTATTTATTTATTTTTCCATATCTTTAGTTGGTGAAAATCATTTTTTAAAATCAATTTGTATGATAAAAAAGTTTATATCTTGAAATGAACATTTATATGTTGCAAGACCCTGTACCCTCCAGTCCTCCCCGCCTCGAGAAAACGCTCCCAGCTCCGTCCCCCGCTCGTGTACCCAATTAGCGGAGAATCCTCCCCTTAGATCCCAGGTAAAATCAGTTCAGGATCATGTGATCCTTTTCTATTAGATAAGAAGAGTTGTAGCACAAAATGTAATTCTAAGTCATTGTCCCAAAATACAATGAAAAAAAATAAAAATTAGAGGGGGTTCAAACTTCTTGAATTGAGCCAAGCTAGTATTTGCAGTGAATCCTCCTATTAAGTAGTCATGCGATCGATGCCAATGGTAATCAAAATACTCAGATTACTACTAAACAAACTTTTAGCCCTCGTTTGACTTCCATTTTTTAAAACTCATTTTTCTTCACATTCATTTTTCTACTACACATTTTCAATAATATAAAATTGAGTGTGGGACTAAATTGCACAATTTTGAAACTTACGGAGGTCCAATTTCGAATGATTATGGAGGTTCAGGATCAAAATGGAAGCTTTCAGAAGTTGTGGGAGCAATATTGAAAACTTATATGGAAAATGATCAAAATCAGACCAAAAAAAAAAATTATTGGAAAGAGAGACCAAAATAAATAAAGTCAATAGTTACATGAGTTGATCGTCGTAAACCGCGGTCCAAGAAAGTTCTCGGTTTGCCCCGGCTGTGGTGGATCGCAACCCTGATCCGAATTTGCAAATTCATCTTATGCTAATACAATTTATCGAGACTCATGTATCAGTAACAATAAATTGGATGGATGGGGTTTATCAAATGTCATTTTCAATTTTTATTGGTTCTTAAATCTTAATCATAGGAAAATGCTCAACCACCAAAGAACATTTTCCAGCACATTCTCATTTAACATATTTGTCCATTTCTGCCCTTATACGACACCTATTTGGCACTTCCCAACCAATTTTTAGTAACAAACAAAAAAATCCCAATAGAGAAACCAAATTTTCTCATAATAGTCAACCTAGAAAAAGACCAGATTTCCTCCGGTTCCCTTTTTTTAGCTTTAGCTGCTTGTACGTTTTGGGAAAATTTTGTCCTCATTTGATTTTAAAATTCCATTTTTTAAAAATACATTTTACACTTTTTTTTTTCTTTTCAACCACACATTATTCAATAAAATAAATTATATGCATTCAAAAAAATTTCTTATTTCTTAATCACACGTTCTCTATTAATCTACAATTTTAAAATACATTATAACCCAAGCATGCCCTTAGTCCTTGTTTGAGCCCCATTTTTTTTTAAAATACATTTTGCAATAGTGTTATGGTGGGGAATGGGGTAATTAATAGAAATGGTCCCCATCGTTTATATTCATTGCTAAAACAGTCCATGTCGTTTAAAATTTGCTATTTATACCCTTATTTCACACCTTCTTTGCGGAATTGGTCCTTGCCGTCAATTCCGTTAAAAATACAATTTTTTGGGTTTGTATTTTTTCTTATTTTTGTTCCAATTTTGAGAGATTATTACGGGATGTCAAACGAAATCAAAATATTGCATTCTTAATATCATTTCAAAGCGCTCACGACCTAGTTTCCCCTATTCCTAGCATATTTTTTCTTATTTTTGTTCCAATTTTGAGGGAATATTATGAGATGTCAAACGAAGTCGAAATATTGCATTCTTAATATCATTTCAAAGCGCTCATGACCTAATTTCCCCTATTCCTAGCGGCGCGTGAAACAGTCAACCGTAGTGAAAGTTATCACTTGTCGAAGTAGGTAGGCCGTTCCAAAATATATAAACTATTTTTCTTATTTTCGTCTCAATTTTACGGGATATTTACGAGATGTCAAACGAAATTCAAATATTGCATTCTTAATACCATTTCGAAGTGCTCATGACCTAGTTTCCTCCATTCCTATCGGCGTGCGAAATGGTAAACCATAGCGAAAGTTACAACTCGTTGAAATAGATAGGCCATTTCAAAATATATGAACAATTTTTCTTATTTTTGTCTCAATTTTACGAGATTATTACGGGATGTCAAACGAAATCGAAATATTGCATTCTTAATACAATTTTGAAGTGCTCAGGACCTAATTTTTTCCATTCCTAACGGCGTGCGAAACGGCCTACCGTAGCGAAAGTTATCACTCGTCGAAGGAGGCCATTCCAAAATATATAAACAATTTTTCTTATTTATTAACTCTCGAATTTGCGAGATTATTACGGAATGTCAAACGAAATCGAAATATTGTATTCTTAATAAATAAGTAAAATGTTTATATATTTTGGAACGGCGCCTTTCGACGAGTGGTAACTTTCGCTACGCTTGGTCGTTTCGCACGTCGTTAGAGATGGGAGAAACTAGGTCCTGACCACTTCTAAATGGTATTAAGAATGTAATATTTCGACTTCGTTTGACATCCCGTAATGATCCCGTAAAATTGAAACAAAAATAAGAAAAATTGTCTATATATTTTGGAACGACCTACCTACTTCGACGAGTGGTAATTTTCGCTACGGTTGGTCATTTCACACGTCGCTAGGAATGGAAGAAACTAGGTTATGAGCGCTTTGAAATGATATTAAGAATGCAATATTTCGACTTTGAATGACATCCCATAATAATCCCTCAAAATTGGAACAAAAATAAGAAAAAATCAAAACCAAAAAAATTGTATTTTTAACGGTTTGTTTAACGGAATTGACAGCAGGGACCAATTCCGCAAATAAAGTGTGAAATAAGGGTATAAATAACAAATTTTAAATGATAGAGACTTTTTTAGTAATGAATGTAAATGATGGGGACCATTTCTGCTAATTACCCTGGAGAATGAGTGGTTAAAAAATAAGGAAAAAATTTGGGTTTACATATAATATTATTTTATTAAAAAATGTATTGTTGAAATCAAATCAAATCACCGTTAAAAAATGTATTTTGATGAAAAAAAAATAGGCTCAAATAAGAACTAAATTGAGTAATGTAAAAATAGGAGTCTAAGCCTACGTCGGTAAAAATTTATAAACAGTTGACTTTGTAAACAGATAGAAAGTTATAAATGAATGATATATAAGTAGATAACTCTTTTGAATTCATTGAAATATGCGATTAAAAATGAAATTTGATCTTTTACAATTATTTTTGAAAGTAGTGAAACAGAGGCTAAAATTTCAATAAAAAATAATAAAATTTATAAATAGATGGAAATGAATTGTGGATAAGTGAATAGTTCTTCTGAATTCATTGAAATATATGATTGAAAATGAAATTTGATCTTTTATTAAATGAATGGACGATTAGCATGTATAAATTTTAATGTGAAGACAATTTGGAAACTTGTGAAATAAAAGTCTGTGCATGTGTCTTGTAAAGATTGGAATATGTTTGACTAAATTAAAGTAAGAATAATATGACATTGCAAGCATAATTCTAGCGGATAAAATTTGTGGACTATTTTCAAGGTTGAATGAAGATAAGAAAGCTTTATGAAATGCAAACTAGGTGGACACTAGTCGACCATTTAATCACTTGTCCATGGCACGTTGAATTTTTATTTTTATATTAGTAACTTTTGAGAGCTTGGATTGTAATGGTTTGAAAAATAACATATTACACTACAATATCAACTAGTATTATAATTATGTATTTAAAATATTTTAACAAAAATAGCACGCTACAAAAATTAATTGCGCCATTTTTTTAAAAAACTTGAAATCATAAATTGAACTCATGTTTACGACTCATTTGTTAAGATACTTCATAGTAAGACCATGTCTAGAAAATTTATATAAAAAAATCAAAATCATGTTGAGGCATCTATAGCAGAAGCATACCTTGTAGAGAAACCATCTAACTTCTGTAGGTTATACTTATACTTTAACTCAAATGTGGAAACACGATTCAATTGTCCACCGAGAAATGATGATGGGGTCCATTAATCCGCAAGGAAGACTTTCAATTTTTACAAAGTTTGGTTGATTCTGGGGTAATAAAACTCCGAATATAAAGTTTATGAAAGATGAGATACAAGCAGCATCATTGTAAGTGTCATCAAAACCGTGAAGTAATTATCCCTTATGTAAGGTAAACTATACTAATAATCATTATATATTCACTCTTTGAATCACAATTAGTTATATTAACTTTTACATCATGAACTTATTCATAGGAAGTTTAATGAACACGTGAGAATGGATTATCCTCAACTGTTTGATGCACAACTTGGTCAATTACACGACAACCGTTTTCTTCATTGGCTAAAAGAATATGTAAGAATCTCAATACTAAAAATATAACCTATAGAAGCTATTAGTAAGCACATTTTGTTTCGTCAGATTTTGGATGATAGGAATACAGTTGACTCTCAATTAAAGAATATCGCTCTTTTTTTTTTCTTTTTTCTTTTTTTGTGAAAATAGATATTTTTTAGATTGTATAATTAAAAAAATTATTGAAAAATATATAATATAAATGTATTTTTAAAAAAATGAGTTTTAAAGAATCTTTAACAAATTCGACTTAAATCATATTAAAACCAATTTATTTCAATTTAAAAAACTTGCGAAAAATACTCCTCCGTGTGTTCTTGTTTGACAACATTTTTTTAAAAAAATTCATTTTCTCCCAAATTATTTTCAATCGCATATTTTATGATAATACAATTTTATTGAATTTTAAATATATTTTTCATCATTTTTTTTTTAAAAATCAACAAAAATTTGAATTTTACCCAAACAAAAAAATGGCCATATCTCAACGCAAGGTTCAAAAGTGCGTAATGTGTTACGATCGAGTACCAAGCATTGCAAGCATATTTTTGTGCCTATACGAAGCATATGCATAATTATACGTTTTAAATTTTTTAATATTCTCTAATATAATCTAAACCAATAAATAAATTAAATAATGCATTCTTGAACTTTATCTATATTATTCAAATTTTCAATATATATTGCTCAAAATCATAAATATCACAATTAAGTGAACTTTAAAAAATGAAGCTAGAATAAATTTTGATAAAAAAAACTAGAACTTTCAAAATCATTATAACCTAAAAATAGATGAGTTTGATAAAAAAAAATTCCTGAAATTAAAAATCAGAGGAGAAAAAAGATCTTCAAATTTTTTATTAGGCAAGCCATACGAAAAGGAAAAATGCACCTTCAAGATTTTGCAACTCGATTGAGATTTCAGAAGTGAAATTAGAGGAAGATCAAAAAAGAAGAAGACTTGAATTCGATGTAGATATTTTGCTACTCCTTGAAAATTTTGTTTTGATTTCTTATATTTCTAAATGTCAAAACCCTACAAATTGTGGCATATAATTCATGGGTCTGTGTGATTTGAGCTAATTTGATTTTTTGTTTGGCCCAATTTGTTTTCTTTCATTTTTTAAGTGATAAAAATTGGCTGAACTTTATTAAACTAATTTGGAGTTTGGACACAATTTTTAACATAAAAATGTGTGCATTTTGAAGTGTAGGCGCTCATATATGATCAACAGAATGATTTGACCGTATTATTACGCACGTACTTTATGTGCATGATCGTCACCAAATGAGCGTCAAAAATAATTTCTTATTCGGCTAAAAATAAATATCGTTCGAATAGTATAATGCAAGCAAGGGTCATTACTCGCAGAGAATTGGTTAAATTATTTAATTGCGCAAAAAAAAAAAAAAAAAAACAACGAAAGCATGTAAATAGAGGGGGGGGGGGGGGGGTTTGGTTCATTTGCTAAACTAAAGAACACAACAAATTAAAAATGGAAATAACGCAATACTTGAAATGTAATAAAATTAAATAATAAAGGCGATAAGTCAACAAAAGAGAGTGTGATCGGGGAATAATTCTTTACCGCGAGAATGATTTTTCTAATCCAATTTTACAAAAGATTTTCGTTCAAATGGTTAACAACAATTCGAGAATAATCACAAGTTCAACTATCTCAAACTCTCCTTAAATTTTAGTTGAATAAAATAAATTCTTTACCCAACCCTAATCATCAAATAACCTAGGATGAGATCACTAGAATTAATTTAATGAAAGCATTCATACAAAAGAGTCGAATTGAATTAAGCACAAACACACAAGCTCAATTTGTTAACTTAAGTAATAATCTACCTACATTTAATAGAAAATTCCTCATAATCCATTAAAATGTTGTCGCCACTAGGGTTCGGTAAAAATAGCAATTTCGTACTAAATTTTTCAAATTAGCAAATATTGAAATAATTCAATCATCTAGTTGCGCCGCTAAAATTTACACAAGAACTTATTTACACAAATCGGCGATTAGAAAATCATTACTCGGGTTAAAATCACTCCCAATCACATCTAAGTTTAGGTATTCATATTGTAATTACAAATATCCAATAAAAACTTACAACTCATTAATGGAAAACAACTTAAAGAAATATAAACTTATTGATGAAGAGAAATGGTTGCTCAATGCCAATGGATCTTCTTCTCCAAGCTATCCCCACCATTAATGTGCTCCAAGTTTGCCCAAAAGTTCCAAAGAAATCAAAAGAAAAAGAAAGAAAGAAGAAATGTGATTTTCTCTCAACTTAGGGTTCTTGAGAGTGAAGAAGGGAGAGTGAAGAATGAGAGAAAAGTGGCTCCCAAAACCCTAATAAAAGACCCGAAATCGTTATTTTTAATTGCAAAAAGGGTCCAAAACAATTTAAGCCAAACAGGCCCTAATTCCGTACGCGGTGCCGCGGTGCTGCTATAGTAGAGCTACGGCGCCACTTTTTCTGCTGCAGGCGCATTGTAGCGCCTGAACGCATGGCGCGGCGGTGCTACAGTAATTTATTTATTTTTTAAAATCGAAATCCAAATCCTCTTTTTGCACTTATGATCTTTTCTTTATTTCTTCTTTCGTTTTCTTCTCCAAATTGGGATTTAGCATTGAAATACCTACAAAAATAGAATAAAACTATATTAGGTAGCAAACTATTAATGAAAACTCACAAATATCTAAATTTAACGGCCCAAATAAGTGCGAAAATTCGCACTTATCAATGCACCAAAAGCCTCGACATGTGCTCGTATTTTTGAAGATGAACAATGCTAGGTGGACATAATTTTTTTCATAGAATTTTTACAAGTTAGCACTTGTCGGATTCTCGTTCATCCTTGTCAAAAAATGCACCATACAAGTACCGCGTGTAAGAGGCTTGTAAACAATTCCCTAGTAATAGGGGAATTGTTCTTAGAAGACTATGGTAGTGTCCATAAGAACCTTGCTAAACTTATAGAATTTGGTTAATGGAATTTATGCACAGAGGGCATTTGATAGTTTTTGGTTGAAAGATCACAAAAAAGGGGGAAAATAGATCACAAAGAACGTAAATAGAGGAATTTATATATAATAATAATAATAATAATTAACAACACAGGTATAAGGACTGCACAAAAAAATCGCGAAACCGCAAATCGAATCGTAACCGTTGGTTTGGGTCCACGTGGACCCGCAATTTTTTTTTCTCTCAAATCGAACCAAACCGTTTCAAATGATTTGGTTTAGATTTTGATTTTCAAAAATCGCAAAAAATAAAATCGAACCGCACTTTTTAATTAATTAATTTTTTTTTTATGAAATTATAAATTTTCATATATGAGGAAAGATTTTATCGAGTTGGCTAAAATCCTTGCTTATTTTCCACTGGGATATAGAGTGGTTCAATACTGTTCATTATGTATCAAAATATTATTTTTGTGTAGCTGATCCTTTATTTTTGATAAGCGAACATTTTCCTGGAGTTGTATCTCATTCATTCTATTTGCAGGCCAACAAAACTGGAACTTCTATATTTAAAATGTACACGTGACCAAATGACTGTCATTAAGTTGGGCTATTTTCTTTTACCCTGTTTATATTTCTTTATTTTAGTTTATGTGATCTGCACAAGTAGATTGCAATTTTCTGATTTTTATATTATATATAAAATTTTACTCAATGACCAACTTTCTCCCTGTATTGTTGATGCATGTATTGAAAGTTTCCTAGTTTTCAAAATACAATCTCCTTGGAGCTATACATATTTGCTCACTACACGTGCCTCACTTTGGACTTAGAAACCTTCAAAATATCTCATTCACTCTTCCTCGTTCATCATTCTTTGCACTTAATTTTCTATTATCTTATTTCTTTTTCCTGTGTTCTAGGATATTTGCATATATTTGAGAACTATGCGACATCATTTTAAAGTCTCTTCAATTACTTTTCAGGGTGCACCACTTTGCTTTCATTATGCACAAACTGAGTGTGCAAATTCGGGCCATCGTGTAAATTTGATCACCCAGTAAGAACATTGAGTTACAGTCCTTCTGCATCCTCTCTTACACATATGATTGTTGTTCCTTATCTTGTGAGATCCACACATGCAACTTTGGCTCCATCGTCCTCGTCATCAGACTTGAGGCCCAAGCTTATTTCTGGATTTGACAGAGACACCTTCTCAATCTAAATGTCTTCTATGAACAGTTCAAGTGCTTCAGTTGGTTCAATATTTTCACCAAGTTGGCACATTCCTCAATCTAGTGGTCAGCAATTAGGACAGGGTTCTACATTTTCAAGCGCCAACAGTAGCATAGGCCGAGGAGGTGAGATTCACACATGAAGCTGAATAGAAGGGTTTAGCCATTTCATTCTCTCTGTTAATCAACTTTCATGAACTCAACATTAATTTTTGGTCCAAATTCTCTATAGGATGCTCGGTCTTAATTCAATGTAGCATATTTAATTGTGTCCATTGAATAAGCCACAAATACCCCTCAAAATCTGGATGTAATTTAACATTTAACATTATTAGTGTTCCTTTAAATTTATATGTTAACTTGTTTTAAATATATTATTATAATGTCTATAGGTAAATTGCAGATTAAAATCGAACCAAACCGTAAATAATGGTTTGGTTTGAAAAATAAAATGATTTGGTTTGATTTGAAAAAATTTCAAATCGCTTGAAATGATTTGAGTTGAAAATATAGTATATATCGTCTAAATCAAACCGTGTTGGCCCTATTTAGGCACGAAGAAAACACTTAAAATTATTCCATCCATAATTTCAATCAACTACTGCAGCAATTATGCCCCCCGGAGCACATCCAAAGTGGCTCTCCAAGGCTGGCGTGAGCTTGCAACCCAAGTGTGCAGAGTTCGAATCCTACTTGTAGTGAGGAAAATTCTGTTTGGGTCAGGAGTAAAAACAAAGGTTGAAGGATCCATGGAGAGCATAACTCGCGATTTACCCTCCGCAAGCTGGAGAGGAGCCAAAGATTTGTGCTCCAAGATTTTAGTCTGGTAAAAATTGGGACAGTTGGGTTATTAAAAAAAAAAAAAAAACCTACTGCAGCAATTACAGGAATACCTATTGTAGGGATCTTATCGTACCCGCCGCTCGGCGATGGTAACTATCCTTTGAAATATACCCCCATCGCTCTCACTCTCGAATAAATTCTCCATTTTATTCCATTCTCTCTTCTTCTTCTTCACTCTCTCTCTCTGTGTATATATATACGCATTTGTAGTGTCTATATATAATCACGCCCTCATCAATTTGATCTAGTGTTTGTATTAAATTTTTTATTGCAAATGCATAACTTGGAGCATTTATGCAAGAATTTGATTGCAAGTAATGACGATTTCAGATCAAATAGTAACTTGCAGTTTGAAAGCTTTGTTGGAAGAGGTGGGTTGTTTTTGGAAGAGTCGGTTCCTGCATCATTTGTTTCTTTGGTTTCTTCGAGGAAATCGGTTTCAATAACGGTTTCATATTGTCAGAGGAGAGGGAGGAGCCGCCGAAGGGGGCTGATCGGCGGTGGTGCGTTTCTGTCAGTGACACTGTCGTCAGTTAAAGATGGTGAAGAGTTTGGTGCGGAGGAGTCAGTGTCTGGTGGCGTTGTAGGGAATATTGGGGAAAAGAGTGGGGAGAATGGGAATGGGAATGATAGTGAAACGGTGGCGTATAAGGAGGTTGTTAAGGAAGGGAAAGGGAGGCTTCACGGAGGAGGTGGTGGAGGTACTCTGAACACTGCTAAGCATCTCTGGGCTGGCGCAGTTGCTGCCATGGTCTCGAGGTTTGTTCTCCCTATTTATATACGTGTTTGTAAATACGAAAGTATATGATTGCTAGAAATTGTTGGTTGTATTAGTTATTGGAAATGGATTTAAAATTGCTACGTGAAAGTGTCTAGAACCATGGTGAAGATTCAGTGCTCTAATGATCACTAGTATACGAGTTAAGAACAAATTTGATATATGTAGTGTTTGATGGGAATTAAAATCAGATTATTAGTAGATTTTGATCAAAGTTGATAAAATTTGTGATTAATATTAATTGTTGACTTTGTCGTTGATTAAAATCTTTACCAAACAGGGGCTTAGTGTGCTTTTATTATCTTTCCCTTACATTGGCAATGTATGTAAAGGCATTGTGCATTATGACAAAAGGATGATGCTTAATATACTTCTTAAATTTAATGACCTTCGATTTTGTCGTTCTTTTGATCCTATTTTCCTAGGTTAGTAGAACTAATATTGGGAAGAATAACATTGACATTGTGATTCAAGAATAGGACTACTAGAGGTTAAAACAAACTATTTGTGTGAGGATGAGCCCAGCTTAAGCCAAGAGAAATGAATATTAGATTGGGCTGATCAGAATGCAGGCTTTCTCATTCAGGGTGATCAACAACCCCAATTTATGGACATGCTTGAAATTTGGACCCTTGGGGCATAATATCATCTATTCTCCGTAGCCATTACCTATTCCTTCTCAAAAAAGCCAACTCAAATCTAATTAGCAATAGTTCCTTTTTAAGCATATTAAGAGATGCTCTTGAATATGCTTTTTATTTGCTGATGATAAGTTTGCTTCATTAACTTTGTGTACCCTTTGAAATGCTTTCAATTCCTAATACATAATTGTTTGGGAACATTGTTTTAAAGCAAGCAACTACCTAACTAGGAAAATCCAGAACCATGATGCAACTCGACAGCTTTGAATTGCATGGTTGCAAGGGGTATGAACCTTTTCATTTGATATATTTTTTGTTTGAACATATTAGTTCTGTATGTATATGGGAGCCAAATTTATGTGCTATGTTATGTCATAAGGAACAACATTTCTTTGCTGACTTTGTGCCATAACCAGGTCTGTTCTATCTTATTAAACTTACAGTCAATGTAATTATATGTATGTAATTATACTCCGCAAGGGATAGGAACAACTTGGAGTGACTTGCAAATGTCACTTGATGACAATCATTTGATTGTATAACTAATAAAATCCTACTGCACTTTAATCCAGCCTCCTTTCCAAAAAATGGTTGTAAGGGTCACATCCGAATACCATTTTTGCTTGTGCATCAATTTTTTATTATAAATTTTGTGGATGATAATTAGTGTTATCCATTATTTTTTGGCATGATAATTCATGTTATAGCTAGAAACTTAAGGGGTAGCAGATACTTACATTGGCCAATGGACATGGTGGCAATGGCGGATCTAGGAATTTGAGTGAGTTAGGGTGTTCGTTGACCATTGGCTGTCAAAGGCCATAATAGCAAGATCGTTTATTAATATTTAATTAAATAATATTAAATGATGAGACATTTTGATTCCTACTTACTATTGGGTTCCTAAGTCTTTATAAACCAGGCCAACTACCTGTCTTCTTTGTATTCTGCATGCTAATAGCCATGGGAGAAACTCAAGAACACATTAATGGTGAGTGAGATTATGAAGTTAACTTAAATTATTGTCAGATATTGGAAATTTTTTCTTTTTGAATTTTATCTACTCAACTTTAATTTTCTTTTTTTTACTTATTTCTTATTTTCTGCCTTTATCTTTTTCTGTTCGTTCAGATTGATCCATAAATATTAATATATACTAAGTACCATGTTAAACAACCTCGCTTATGGCATTGAAGTTTTCCATTATTTACAACTTTAACTACAACACTGACTGAAGGTTGCAAAGCCAAAAATATTGAGATTTTAGTAGATTAACGTTTTCCATCTACTTCAATTTAAGACCAAAGAAAATTATATACTAGAACAAAATTAGACTTTATACAATTTTGATACACACCACTTAATTAACTAATAATATAATATTTCCACGTAATGTACGATTCAGCAGCTTCTCTCAATTCACTCACAATTCCACTTCAATCAATATCACTTCTCTCTCTATGCACTCTTTCTCTCACACTCACACTCACACCTGCCTGCCTGCACTCTTTCTCTATATCTCACTTTCTCTTCTCTCATTTATATGTTGTCTCGCTCTCACCTTCTTTGCATACGCACACATATATATAGGCAAAATAGGCAGTGGAGTTGTATCTATAGAATTCTACCAAAAAAAAAAAAGCTTTTTAATTCCTCCAGATTCTTCAGCTATGGCGGTGGAAAGAAGAAGCAAATTATCTACCTGAAAATGCAGAAGGCCACCATCAATCTTCCTCTGTTCGGCCTTGACCATAGCTTAAAATGGCCATTTATGGGCTAGTTCTTCTCCTAGGATAGTCGGTAATCTACACTTTTAGGTATATTTTATGAAAGATGGAAACAACAAATGGTTGGTAGCACTTTTAAGTAATGTGGGATTTCCAGTTCTTATCCCATTCATTTTCATCTAAAAAATGGGGCTGTCTGGCAAGCCGCTCGAGACTGCTAACTGGAGGCTCGAGCGGTTTGCCCAAAATATAAATTTCCGGCGGGGCCAGAACGGCGGTCACCTTGGCTTGCTGGGTGCTAGCTCCGCAACTGCATAGTGGAGGATGTGTGATATGATCATCTTATTTTTTTGGGCTGTGCAATAACCTCTGATGTTCGGACTCTTCGAAATAGTAGGAGTACCCGTGTCGGACACGACATGACATGGGTATGGGTATGAGATATGTGTCGGATCCTCCAAGTTTCAATCGGACACTTTGTCGTTTTTGCTTCTTCTTCTTTCTTTTTTTCCCCCCATTTCTTTCCCTTTGCTTCTTTTCTAGTTCCGTTCTCTATAAACATAGCGTTGCCGTCGAGAGAGTAGAGAAAGGCGGCGACTCTAAATTTTTCCTTCTTTTTCTTTTTCTTTCATTTTTCTTTCCATTTTCTTCTTTTTTTTCCTTCTTTCCCTCTATGTATCGATAGTTTAGGGTTTTGTTTGTATAAAATAAAAATGGGTTCCACTAAGTTCAAATTGCAATCCAGTTTCTCATTTTCTATTTTATATAACATTTAGTAATTCTCATAATTGAAGACTAAACTCCAAAATTCTATTTTATCTGTCTTAACCCTTTATTCAATACTAATTTCATTCTTTGTGAATAATTGCTTTTGGTATATTCAAAATGACATCTTGAATTAGTAAAAAATTAAAGTTTGAAAGGTGTACCCAAGTACCCGCGTCCAAAATTTGGACTCTTTTTAGCCATGTTCCCGTATCCTACAGTTTAGAAAATAAAAGATCCGACACTTAGATACGTACCCGTATCCGATACCCGTACCCGAGTCCGAGCATCATAGGCAATAACTAGTATACATATTGCGCTATATAGATTTATTAAAAATAGCTGTTCAGTTCCAAAAACAATCATAACTATCTCACAGTACTGTGATATATACTGATCCTCTTTTGTTTTGGATGTTTGGTAACTAGTAACATGTAGGATATCATCTACAAAAGTCGTTTAACTTATGTAACTTCTGCACCTTCTTTGTGCCAGAACTTTTGTTGCTCCATTGGAGAGACTGAAGCTGGAGTATATTGTCCGTGGTGAACAGAAGAATCTTTATGAGCTCATTAAGACAATAGCATCTTCTCAAGGGCTCAGAGGATTCTGGAAAGGAAATTTTGTCAATATTTTACGTACAGCTCCATTTAAATCTATCAATTTCTATGCATATGATACATACAGAAATCAACTTCTCAAGTGGTCTGGCAATGAGGAGACAACAAATTTTGAAAGGTTACTTGCTGGTGCAGCAGCTGGAATTACTGCAACTGTGCTCTGTATACCTATGGATACTGTGAGTGACATTTGAAAATTTTGTCTACTGTGTGATTGTTTGCTGGTGGCATACATATTTCTGAAGATAAATCAAGAATCTATCTGCTCCTAGCTTCTGCTTCTGTGGAAGGCTATAAGCTAAGAATCTTAAGAATGATAAAACCTCAACCATAATATGGATGCTGGTGTGTAATTACGGTACCATTCTTCTTTGCAATTAAATTGAAGTTAGTAGAACTTTAATCCTGATGCACTGAAAAGGTCTTTCCTTCAACTGTTTTTTCTGTATAGCATCCTTCCTGATCGAATGTTTTGTATGTGATTTCACCAATTATGGTTTTTCTAGTGATTTGAACTGTTGAATCTGCTGCATCTGTTGCTTGTGATTGCAATAAAATGTGTATATATATGCTTTACATGTAAACTCCATATTTGTCTCGTAGGAGTTAGTGAAAAATTGCCTCTGTTGATGTTGACCATGTTACATTGAACTAGATTTGACCCCACTCACATGTTTGAGTACTCCATGGAATTTGCATAGTTATATGTAATTTATATGGGGGAATTGTTTTCTTATTTTTCCCAGTTCGAAATCTAGTTTCCTCAGCGTTCTAAGGAATAGACAGTGGTTTTAATTTCTATAAAACCCTTGTGCAACCAGTGTTTATTATATGGAATGACAATATGTAGGGCTAAGTTAATAACTCTAAGAATTCTGATCAAGCCTCATGTGACGGATATTTGAGACTGACAACTGTATCCTGTCGAATATATGATCAAACTGATTGTCGACTTGCTTCGTTTCCAGCTCTGGATCCAATGAATGAGGATTTAGTAAATTATTGTATTGACGGTCTATAAGAAGTTACGACAACTGAGTAATGTAGCCTTCAACTTGTTTTTTCTCGCATTTTCTACCTATACCTTTTGTGAATTCATTGTTGGAATTAGTATATGGTTAATTGTGGAAAACTAGTTATAATTAACTATATTTCCATTCATAGAATCTGGTTTTGTCAATGATTGTGCATAAAATAGGGAGTAGATTATGGAGTATTCATCGACAAAGTAATGAGATTGTATAACTGTAGATTAGACCATTTATTCTTTCCTTTCATAATTGTATAGCACATGTATTTAAAACCTGTAACCATTTACAAACCAATGCAGTACAAAATTATTTCTCTTCACTTTTCTTTCTTCCAACATGGTATCACAGCAAGCGAAGAGTAGGCAAAGGTCATGAATTCAGTCTCACCACCACCACCTATGTTGAACCACTCGATTTAAAAGTTTAAGCTACTATATCGGATCACAATGTATATTAATTAAATATTATCTTCAACACGCCCCTCACATGTAGGCGAATTTACATTTTTCTGTCAAAGCATAACACATGGACAATTCATTTAAATGGGTGGCAACAAGACTTGAACCAGGACCTTTGCCTTCTCTGATACTATGCTGAACACTTGATTTAAAAGCTATTAATCATTTGGTCAAAATAGATCACTAATTCACTAAATTGCAGAGTTATTTTCTGTCAAAGAGATCATTATCAAGCATTGCATTCTATTCCTCATGTTTGGGGGATCGTGTTTTTTTCGTAATATTTCAGATCAGGACTGTTATGGTAGCTCCAGGGGGGGAAGCCTTGGGAGGATTAATTGGTACTTTCCGCCACATGATCCAAACTGAAGGATTCTTTTCTCTTTACAAGGGCTTGGTTCCTTCTATCATTAGCATGGCACCTTCTGGTGCTGTTTTTTATGGTGTTTATGATATATTAAAATCAGCATATTTGAATTCACCCAAAGGAAAAATTAGGATTCAACATATGAAACAACAAGGTGAAGGTTTGAATGCTTTTGAACAACTCGAACTGGGCCCAGTCAGAACTTTGATATACGGAGCAATTGCGGGTGCATGTTCTGAAGCTGCTACATACCCATTTGAAGTTGTGAGAAGACAGCTTCAGATGCAAGTTCGAGCAAAAAAGATGAATGCATTGCAAACTTGCATTAAGATAGTCGAACAAGGTGGCGTTCCTGCTCTCTATTCTGGATTGATCCCGAGTTTATTACAGGTAAGATGCACAGCTTTCTCCTACCTTCCTAATGTACATTTAAACCTTTTAGTTGTTTTTCAAACTTCTGGATCTGATGAACATAACAGCATAATATGTTAGGTAAATAAGAGAATTTCCTTAATTTTGTGTTCAAATATCGAACTTTTATAATTTGGTTTTGAACTTGATCATCTTGTTGGGTTTACATCATAATACACATTGGTGATCTCATTGTTTGGAGAAAAGGACCAATAAATAAGATGAAGCACAAAAAACTTACACGATTGTTTGTATTCTTTAGATTGCTATTCCAAAATGTTTGATAGTGCTTTCAAGTGCTTATAAGTGGTGAGTCCTATAAAATGTGTGGATAAAAGTATGTTTAACCAGCTTAAAATATATTATAAGCTTTGCAAAACTTGTTCGATACAGAACATTTTCTTATTCAAGGATAAATACATTTGGTGAAATACTTATCATCACATTCTCCTTTTTAATATGTTAAATTCACGTTGTTCTTTATGTTTCAATTTTTCAGGTTCTACCATCAGCTGCCATTAGTTATTTTGTCTACGAGTTCATGAAGATAGTCCTTAAGGTGCAATAAAATAAGCACAATCACTAGTAATATGCTAATGAGGATTGCTGACAACATAATTTACATCTTGAAGAATAGCCTACTAAAGTTTTTATGGCCTCCAATTTGGTTGTCTCAACAAGAAGATTAACAACACATTCCGCACACATCCCATTAAAGAATCCTCTCTCATTAGAATAGGTTACTTTCAAGGGGACTAGGTCAGGTTTCGAGAATCATGTCCCTTGGTAGTGAAGAATGCTCAGGTTTTAATGTCTTTTGATGCAAGAATAGCATTTTTTTTCGTGTAACTTGATGTTCTCTATTTGCAATGCCTGCATTCCTCGGACTTGTTTCATATTTTGCTGCTCATCTACTAGGTATACTATGTTGATCAAGTTGTTGCTGTCATAATTTAAAAGCACTGGAAGAACATTCGAAAATGTGCAATGTTCTAATTTGCTTCATACGAGGAAAGAACCAGTCTATCTACTTGTTCTCTTTGTGTTTTGAATGCAGAGAGTATTTGGTAGATTAAGAATTGTCTTTGATGAATAGTTGTTTATATATCATGATTATGAACTTTGCAAAATAGTTATTGCATTTCATCGGGGACCTCTAAGTTAAACGGATAAAATTGCTTCGTTTAGAGGTGTTAAACGTAAGAGGCCAATCCAACCCTGGTAAGAGGCCTGGCACGGCCCATTACAGATTGATGCCCAACATGATACGCGTTGGGTTCAACGGCCAACTGGGCCAATCTTGATGGTTCGACCCTTCTTTAAACTCCAATCCATGTTTCATGAACCAATTCAAATCTCGTGGAGATGTCCACACTTATTAGTGTGCCTAGAAATTAATAAGTGTGATTTTACACTTATCCGAGTCACGAAAAGTGGATAATTGAGAGTGGTTAAATTGAAAAGATACATAATTTTGCTTATTTGATGATTGATTTAGGAAGAATTCGAGTTGAATAAGTCTAGATGAAAAGGAGTGAACTTAGACAATTTAGAGAATTTAGAGATCACTGCATTTAAGTTAAGGTGAATGACTAGCCATGCAAATAAAAGAAGACTTGGATGAACAAGCAATTAATGTGGAGTACCAAATTGTATGAAACCAGAAGTTTTTAACCCATAAGCTCGCAAGATTCTATTTTGCAGAGTAATGTTATTTGCAATCACTCACTACCGCAGTTGTCTTACGTGACATACATATGACGGTTAGCGATTTGATATGTCTATGTAGTAGTCTTTTATTGCCTCGTGCATCAAATCACTAACCGTCATATGTTTGCGTGTAAGATGACTTCGGTAGTGAGCGATTGCAAGTAACATTATTCTATTTTGCAATGCTCGCACAAGGATTTAAGCAACAATACGAAAATGGTTTACCATGTGATACATATGAAGTTCCACCGTGCGATCGCGTGATGAAAAATCTGGTTCAAATTTTGGTTTCTTACTTCTAATCAAATTCTCCATGGATAGAATTTTATGCTCGTTTTTACACTTATTTTTTTAACTATTAAATATATAGTTTTAGTTATTCTTTTTTTATGGGGGACACATAATTTAAGAGAGAAAGCACATTGCAACTCAAGATCAAGAAGCAAAATCTAGTGTTTTCAAGATTTGCAAGATTGTCTAGCGTACTTCGTCTTTGTTTCAAAAGGGGTGACGAAGTCTATTCTTTTTAGTTTTTTTTTTTTTCTTCTTCTTCCATTAATACGAGTAACTAAATTCATGGTTAGAACAAACGATTTAATGTAATTTGAAACTTTTATTTCAATTTTCAAAATTCTTAAAGTTAATTCTTTATGGTAAATTTTACTTATAATTTTCAATGCTTTGAGATAATTGGCCATTATTGAATTAATTTGTGAACTTTAAAAAAATGGAGAGGTAAGTTATAAATTTAGACCATTTAGTATAATTCAATAATTTGGATAAAAGGATAGTCGGAAGCAGTTCATATCCTGTGGGAGCTTGCTGATAGTGGAGATACACTTTTATGATTGCCGTGATCGCTAGTAGGATTCTTAGAAATTGAATGTATTTTCTTAGCATATATTTGAATTCACATGGAATTAAGAGGAATTGACTTAGTTAAATAGAGATTTTGAACTCGAGAAAGATAAATTTATTAAAGAATTCGATCAAATACTATATTAACTGAGATACGAATTGCATGTGATAACTACACGAAAATGTGAATCTTTCATTCACATTCATGAGTAAAAACACTAATTTGATTAGATTGAGCACTTTGCTCTTGTTTGGTCCTCATTCTTCTCAAAATATATTTATCTTTTTTTTTTTTTAAATCACACGTTCTTCAATAATATAGTATTACGCGTAAACTTAAATTTTTTTCTTATTTTTTAATCACGTATTCCGTCCCTCCCCTAGAGTATTATGGATGAGGTAAATTACGGGATGTGTCTCAACAGGCCATGGTACAAGAGCTGTTATACTGGTGCCCATAAAGAGTCAAATTTCATATCTTGTGAGAAGCAGGAATCGAACCCTTACACTGCAACTACCAGTTCAGTTGATACTACATCACTCCTGTCATTTGCACCACTGAGCTATGCCCCAGGGAGCAATAGGTTCACTACATTACTGTTCAATATATTGTACATTTGCGATATAATTACACAATAGTGATCTACATATGTCATATACATAGAATTAGTGTTCTAAAAAGCGTAAAGTGTAGTGAAACGTGAAGGCCAAGTTTTGGCCTAGGCCATAGGCATAAAAACATTTTCTAATTTTAATATTATTTTAAAATTTCAAATCAATCTACAAATTATTTAAAAATTAAAGAAAAAGGCGTAAAAAAATATTAAAAAGCATAAAAGCATAAAAATGCACGAAAAAGCCCGAGGCGAGGCATTTTGTGCACGCTTTGCGCTTATTCACAGCTTTGTAGAACACTTTATAGAGTGGTTAACGCATACGAAATTGAATTTGTGGTCCCTATATATTGAAAAAAAAAAAGAGAAAAAAAAAAAAAAAGGGAAAGGAAGTTTATTCTTAACTAACGAGATAAAGCAGACTCAAAGGACACATCTTAAAATTAGAGCACAAACAGTCCTACTAGATTGTTTCCGTTTAAAAATATGCTAAAATGATAACTTTTTACAAAGAAGACAATGCTATCTTTATTTTTTAAAAATAAAAATAAAAATAATCTATTCGTCAAGATTAGGTTCAGATTAGGATCGAACATGAATTGGGTTATGTAATGATTCAAACTTTGTACTCAAACCGTTAGATCATATCATAATGTATTGTTCGTTTTGGGTGAGTTTGTGCCCACTTACTCCCTCACGGATTTTTTCGCGTTCCCTAAAATTCGAATTCAAGACCTCCATCATATGTAAAACTTAAGGAAAATCCTGGTACCAACTCGGACCTTGCGTTCAAACCGTTAGATCATATTATAACGTATTGCCCGCTTTGGGTGAGCCTGTGCCTACTTACCACCTCACGGATTTTTTCGCGTTCCCCAGAATTCGAACTCAAGACCTCCATCATATGAGAGAATTAAGGGGAATCCTGATACCAATTAGACAAGTTCACCCAAAGCGAACAATAAGTTATGATATGATCTAACGGCTTCAGCACAAGGTTCGGATCGTTACAAAAAAGGGACAAGAAGTTACGTTGATTTTGACCCAAACCAATGCCAAAACTGTCTAAAACGATTAGGGTGAATTGAGGTCAAAATTGACTCAATCCTGCGGCAAAAATCGAATCCACCTAAATCGATTCGATTTTGGGTGATAAGATTTGTATTATCGTTTTGATCTTGGGCCCAAATTTATTAAGAAAATAAATATCAAACTTTGTAGACATGTGGAGAGTTAGTAACTTAGTATGTTAAATTTCAAGTTTGCTATCAAAATCTTGAGTTTCTTGCGTAAATTTCGAATTTATTGAGTAAATCTCGAGTTTGCTATATAAAAGTCGAATATGTTAGGCAAATATTGAATTTATTGTATGAACCTTGAGTTTGAAATTAGACAATCGAAAAAATTGAGGATTTATAGAACAAACTCGATATTTGATGCAGTAAAAATCTTGAGTTTGCAAACCATAAATTTATAAATATTACATGTGGGCAAATCTCAAATTTGCAAGCAATAAAAGTATAAATATTACACATAGTTTGATTCACTTGGTCTATTTAAACCCATCTTTGACAATCATTATTTTCAAACATTTTTTTACATACTCATTTTTAATTACACAATAAAATAATTTGCACGTAAATTCAATTTTTTTCCTATTTTTTAATTATATACTCTTCTAAAAATCACTATTTAAAACTCTATTTCCTCCTAAATAATTTGAGTTACACATTTACTAATGTAAATCACGTGGCTTGTGAAAATGTATACGAGAGTTGGGTCGGGTCTATTAGTCTTGGGGAGGTTTTTCTCGATAAAATCTTTGTCTGAACCTGTTAATTATGGTTAGGGGTGTCAACGAGTCGAATCGATTTGTGGGCTGAAATTTGAGGTTTGGACTCGGTTCGGGCTTTTTCCAAGCCGAGCCGAACCGGCATTTTTTTTTTTTCTCTTTCTGCAGATTTTTATATTTTTGAGCTCGCGGGCTAGCTCGAGCTCAATCCGTTGCCCTAAAAAGGACTCGGCCCAAGTCTAGACTCAATTCCACTGAGCCACGAATCGAGCTCGAGCGATTCGAGGCCGCAAACATTTTTGTCACCACTACCCACCCAATTTTTTTAACACAAACTCAATGACAGGGATTAAAACAGCATATTTTCATTCATAGTAATAAAAGAAAAAAAAAAAAAAAAAGGGAAGACAGAAACTGCCAACCAGGGGCTGCCATTTCAGCCCTGAAACCACAACCTGTCATGCCAGATGCCACTGAAGCTGTTCAAACAGCATTATTCGTTTTGGCTCCTTGTTAAACAATTCACTCACTCTCCTTTTCTGTTACCTCCTGAATTTTCACTCTTTTTAATCTTTGTTTTATATCAATTTATTGATTTTCAATTACTTTTGATTGAATATACAATTTTTCTCCAGTAAATCTTCATCTTCATCTGTTAATTCATCTCTATTTTTCGTCTCTAGTTTTTAATTCTCAAAGTTTCGGATTTTTAGTTATTTTAATCTGATAATGAATGAATTGTAGATACAAAATTTCATGTATTTAGTAATTAACAAGGGCTGAAAAATCAGCTCATATTTGATAATTGGATGGCGGAGACTCGGCGCTACGTCCTCAATGTTCAATTATGTGATTTTTCTATTAATCCTCTCTCCGAGCTGTTTATTTCTATATATTTTGTCAATGCTAATTTTTTTTTTTTTTTTTACTGCAGTGAAACTTGAAGATCCCTATAATAATTTTAAAAGTGTTGCTACCTGGCAAGATTTGTCTGAAATTTGAGCCTTGGATTATCACCAATCATAGTTTTTCTCCTCTACTAAAAGAAAAGACTATAATAGTCTGTCTTCACCTCCCCCTCGCCTCAACAGAGAAGTTTAAAGATTCAATTTCAACTAGGAAGGGTTTTCAGATTTCTTCATTCGAGTAAGAATTTATTTCCGTTTTCTATTTACATTTCAGTTTTGGGTTCTTCTTCTTGATTTATCAGCAACTTTCATGACTTGCTGAGTGTTAATTAAAATTCCACATATAATTTACTGATAAATCAATTACTTGATATCTTTATGTCCGTAATGAGCTAGATCTATTGTCATTACTGAATCCATTGAAAAGCATGGCCACGGTTGATGTGATCAAATGTTGCCTCGATTCCATCAGACAAGTAAGATTTTATCTATTTTTCACTACATTATTTGTAATTTACCTTTCGAATGAATTTTTTTTTTTTTTTTTTTTTTTGGCAAAATTTTTGGAAGAAATTATCCCTGGACAATTCTCTTATTTGTTGAAGTGATTTAGGGGAAACTGCATAGATTTGTTTGCAATTCTTCTCTAATTTTTTGGTTCTTCAGATATCAGATGACATTAAAGATGCCATTATTTACTTAGATGCTGGAAGTACAGAGAGTTTTCAGTTTATTGGGGCGTTCCCTTTGTTTCTTGAGCTCGGTGCTCGTGCTGTTTGCAGCTTGGAGAATATGTCCATTCTTGATGGGGTGAGAATTATTTTGTTGTTATATTAATTTACATTCTCTTTTTTTGGAGAATATGTCCATTTTTTTGTTTTCAAGGACCCCTCACGGTTTCTTCGGATCTTCATGGTTCATAGATTACACAACAGTTATCTAAATGAAAGGGAATCCTCATTAGTAATACCATGCTTTCATTGAGTAACCTGTGTTATTGTAGGGTATTCTTTTTAGAGAACTATCTTTTTAGATTACCATTATTCTGAGAAAATAAGTTTTGTGCCTATCTCAAAGGGATGCTGTCATACTCATGTTTGATACGTCAGCACCTCTCCCATAATGTTACAAAATTTAGGTCTGCACCTGGTCTTCTGTGCGTTGCTACATTTGTTCAGGGACTGGAAAGTGGGGGTTGGGGAGTTAAAGCCGGACTACGACACTTTTTCTCAGGGAAATGTAATCTTTGGTCTGTGTCGTTCAGTGTAAAGAAAGGGAAAGGGGAATGAAATTGTTGGTCAATGTAAAGAAGTCTTGTACATTATTGATGATGATGCAGTTACTTATGATGGATCTATTGTCTGCTAGACATGTCTCTCATTGCCATCTTTTCGCTAGGTTGTTGACTGGAATACAACTTTTGATCCTGCGAGGAGGATTGTGGTCATTACATCATGCCTCCTGAGCGATGCACATCGATATATTTTACGCTGCCTGAGCAAACTTCAAACTGTTCGCCACTGTGTTATATTTACATCTATTTCAGAGGTATTCATCTGGTTTCTACTGGGGTTTTTAGTTCTTTTTTGTGTTTCTTAATATTTTCAATTCTCCTTCTCGTGTGACTGTTTCACGACTTATATACTTTGCTTTCCTGATACCCATGATAAACTAACCGTGCAGTTTTCATTTGCTCCAGTTACAACATCAGGAACCTTATTTTAGCTGATTTGAAGTCTTTGAATTTTTTTTATTTTCTTTAGAAATACTAAGATTACGTGCTACTCTTGGATTAATTAGCATATTGTGCTAGAATTGTGTTTCATATCATAACCAAAGTTTCCAAAGTACTGTTCATTAAATTTTGAACCTTATGCCACTCTACAGCTTATTGAATCAAAAGGCTTGACCAGTTTCTGCTATGGACCTCAGTAAGAGGCTAATTTTTTACTACCTGTAAGGACCTGAAAGAAAATTTATATTGTGAAAGATAGAGAGAGCATGATACTTGAGTGAAATTAAGATTTGTAGCCTGAGCTGGAAATATGCCAAATTCGTGATGGTGATTTGATGTCAATAAATAATTAGAATATTATGCTAGGGAAATTTGTCCTCTTTCCGTCACATTTTTTCTGCATATAACCTAGAAAATAGTAGCTCATGGTTTTCTTATTTTGGGTTAGTATTTAATTATTTCACATATTGTGATGGTGGCTTATTACTCACCAACACCATCTGAAATCATGTTGTCTGCTTGGAGATTATTTTTTAAATAAAAGCAACTATATAGACTCGACAAGCAAATGAGTGTATCCTGAAACCATTTCACTAGACAGAACCATTCCTTGAATTGGGCAATGAAACAAGTTCGCCCTAGAAGAAAAAAGAATGTAATCAAATAGGCCCTATCCAAGTAAAAGCACGGATGATATCAGAACCTGTATGAAATAACACCTGGTTTTGAAATAATCTATGCAGCATATATAAAAAGAAGATGATAAACTGTTTTAGGATATCAAAGTTTTTGAAATAAGCTAATTAAGTAGCTTCACTTAAACTAACCCACATAAGCTACTATTATTGCACCTGCCCAATCATCGACATTATTGCCTTTTTTTTTTTTTAATAGGGGCTTGATTCTGCTTTGTTACCAAGCCTTGGCCTCTGCTTTTGGGATGAACAAAATAACTCATGCTTAAGGATTTAAGATATTTTCTTTCCAACATGATTCGAATTCTTGAAATTCCATACAATCAAGTGGTTTCATATTATAAAGCCTCTTAAGTCCAAGTAGACTGTTCAGTCATACTTAAAATGATTTTAACCAAAGCTTCTTTATGATGCTAAATTTTTATCTGTCTTCCTGGCAATGAGTGAGGGTGGCTTCATGCAAACTGCATTAAATTGCAGTATTCATTTTTTGCTTGAAGTTCAACTTGGTCTTTTGTGTTACAGTTGGCCTATTCTAGATTTACTGTACCTACAAAAGACATTAGTATTACAGGACACTGATTAAACCTTTCCAAAAAGTAATAAAGATTATAAAAACATAAAATCGCCACTGATCTTTTCCGATAGAAGTGTGATACTTTTGATTCTCTGTATTAATTATGTGCTTTAACACAAAAAATGCCTCTATCGAACTGTTTTTGGGGAAGGTTTCCTTAAATATTTTACTTATAAAGATAAAGCCTCAGCATCTTCTATTCTTTCAAGCAAATATCTGTTCACATTTGTAGAAGAACAATTTATTTGAACTGGCACAATGTCAGTACTATCTGCTTATTTTCCTTTTCCAGGATAATGAGACTGAGTGAAATCCAATTATCAGGGGCAAATTTTTGAAGGTTTACTGTACTTACCAATTTGATGTTCCTCTCATCATTTCTCCCTACCACGTTTTTATTCCACGAAGTAAAAAAGAAAAATAGATATGTTGTCTGAGTTTCAGCTTATAAAATTGTGTGGATCTGTAGGCGCTCATTATGGTAAAGATTTGTGGAAGGCTTCTATGATGACTTTTTGGTCTACCTGGATAGGGGAGGAAAGAAAAACTGTCTCAGGTTAAAAAATTGGCCTTTCATTGCTTATGTGGACAGGATGTATTCTTTTCTTCCTTGTGGGCTGAGGCGGCTGGTTATTTTGGTTGTCCAGCTTTAATGGATTTTCATAGTTTCCGGAGGACATTTATTGTGATATTCCTGTATTCCTTTAATGATATGTCGTTCAAGACACCACGTCTTTCATCTTTATACATCTTTCCTTCGCTTGATAAATTCGTTTTTCATCTTGAAAAGATTATGCAACCTTTTATCACTCTCTTTGCTTATCTACTTTTGACAATGAATTCACTATTTTAACAAATGCAGGTGGCTCATTCAGCATATCCTGATTCTCCTTTAGGCCCTGATGCATTTCGTGAATATGAATCTTTGCTCCTTCAAGATTACGAGGAGCATGCTAAGAAATGCTCGGCGAAATCCGGAGAGCCAGGTGGCAGTGAATTCACGGAAAGTATTGTTCCTGAAGAAGGCTGGTCACAACTATCTTTAATCGAAGATGATATTTCTGCCTTGGATAACACTTCAAATGCAAGAGCCTCATACGAAGATGATTTAATTGGCCACTCAGGAGATGCAGGACAAAAGTTGATTGTTTTTGTGCATCACTTCCCTTTGATTCTGTGTCCTTTTTCACCACGAGTCTTTGTCTTACCTTCAGAAGGATCAGTTGCTGAAGCCTGCTTATCAACTAAGCATGAGAATTCCATAAGCTTTGGGTTGCCTCCGTTAAGTACAGGGACACCTACTGATGCTGATGACATTTCTCCAGGGGCAACCCTTACTGCTCAATTTATTTATCATTTGGCCTTGAAGGTATTAAAAGCTTCGTCTCTTTGGAATTCACTTGTCCGAATCCCATTTCTTTATGGATTGTTTTCAATTTTGCAAATTTTTTTGGTTAACACTCGGTTTCTTCTTATAAAATTGAATTTTAGGAATTTAACTCGTCTGAACTTCATTTCTTATATGACAGATAATCCTGTTAATGCTACTAAATGTAAAAGTTCGGAGCATGAGAAATCCTGATAAAACAAGACGATACGATATACAAGGGAAGCTTTCAATACCCAAGCATATCAATCAGGAAATATACAAGTTAAGAGGATGAGCATTAGTAATTCACAAGCCTGTACATTATGTTGATTTTTACATGGAACTTCTATTGAAAATTATGAAAATTACACGAGGGAAAGATTTTATCTAAATTCTATTAACAAACACAGGAATCTAAATGTAGGTAAATCGGATAGCCTGAAACTCTTAATCGGTAGACATCCAAGACCACTACACTATCCAATTCATAGAAACGCAGGGTCCATGGTCACCCTCTCAAAGATTTTAACATTCCTTTGTAGCCATAAAACCTGAAGAAGCTAAGATATTGGACATCCAAATAAGAACCAAAGGAACTTTAATACTGAGACATCATGAAAAAACAGGTTCTAGGCATCACCCTGTCAATTTCATCTTCCAGTAAGAGCTTTCCCTTACACCTTGAGGCTAATCACCTAGTCAATTTCATCGTCCAATGAGAGCTTGCTCTGACACCTTGAGGCTAACTCACATTTCAACATAACATGATAAATCGATTCAGGATTTTGCATGACATAAAACAAACAATGAAGGATGCAAAAGAATGTATGATCTCTTCTTTTGGATAATATTTGTGGTACTTTACTTGTACTAAAATTTGTGTTGAATTTGTCCATATTTCTGTGTCTTAATCGGCAAGTTCCTTACCTTCTGAACTTCAAAGGAAATACACAACCAGAGACGTCTAGCACTTTTGCCGAAAACAATTTCTTTCATCATTGAAAACCCGTCAGCTATTTTGAATTCTCATCAATAACGTTATTTTCATTATACCCAATTCTCTAGTTCAGTCTGTATCACAATATACTGTATTTCATTCCTCGTGATGCTCTTATTTATCTAAATATGCAGATGGATCTGAAACTTGAAATATTTTCTCTCGGCGATTTTTCGAAAACTGTAGGAAAACTTTTGACTGACATGTCTAGTCTTTATGATGTTGGTCGTCGTAAAAGATCAGCCGGACTTTTACTTATTGACCGCACACTTGATCTTCTTACTCCTTGCTGTCATGGGGACTCACTGGTGGACCGCATCTTCTCATCTCTGCCCCGTAGACAACGGACAACATCTATAAATCATGTGAGAGCTTCTCAAGGCCAACTTAAAAAGGGCCCTGTTAAACTAGAGCGTGCTCCTCTTGATGTTCAAATTCCACTAGAATCTATTATCAGGGAAGAAGAGTCGAAAAACAGTAATTTTCAGCTTTTAGAATGTATACAAGCATTTTTGCATGGGTGGAATACTACTGACTTGGATTCTAAAGTTGAGTTGGTGAAATTTAGTGATAGATTGAAAGATGAAAATTTCTTGCAACATTCTAAGAGTGAGATACTCCGTGGATCTTTTGTTTCTAAAGAAAAAATAGACAAAACACCATACCTTGAAGCAATACTTGAGCGGAGGACAAAGGATGGGGCAGTTTTGATAAAAAAATGGCTGCAAGAAAGCTTACATCGAGAAAAAATATCACTGGATACGAAAATTCGCCCTGGTTTTCCGTCAAATTCAGAATTGCAAACTCTGGTTAAGCCACTGGCTAAACGGCATTCATCTTTAGTAAAAAATAAAGGAATCATTCAGCTAGCTGCAGCCACAATACATGCCTTAGATGAACTACATTCTGCTAGTTGGGATGCATTTAGTAGCGCAGAAAAGATACTGCATGTAAATGCTGGAGACACAAGCCAGAGCCTTGCTGCTCAAATTAGTGACCTCATTAATAAGAGTGCTTTTGTGGGTCCGCAAGCACAGAAGCACAACAAAACGGAGGCCTCACAAGGACTAGTCACTCTTCAAGATGCGCTGCTTCTGACCATTATTGGATACATATTGGCTGGTGAAAATTTCCCAACGTCTGGTTCTGGTGGTCCTTTTTCTTGGCAAGAGGAGCATTTCATGAAAGAAGCTATTGTGGATGCGGTTCTTGAGAACCCAGCCATGGTAAAACTAAAGTTCCTCCGAGGTTTGTCAGAAGAGCTTGAATCCAATTTAAACAAGATGAAATCGGATGAGAAAAAGGAAGGTCCTTCTAATCAGTTGGATGATACTGATTTTTGACGATGATCAGTGGGACAGTTGGGGTGATGAAGATGCCGATAAAGATACCAACAAAGAGCAAGTATTTAGTGATGTGCAGCTAAAGCTAGAGCTTCGAGATAGGGTGGACAATCTTTTCAAATTCCTCCACAAGTTATCCAGCTCAAAGGGAAATACACCTCTGAGAGAGGGGATATCGTTCAACTATGATACATATTCAAGTAAATCATTGGTTAGTAAACTTCTAACAAGGGTATCGAGCAAGCTTGATATACCTGGTTTAGAGTACCATTCCTCTACTGTTGGACGACTTTTTAAAAGTGGATTCGGCCGGTTTGGCATTGGACAGGTAATTCTATTTAGCCGAGTATCACTTCATTTTTCTCAAAAAGTTCTGAAGTAAGCTAAATTTTTCGTCTGGATTCTGCAGGCTAAACCGAGTCTTGCAGATCAGAATGTTATTCTGGTCTTTGTTATAGGAGGCATCAATGGTCTTGAGGTTTGTAGGCTAAAACAAAATTTATGCTTGATTTTTGGTTCTTCATTAGCAACATGATGATTCATAACTATTATCGATGTTTCGTTAGGTACGGGAAGCTCAGGAGGCATTGATCGAGAACGGCAGGCCCGATATTGAATTAATCGTCGGTGGAACAACTTTTTTAACCCCTAACGACATGCGTGAATTACTTTTGGGTGACTCGAGTTGTATTTAAGCTTACCTGTGTTATGTATGGCTTTTAGCTGCAAATGTAGGTGTAAACATGCTTCTTCACACTATAAAGTGACATCCAACTTTTGATTGTTTTTCCTATGGACTTGGTTGGGTAAAATACAACTACTAATTATGACTTTAACCACACACTGATAGCATTTTTATTGTAATTTTTTTGCTTTGTTAGAAATGATGAACACGTTTCTTATTTGAGTTATGCTAGGACAACAGGGTCAATGACCAACCTTGACCTGCGCCCCCTCCAATAGGGGGTCGCCATGTGGCGTCTTAGAAATAAGGTCGGTTATTGACCCTGTTTCTTTATCTTTTTTCTTCTTATTTTCCTAAAAAACTCTTTAATAATTGTCAAACAGAGGTTTATTTCCAATTTTTTTATATAAGAAAAAATAAAAAAATATTTTATTTGAAATGTCACAGAAAATATATGTGATCTCATTTATGTTTTGTACATACATTAAAGACCAAATTACAATGTAATTTCTAATAAAATGAAGAAAAGAGTTTTGACAAAGTGTAAAATTTTATAAAAAGTAAAAGGAATTAGCAATAAAAGAAATACGATCACTAAAAGAAGGTATCGGTCAAAGTACCCAAGTATTTTTCTACTTTATAAAATAAAAACAAAAGAAACTTTTAAAATGAAATGACAAACTAGGATTTTAAAATAAAATTGTCCAAAAATTGCATTTTTCTTTCATCAAAATATGGATGAAAAAAAAAGAAAGAAAAAAGAAATTTGATTTATCACTCTCTTTACATTTCAATTTTGGATTCTTTTTCTTGATTTTAGTTTATTTGAGTTTATAATTTTGGTTAGTTTTTATGCAGACATCACTTTTTAATTTCTTGATTCTAGTAAGAATTTTGTTAGATGTAATGATTTCATGTATACTAAGGGCCTATTTGGCATAATTTTTTTTATTTTACAAGAGTTTTTGAGAAAGCTTCTCCAATTTTTGTTTGAAAATTAATCTTTTAAAAAAATTTCTATTCCAAAAGTACTTTCTAAGGAAACCGCGTTGAATTAATTTTTTCTATTTCTAAATAGAATTTACCATTTCATAAAATTAACCAAAGGGGTACAAAAGCAATTTTTGAGTCACAAGAAATTTCTTTTGATTTTTCAAAAATAATGCCAAACGAATCCTAAATACCGATCCATGAAATCATTTAGACATGTTGACAAATAGAACACGAGAAGAGTTTCGCTTACTGTACGGGGGGTTGACAAGGACGGGTTACAAGTCACTCACAGCGTGGGACCAGCTAAATTTTTTTTTTTAATACATGGAAGTCCGCGTTATAGTGAGGGCCTGTAAACCTCCCCTTCTCGTCAATCAGTTTAATTGACAAGAGAAAGTGGATATTCTTCGTAAGAATACGACAACCAATTTTTGTAGAACACTCCCATTTTCCCGACTTTTTTTTTTTTAAGTTCACGTGGCAGTGTTTGGGAATTTGTCTTCTAGTTTCAGAAGTACACAGCTTTAAACACAAGGTACAACTCTCTTAACTGTAGTTGTGGTGATCCCCCTCGCCCCTCAAAAAAACACGTCACGATCTACGAACACATAGCCCGTTATACATATGAGGAATAGCAATGTTGGTCCCCAATCAATAGATAAAGTAGCAAGTTGACCCTTAATGTGAGAGACAGTGCAAAGTCGTCCATTAAATGGGAAAAATCATGTTTTGAATAGTGATTTTTAAGAGAATTTGTGTTAAAAAGTAGGAAAAAAAATTTAAGTTTACGTACATAATATTTTATTGTATAAATGTGTAGTTGAAAATAAGTATATATAAAAAAATAAATTTGAAAATAATTATTATCGAACATAGGGCTAAAATTTGTGCACAAGAAGTCATACTCGATGGTTATCCATCCGGATTTTTTTAAATTGATAACTTATTGACTAAAAGAAAATCTTTAAATAATATCAAAAATTGATTTTTGTTATCGGGCTAGCTTGCATGAGCAAGCCCTACAAGCACACGAGCCTACTCGCCCAAGTCGTTTAGGGTCCCGTCGTTAGTCCTATATATAATTAATGATAAGTATTAATTTAGATGACAGTGAACTGTTGATTAGTTTTTCAAGAAATAAAAAATTCATTCTAATTAATTGAACAATGAATTAGTGATGTTCACTGACACTTAGGCTACATAGGATTATTCAAAAGAAAAAGAGCCAACTTTACACAAAATTTGACACATTTATTAGGATTAATGTTCACTTATTTTACAAGGTTGAGCACTAACTTGCTCTCTTTCGTAGTTTAGAGGCCAATAGAGCAATTTATTCTATGCATAAACCTCCGAACCTGTAAACTGATTTCCTCTATTCCAATTCGGCGGCCCCGTTAAACAATTCACTCTCTTTCTCTGTTACTTCCTCAATTTAACGCGTTTAATCTGCGTTTTGTTTAATTTATTGATTTTCATTTACTCTTGATTGCATATACAACTTTTTTCCCCCAGTAGATCTTCATCTTTTTTCTGTTAATTCATCTATATTTTTGGTTTCTAGGTTTTAATTCTTAAAGCTTCGAATATTTAGTAAATTTTGATCTTATGATGAATGAATTATAGATGCAAATGTTTGTACATATTGACTAAGTAACAAGGGCTGAAATATCAGCTTCTAGTTGATGATTGGATGGCGGAGACTCGGCGCTACGCTATCAATGCTCAATTAGGTAATTTTTCCTTTAATCCTTTCTTTTTAAGCTGTTAATTTCTATTTCTTGTCAATATTAAATTCATTTTTTTTTAACTGTAGTGAAACTTAAAGACCCCTTTAATCATTTTAAAAATGTTGGTACCTGCCCATGTTGTATGAAATTTGAGCCCTTGGATTATATATATAAATGATTGGAAGTAGTAATTATCTAAACTAAATGGAATTGGGTTTAAAGCATACATTTATTTTCTACTAAATTGTAATTAAATATGCAGAAATAATGAGCATAAAATAAAAAGAAGAAATAATTTTGAAAATATGAAGCAACATTTTCATGTATCTTGGGTTTTTTTTCTTATGTTTGACTTTATATGCTAGCTTCAATCTGAATGAAATTACGGATATATTTGTCAGTGAAAAATTATATAAAAATTTACATTAATTAGTTTTTGGAAATATTAACTATGTTAAAGCACCTCTACTTAGGAGGCAGGATAATGCTTATGTTATCATTGTTATTCTTTGCTTTGTTCTACACTTGCCAAACACTTCTATTAAGCTTCTCTTAGGATTTCTCTTACTGCAATTTTTATGATCAGTTTTCAGTTTTATATGGACAAAAGTATCTCATCTCTACATTTCAATGAGCTAAAGATAAATGCAGACCTTCTTGACTAACTCCAATATCCTTATGACATGTTTGGCAGGAATGATTCAATAGTATTACAGTGTGTTAAGAAAGAAAAAGAAGTTAAAATCTTAACATTATACTATTCTGTCATGTTACAGTTCTATTTTATGTGTCTTGTATTACCTATGTCGTTATTGCTGATATTTATTTATTTGCTTTTCATGTGATCTTCTATGCTCATGTTGCTTACATAACTGTACCGCTGTTACTCAGATCTTTACTCTAAAATGCCTTAAACAATATATTTGACATTGAGAAGTTGAACGTAAAAGTATAGGGTGTTACTTCCATGGTGGGGAGCAAGATAAAAAGATTGGATCAAGATATATAGAGTCTATATGTTGAATTTAGCATTAAAGAGATATGGGAACATGGAATAGGATTTCATGATAATATGAGAAAGTTGACTTCATTGACCAAAAATCTGAATTCTCCAAGTATTCTTTTATTGAAAATGCTAAATGGTGAAGTTTGTGTTCTGGAAGGGGTTAATGATTTGACTTTAAAATGAGTAATTTAAACTGTTGCCTAAACTAGAACATGATGCCTTCTATGCCTTTTATCTTCTTTTGAAATTTCACACATGAACTTATTGCTTGTCTTTTTTCTGTTTTTCCCCTTTTCCCATAAGAGAAAAGCCTTCTGAGCTCATATCTCTAGATCGACTAACTGAGTCAGTTGTTTAATGCAGATATTGATCAGATACTTTCAGAAGCACAACACCGCTGGCTTCGTCCTGCTGAGATTTGTGAAATCCTGAGTAATCATACAAAATTCCGCATTGCTCCGGAGCCTCCTAATAGACCTGCAAGTATGATTTTTATGTCATTTTTAACATAATATCAATATCAGTTTATGCTATGAAAAACACCTGGCTCTATCTTTTTTCCGTCACTTGTACTCTGTTGAGTTAATTTATGCAAGATTTAAACCTATTTTTTGACTGGTTCTATTGTGACATAAATTCGTTTTCTTTGGTATGAGTTGATGAAGTACTGCTTATTCATCTTTCAAGGGACATTTGTAACTTGTGCTTCCTATCTTGTAATATGATGTACTGATCTTCCTTGAGATTATATCATCAATCTATTGCGATTTGTATTTCACAAAATTCATTTTTTGTTTGGGTGTGCCCAATGAGTCTGTGCATCTTTCCAAGAAGGTTTTATTCAACATCTGCTTGTTTTGTAAGTTACACGATTCAGTGGTTCTCTTCAAAATTTCGTTGCCATATTTCACCTTCAAGTTATGTAGGCTAGAAAAAATTATGATAATTTTCTTATGTACTTTTAGGTGGTTCCCTTTTTCTTTTTGACCGGAAGGTGCTGAGATACTTCCGGAAAGATGGTCATAATTGGAGGAAGAAGAAAGATGGAAAGACAGTGAAGGAGGCTCATGAAAGGCTCAAGGTAAGTGTCGAGTGATGTTGCTCTGCTTTATGGACTTTAATTTTATTGGTAGGAATCTGAAAATTTTCACCGGCAGTTTATCATGTTGATGCTTCAAAACTTATGCACCTAAATCTCTATATTTTTTTCCAGGCTGGAAGCGTTGATGTATTGCATTGCTACTATGCCCATGGAGAGGATAATGAAAATTTCCAAAGGCGTAGCTACTGGATGCTTGAAGAGTAAGTTTTGTCTGGTTTTATTGAACTTTTTTCCAATGCAAAAGATTATGACCTTCAATTATGAAAGGATAGGAGGTGATTTTTTTTCCCTAAGAAACATACTTAGCCCCCGTTTGAGCCCCATTCTTTTGATAAGAATGCATTTTTGAATAGTATATTGATGGAAAATGTGTAGGTAAAAAATAGGGAAAGGTTTTGGATATGTGTGTAATATTATTTTATTGAAAAATGTGTGATTAAAATGATGTCAAATTACTGTCTAAGAATGTATTTTTTTTTTTCCAAAAAATGGAAATCAAACAGGGGTCTAATTATTCAAGTTTCCGTTGCATTTTACAATTTACAAGCTTGCAGCTTTTTATTTTAATCCTTTTCATTCACGAGGATTACAAAATTTACAGTGCCTTGCTGTGTGCCACAAAATGATTAAAACTTTACTTTTCCAACTATTATAAGTTGCTAGATACATTTGGAAATGACTAAAGTGTATAAATGTGAATTGTTGTTTTTCTTGGTGAAAAATTCTCCAAATAATATTACCATGGGCACCTAGCCTTCTTTTTTCTGTGTTCGTGCTAAAGGTGTAAAGTGGGTTGGGCCACCTATTGTGCCAGCAAGACTAAGGAAAAGTTATGGTAGTGCAAGGCCAAGGATGCTTGACCTGTGTCAATTATACTGAATAATACAGAATAAGACTCGATGTCTCTCAATGTGAGAGGTGCTCTCATTATATAGAACCAAATCAAAATTAAATATAGTAATTATCAATTACAATATTAATTAATGGTAACCTATAATTTAAATATGGTAAAAACAATCTATCTATATAATAAAATTATAATAATAAAATATACGCCAAACCGTAATCTTCGATGATCTCCATAATTTTATTCAATCTTATTGACAGCTTGCAACCCACATAGCTATGGCAATGAGCCGGGCCGGGAAAAAAAGCTCGGGCTCGGCTCGGATTTTTTTTTGCCGGGCTTTTTTGGGCTCGAGCCGAGCCGGGCAAAGTCCGGTAAAAAAAAAAGTGGCTCGGCCCGGGCTTTCGGCTCGGGTCTTCGCGGGCCGAGCCAAGCTGGCTCGAGTTATTTTTTTTTTCTTTTTCCCTTTTTTTTTTAAATATACATTTTTTTACTTAATTAAATATTAAATAAAAAATTAATTTAAGTAATTAAATATTAACTACCAAATTATAATTAAATAATACATAAATAACTAAATATTACATGTCCAATTCATAAAAAAAATAATTAACTATTAAATAAACAATTAAATTAAATAATTAAATACTAAATAAATTATTTTAATTAAATATTACTTAACCAATTCATATATATAATTACATAATAATTAAACAATTAAATATTACTTAACCAATTACAATGAATAATTAAACACTAAATAAACATTTAAATTAAATACTTAACTATAATTATAATTAAATATTACAATAACCAAGCTCGGCTCGATTTTTTACTTAAAATTTTTTTAAATTAAATGAATTATAAAAGTTAAAACCCTCCTCCTTTATCCGGGTTTGGGACCGATTACAATTATGTAGGCCGAGTTAAAATCGTACACGAATAAAATATTACGTGTACAATTTTTCTTTAAAAAAATTTAAAAATTACATATTTTTTTGAAACTAATCAATTTAAAAACTTACAATATCTTATGCTTAAATCTACTGTAACTCTTCTGCCATTATACTGTCAACTTGTTTTTGAAGATGTAATTCCGCACATTCCTAGTCATTCAAACATATTAAAGCCTCCAATATATCTTCTTTTAGTCTTGATCGTTCATCACATAAAATTCGACCACCTAAACTAAATGCAGTTTCCGATACTATCGTAGACACCGGAAGTGTTAGTAGATCGTGAGCAATTTTTGATGTAATCGGATATTGCCTTTCGTTAGACCTCCACCATGATAAAAGATTAAATTCTTGTAGTTCTTGTGGTTGTAACATACTACGAATGTCCACATGCATATATCTAGCTAACTCAGAGGGAATTTCAAAATTTGTACCACTGACATCTATTGCTCTAGATATTGACGAATTAGAACTAAATGAGGGAACACTAATATTGGTCTCTAAAAACTCCATAAACTGTCTGCATTTGTTGAAGCATTTATTGAAAAAGAACTTTGGGAAGTTGAACTACGCTGACCATCTTTTTCAGCGTAATAGTTATACATTTCACATAACTGAGATTCTATATGCGCATGTGATAATTCTACATTCATGAAATTTGAAATTTCCTTTATAATAGTTTGTGTGTCAGTTAAATTAAGTCGAGGGTCCATCACTGAAGCTAATAAAAATAAAGAGGGTAACTCTTCCCAATATTTACGAAATTTTAACTCTATAGAATAAATTACATCAACAAAAATGGGCAAATTCCTATGTTTTTGAAATGCTTGTGCACAACAGGCAGCTTTTTTTCAAAAAATTTTAATTTTAATTTTTTTAAATAAACACGGGCCTACCCGGGCTCGGGCCGAATTTTTGAAAATCTACTCTGGGTACAAGTGGTACAGAAAAATGCACAAACTATTGTTGTACTTTTGCCTTTCTTCCTTTTCTCTGCCAGAAAAATCTCTCATTCATTCCTTTTCCTTGTTCTTCCACATTTGTCTCACTGTTGGCCTGGGCCAATGTGCAAAAATGTTGGATCGTGACAGGTCCATCATGGCACATTAGCGTGACATGGCCCACTTTACACCTGTGGTTTATACTTGGATGATATCTATTTATTCACAGAACTGTAAACATATGATGAAGTTAATTTGGAATTCTGGAAACAAGCTAAAGTGAAGACAGCGAAGCGGGATAGTAGATACTGTTCACTAAAAAAGTGCAAACTGCAAGTGCACGAATCGCGTTTAAGTAATAAAGTGGGTTTTTGAGTCTGGATTGTCGATCCTTCAAAGATTGTTTACTTTAGATTGCACAACTTAAATCTGTTTAATTTTAACAATAAAAACAAGCACACAATAAAGATTTGGTTTTGAAAAATAAGGAAAATTAAATAAAAATCAACAAAAATAAGAAAACATAAATACTAGGAAATTTTGGCGGAAAATGTGTTTGAGATTCATGGTTTCGCTTAATTGTCGCCTAATTAATTTCTCCACAAGTCAATTAATAAATTACCCATTTACGATTTTAGACCCGATTTTTCAATTTTAGTTAATTGCCTATATCGAACGAAATTAACTCTAATTGATTGATTTAACCTACCATATCTTTATATGGATTTAAACCAAACAATCGCATTAAATCGTTGTGAAAATAGCTCAATGGGTCACTTAGGGTTTGGAGGATATCTCTATCTCCTACATAAACCTAGAGTTTCTACTATTTGGACTAAAATGCACAATCTTCTATCGAACAATGTACAAATCACTAAACATAATCATTCATTGGCCACATAAATAAAAATGCAAGAAATACAATAGGAAAAACACATGAAAATAAGTGTTTAAACATTAAAAAACCAAATATTAAAATTAATCTAAACTAGATTAAGCTACTACCATAAATCACAACACAAGAAATTAGCCCATATTATATATATAATAACAAAGGAGAGTATTCATAGCATTCATTACAAATTTGAAGAAAAAGTGAATTAAACACAAGAGAGGAGATAAAACCCCATTTGATTGATTTTTGAAGATGATAAAACCCTTGATCTTGATTTTTCCCAAAACTTATCGAACTCCTTGATTGAATCTCCTTTGTTGTGCTCTAATTTCCCACAAAAATACCCAGAACAATCAAAGGAAAAAGAAAAGAAAAAGAAAGAAGAAAGAAAAGAAAAAGAGAGAAGAAAAAAATGATATAGAAGAATCATCTTGAAGAGAGGGAAGAGTATGGTGAAAAATTGGCTGAAAATGGCTTATAAAAACCCTAAAAATTTGGTTAAAAAAAAAAAAAATGGCCCCCAATATGGAAGTGCCACGCGCGCACGAGCATTACGCTTTCCTCTCGGGTTAGTTTTTTAAGCCTCTTGTGCGTAGGTCTTTTCTCCTTTCATTTCGTCTAGCTTAGTCCTCCACTATTTGCATGCATGGTCCCTCAACTTGGATCTTGTACAATCTGATCTTCAAGTTTGACTTTCATTTCAATCACGCCCTTAACAATTTGCATCCAAAGTCCTCCAACTTTCACACTTGTTCAATTTGGTCCCAAAATTCACAATTTTACACAATTTTTGTTATTTTCTTTTTTGCCTTGCTCTATTTCCTTGGGTATTTTTACTTACAAAAGCAATAATTACATATAGAAATTCGCTCATTTAATCAATATTTAAACTTATTTAGGTATTAAATAAGTGTGCAAAAGTACCCTTATCAGATACATTTAGCCTCTGTTTGTTTTTGCTAAAAATAGAATTTTTGTAGATTTGGATAAAAATTGATGAAATGTGTGGTTGAAAAGTTGATAAAAGTTGTGGGTACATGAAATGTGTGTTGAAATGAGTTTGTTGAAAAATGAGTTTTAAAAATGGGGGCCAAACAGGGCTTAGTTTTACTTATGCACATGTATGCTTGTGACTGGTGTGTTCATTTTGTGAGTCAATTACACAGTTTTCTATAATCCATTCTGTTAACTAAGAGTTTCTTGTAGGAATGCTAAAATTTGTCATTTATACCACTTACACTCCTTTAAGTTGAATTAGAATTTCTCAAAAATTGTGAATATTGATTTGTGTCATTTGTGCTACCAATATGTGTGCCCGTGCACCTGTAAAAAGTCCTTTTTTTTTTTGTTTATCTAGTTGTATACATGTTGGTCATTTACGTGCATTTTCACATCTACACTGCGGTCAAGGATGTATGGGATTTTTTTTAATGAGGTACTAAAATATCTTAGTCTATCATACATTCAAATTTTAAATGTCACAAATGGCCTCATATGAATGAATATCACAATACTTGGCTTCAAGGTTTCACATCTTCTACTCTTTTTCCTTCTTATTGTTGTGCTGCTCTTCCCTCGGAGGATTTCTGATTCTATTTATATGGCTGATTTCTGCCAGGGAGCTATCTCACATAGTTCTTGTACACTACCGAGACGTAAAGGTAATGATCCAATCCTGCCATTCTGTTCTGTTAAGTTGACTTGCATATAATTTAAGAGTCTTTCGGTATGTCCAATAGTAAAATGGTTGGTCTTTTTTTTGTAAATTTGACTTAAACTGCAGGAGATTTGATGTATCCTCTACAATTTGAACGTTTAGAACAGAATTTAAATTATTGAACAAAATCTCGTATCCGAAGTAGCTTCTATGAATTCAAGGACTCTCTGTAGACTCTGTTCTTTGAATCATAGTTATAGTTAGTTTCTACATTACTATGCTACTTTGGTTATCATGTCATTACCCATGTTGACATGACCCAATCTGCATGTTCAATCCTTCAGAAAACGACATGACTCCTTGACTGCCACCAATTCACTAGCTTTAGGCTACAACTACAATTTATAACAAAAAATACCAAGATTTTCTTTCATTTTTGTGATTTATCAATAATAATGCCTTCATTTAAACGCTTGACTATAATTTCTCCAGATTTTCAATTTACATAGGACATCTTCAGAATATTCTAATAATAACTTGACTAATCTAAAATAGTGTTGACCGTTTCCCATATCCAGATTCCTGTATTGGTCTTTATCATTTCTATCTTTCCATGGTTCCTTTGTTTATAGAGCTGTCATATTTCAAAAATCTATGTAATGTTTATTTTGCAGGGAAACAGAACAAATTTCAGTCGCAATAGGGAGGCTGAAGTTATTCATCGTAGCCAAGAAACTGAAGAAGATGTACCCAATTCTGAGGTGGATGGGTTCTGTATCTTCAAAATTTTACCGATATGATTATCCAGGAACATCACAATTGACAGATACTACTAGCCTGAACAGTGCTCAGACTTCAGAGTATGAAGATGCTGAATCAGGTTAGTTTTGTACCTTTTTTGTGTTTTAAGCGTAAATTTATCACAATCTGTGAATCTATAATGAAGATTTCACATTTTTCTCTTTTCTATACATGGAAAAGTTACTATAAGAAATACTTTTTTTATTAGTTATCACATTAATGTTTGAAAATGCAGCATACAGCCACCAAGCAAGTCCAGGATTCCAGTCCTTTCATGAGTTACGGTCCCCTGTGATACAGAATTTGGGAGATAGTTCTGTTCCTTATTATCCACTCCCCATACCAAGTAATGTGCTGTGGTCATTTATTTTGTTCTTTATCATAACATTACTCCATGGTTCAAAATTGATAAGTTGTTTTAACTTTTGTGGTCAATTGGACAGTATGCACCATATTTTATATTCATTTTACAATTTAATTTGGAAAAGTTTTTAGATATTAGTATCTGATGTGAATTTATTACTATATTAGTATGTTCCTCTAAAAAAAAAAAAAAAAAAAAAAAAATTTATTAAGAAAATATGCTCATATGACCATTTTATGCTGAAAGATAAGTGCACCAAAGTGTGAATGGGGGAGTATATTTTTCTGCTTTCATGTTCATTTGTATCAGTAATAATCCAGTACATTTGCAGATAATTATGAAGGACAACTTACAGATAGTGCTGGTATGAGTTTTGAATCAGTCACAGGAGAAAGAGTTACAACCCCCATGGACAACGGTTTGACACATGGGATGCACCAAGACCTTGATTTCCCATCTTGGGAAAATGTCAAGGAAAGCAATACCGCAGGTTATCAGTCTCTCAATGTTCAGCCATCCATTTCTTCGTCCCAACCTAGTATGATGAGTATGTTGCTGGGCCAAGAAAATGAACTCCTGCAGCAAGTTTTTGATGGTGATTTTGGTAAAAAGCAGGACTTTGGAAGCAATCCGGATGGCTTTGAAGAGTGGCAGGTATGGTACCAATGAAGTATTATATATGTGCTTACTCTCTACAATAATAGGAGTCTTTAATGGTCGAACATGCCCTCATAGAGCATGTTTGGATTTGTTCAAAAACAGTAAAGTTACTTTGAAATAACTTTTTTTCTCAGAACATGTTTGGATAACTTACCTCAGTTCTTACTTTTAAAGAAAAAAAGTTAATTTTTTGAATGTGATTTTACCTTACTGTCAAATAAGTGATTTGCTTATGATGAGTATCAATCTAAAAAAATGAAAGAACAGTATAAGGAATGTAGGCAGCAGTTTATTGATTCACTGGAAAGGAAATACAGAAATGAAAGGCAACACTAAATAGCCATTTGAGAGGACTCACTCTCCTATTCTCTACTACGACTTAACTTTTGCATGCCTACACATCCCTAGCTATTCTCTATTTATAATAGTTTGTATCCGCTTGGCCTACTGGCTAACAGAATGTTGTTACTCCCCTGCTTCTCCATTCTTCCTAGACCTTCTAGAATATGTGTACTTAATTGGTGGCTTATCAAAACTCCGGGGTTGGTCCGATTTGGTTCGGTTCTAAAGAGAATCGAATCAGACTCGAAATTTTCGAGTATTTAGTAAATAGAACCATTCGGGTTCGGTTCGGTTCTATTCAGTTTGGTTCGATTCCTGGGTTTTTTACTATAATTAATTTTTTTTAGTATTTACAATGCTACATTAATTCAACTAATGGCATGTTCAATCTTAATTCTTACATAATAAGGTAGTCCAATTTTATATATCTTTTGCGTCTCTCTTTGCTAAGTTCTTCATGGATTTGATAGTTAAAATTATAGAAAGATGAAGATAGCGAGATCACAATAATTAAGAGAGACGTCGTTAAACTTTAATTCGATTTCTCCAGAACGGTAGAAATGACACTACGGTAGAATAATAAATTTGGATACAACTTAGGTCAATTTGATTAAGTTGGGCTTGGACTGGAAATTAGAAATAAGAAATTCATATTTTTGGGTTTGAGCTAAATTAACTAGTTAGCAAATTTATTTTAAAAAAATAAAATAATTTGGTTTATTCAAAATAAATAAATTTAAAAAATTAGGGAGATTTAGTTCTTGATCAAAAATCGAACCAAACCCATCGATTCTCAATTCAGATACCCGTTTGAGTAGGCTGGACAAAACTCCCGAATCGAACCAAGCGGTTCTTCTTAAGTTAAATACCCGAACGGGTATCTGAATCGAGAATTGACGGGTTTGATTCGATTTTCGGTTCTAGATCAAGAACTGAATAAGAACAGAGTCTCTCTAATTTTTTAAATTTATTTATTTTAAATAAGTCAGGTTATTTTATTATTTTCTAAATAAATTTGCTAATTCAAGAATATGATTTTCCTATTTCTAATTTTCATTACAAGCCCAACTTAATCAAATTGATTTAAGTTTTATCTAAATCTATTATTCTACCGAAGTGTCGTTTCTTTAGGAGAAATCGAAATGAAACTCAACGCCGCCTCTCTTTGTTATTGTAAGCTCACTATCGTCATCGTCCTGTAATTTTCACAATCAAATCTATGAAAAACTTAACAAAGAGAGACGTAACAAACACATAAGATTGGATTACGTTATTTTGTAAGAGTTAAGATTGTACATGTCATTAGTTGAATTAATGTAATTTTGTAAATATTAAAAACATTAATTATAGTACAGAACTTGAAAACCGAATGGAACCGAACACGAACAGTTTTATAATTAAATTTGGACTCGAAGGTTCCACTTACTAGATACCCGAAAATTTCAGGTCCAGTTCGATTCTTGTTAGAACCGGACCGTACCCAGTTCTACATTTAGGTATTTAACTTAAGAAAAATAGTTCAATTCGGTTCAGTTCGGATCGGGTCTGGTTCGAAAATTTTGCCCAGCCCTTGAGTTGTTGTGTGAGAGGCCATGAAATTGTCGCATAGCCGGACACAAAACGACGATACCTTGTCAACATTAAGAATCCACGCAACTCTATTCTACGAGGTTTTTGGGAGTGGGTCACTGCTTGATGACCGTAATCTTATTGGGATCTGCCTCTACCCCTCTTGCTGACACTATATGCCCCAAATATTCAATCTGTGATTGAGCTAAGCTACATTGCTTTGCTTTAGCGTGCAACCAGCTCAAGATGTTGTTCGTGGGCTGTCAAGTCCTTGCTATAAACCTAGTGTCGTAAAAAAATACCAATATAAATTTTCTGAGGAAGACTCGGAACACTTGGTTCATGAGAGACTAAAAGGTGGCGGTAACATTCGTGAACCCAAAGGGTACCAGGAACTCATAATGACCTTCGTGTGTCCGGAATGCTATTTTATGCACGTCCTCCTTTCGGACCCTTATTTGATGATACCCTGACTTCAAGTCTAACTTGGAAAAAATCCTTGCTCCATGTAATTTATCCAATAGGTCAACAATAATCGGAATGGGAAATTTGTCTGGAACAGTAACCTCATTTAGAGCACTGTAGTCCATGCAAAATCACCAACTTCCATCCTTCTTTTTGACTAATAACACTAGACTGGAGAAGGGGCTAACACTAGGTTGTATTATCCCTGGTTGCCAACATTTCTTTCACTGACCGCTCTATTTCATTCTTTTGAATGTGGCGATATCTATAAGGCCTAACTTCTACTGGTGGCGACCCGTCTTGCAGCCTAATTGCGTGATCAGTTTCTCAACTAGGTGGCAACTCTGTAGGCTTGTTGAAGAGTTGCTAGTAGCAATGCAAAACTCGCTGGATCCCTGCAGGCAAATTTTCTTTGTCCCACGGCTTCTTAGAGGCTGTCCCCATACTTCCAAACTCGACCCATTCTCCTACCCCCTCTTGTTGCAAGGTTTTAACCATGGTTTTGAGGGATACCCCTGACTTATGAAGACCTGCATCTCCTTTTAATGTAAACCAGGTTTCCCCATTCGGAATCTCATTGTCAGCTGCTTCCAATTAACTTCCATGTCTCCTAAACTCCCCAGCCATTGCATTCCAAGAACCACATCAGTGCTACCCAACTCTAATGGTAAGAAATTCTCCACAATTGTCAGCCCCTGCAGTTCAACGACCACCTTTTTGCATATCCCCTTTCCTTTCACAAATACTACCGTACCCATGACCACCCCGTAATAACCTGTAGCCATAAGGGGCAGATTTAACTGTTTTAATAGTTCCAGATAGATAAAAATCGATCAAGACTGTCATCTTCTTCGCTTCTATTTCCCTAGTCAGTTTCATGGTTCCCGGTGTGGTTAAACCAACCACAGAGTTGAGGGAGAGTTCAATTACCTCCGCCAATTCCATGGGCAGACACTCGCCGGCTGTTTCTTCTCCAAACTCTTCTTCCTCTCCTTCTTCTTCCCCTTGGATGAGCAACACCTAGAGTTAGCGATTATTGCAGCGATTTCCCACAGTAAATTTTCCATCACAGTGAAAACACAACCCTTTCTCCCTCTTCGACTGCCATTCCGCATCCGTTAGCCTTCTGATCGGACCTTCCCACTGCAGATTAGGCCCCTTTTCCTTAACTGTCCCTGACTTGGGGAAGGAATCGCTCGGCTTTACGTTGCTGCGATTAGGCCCTAATTTAGAGAACTGGGCAGCCCCAATGTCAATAGTCACCTTAAGGGCCTTGTTTCTTCGACCCGCTGGGCCATGTCCATCATTTGGCCCAGTTCATTTGGGCGATGTAATCGAATTTCAGCCCTTATTATTGGTCTTAGCTCATTTATAAAAATGCTTTACAATACCAACTAGAGAATGCTTAGAAGAGGCGCGGCCAGAGCTTTGAAATTTCGCCAGTAGTCTTCCACCATCCCGGTCTGCTTGATACTAAGGAATTTCTCACATAGGCTCCCCTCTTGAGTGGGTCTGAAACGAAGCAGGATTAGCCTTCGAAACTGATCCCATGTCCGAAACGGAGTCCTGGCTTCTGCCCATTGTAGCGACGCCAATGCATCACCATCAAGGCTAACTCCCACCTCCCCTAGTTTCTCTTTTTCCATCAACCCATTCACCTCGAAATACCTTTACACGCGATACAGCCACCCATTGGGATTATCCCCGCTGAACACAGGCATCTCTAATTTTCTAACCCGCCGCCAATCGTTGACTTCCTTTCACCTGTCCATTGATTGCTTTTGCTGCCAAAGCTGGCCTGTTTAGCACTTAAAGCTCCACCATTTTTGACCCATTTTTCTCGTTCCTGTGTCTGTTTAGCAATTAAAGCTCCACCATGGATGTTAATTGGTGGCTTATCAGCTTATCAATTTATAAGTGATTTTTTTTAAGCTTAGCCAAAAATGCTATACATAGTGAGTGAGCCATGTAGGTTAGGAGACTATACCCCTCTATATTGGCCCTGACGTGGTATAAGTAGGTAATAGGTGACCTGAGGCTGAGGAAGTTCTTTCAAGTGTATAGATTCATGGGATGGGGTGGGATGGCTAATGCTTTAGCTAGAAGTAGGTTAGGGTAGGTTAACTTGCTCTGTGATAATTTTATAATATGGTGGCTACATTTGTTCATTGGAAATCGTTCTTACTAGAAGTGGTTTTGTTGTATTTTGTTGTTTAAAAACTGAATCCCAGAGACTGAGGAATTACTTCAGGAACTACAAATTATTAATTTTATAGTGTTCTTTAAGCTCAACTGTGTAGCATCATCTGGGTGAAAGTTTAGAAGGTATTGCAAAAAAATCTTGATGCTTTCATTTATGGCTTAAATTTTCAGGACGTTTCAAAAAGTTTTAGTTTTAAATTTAGGAAAAGAACCGCTAAATAATTTTGGAACTATAGGCTTTTAAATAGAGTCAATTAAGTTTGGGAGCTTCCTTATATAACAATCAATTACAGTAAAACCCATACCATATAAGCTCATTTTCATCTCAATACGATGAGATAGAGTTGCTATTTAATAGCCATTATTATTTTAGCTAAAAAGCAATACAAAAGTTTTTAATGGACTTTCTGCGCATCTATGAAAATATTCGAAAAAGCTTCATTTTTCAGTTTTTCTTTGCTGTTCATGGAAATGAAAATGAAAATGAAACTTTAAACCATGTTTCTATAATTAATAGCAGCTTCCAGTATTTATATAGTTTAATAGCTGGATTTATTAGGTTGTGAGCTTGTTCACCAAACTACTCTGCAAATGTTTTTCTTTTGCTGATAATAATTTTTCTGATTTCGAAATTCAAACAGACTACTGAACATGATTCTGCACACTTACGTTTATCTATGGTTCATAAGTCGCCTCAGGGTTCTGGACATAATACTGCTTCCAACCAAAATAATGTTAAACACATGGAGCTGCGTGATTCCATGGGGCCTAACGATACATATCCAGCTGAACAAAGTGAACATCCCGTACAGAATCTTCAAATGCAATCTTTGAATCCAGAAGTAGGAAGTTCCCTAAAATCAGAGTCAGATGGCAACCTGAATATGGAGAACAAAGCCAATTATCCAGCCTTAAGACAACCTCGCGTAGATGGGGTTTTAAGAGAAGGTCTGAGAAAGCTTGACAGCTTTGACCGCTGGATGAGTAAAGAACTTGGAGATGTTACAGAGACGCATATGCAGCCTAGCTCTGGGGCCTACTGGGGAGACTGTTGACGGAGAAGCTGGAGTTGATGATTCTGGGATCTCTGCCCAGGTGCCCTTGGATAACTACATGTTAGGCCCCTCTCTCTCCCAAGATCAACTGTTTAGCATTCTAGATTTCTTTCCAAACTGGGCATATGCTGGTTCAGAAAAGAAGGTGCGTTGGCAAGTGCTTCAGTCCAAACTAGCGCTTTGATTTCTCAGATGTTTGAGCTCTAACTGCAGTAGCTAAATATCAAGCTGATTGTACATTATTTTGAAAGTAATAATGATAGTTTATTTTAACTTTTGTGTTTCACGATCAGGTGCTTATTATGGGAAGATTCTTAAATGGTCAAGAAGAGGTGGGGAAGTATAAATGGGCATGCATGTTTGGTGAACTGGAAGTTCCCGCTGAGGTTATATCAGATGGTGTTCTTTGTTGCCATACTCCTTTGCATGAGAGTGGAAGGGTTCCATTTTACATAACATGTTCAAACAGGTTAGCATGCAGTGAAGTGCGAGAATTCGAATTCCGGACTAGAGCCGTTCAAGACGTGGATGTTACTGAAATAGGAAGTTCCGACTCTGATGAAGCTCTTCTACACATGAGATTTGGGAAATTGTTGTCTCTGGGATCTGTCACCCCCCAAACTTCTCGTGTCAATATTGAAGCTGAAATGTCCGATTTGTGTGGTAAAATTAGTGCATTGCTGAAAGATGATGCAGAGTGGGAACAAATGTTAAACCTTACCACACAGGATGAATTCTCGCCAGACAAGATAAAGGATCAGCTACTGCAAAAGCTTTTTAAGGAGAAGTTGCTTTATTGGCTTCTCCAGAAGGTCACTGAAGGTGGAAAAGGCCCCAGGCTTTTAGATGAAGGCGGTCAAGGTGTGTTGCATTTTGCAGCTGCTTTAGGTTATGACTGGGCTATACCACCCACAATAGCTGCAGGTGTTAGTGTCGATTTCCGGGATGCAAATGGATGGACTGCGCTACACTGGGCAGCGTCTTATGGCAGGTATGAATCATAGTGTCATACATCATATCATAAAAATGTTTCAAAGCTGATTATGTTCTTCTTCATTAAGTACTAAATCATTTGAAATGAACTTGAATTGCATCTATCGAAAGATCTTAATTTTATCCTTTGCTTTGGTGTCTTTTTGCTTAAATACTTGCAATATCAGAGAGCGTACAGTGGCTTTCCTAATCTCCCTAGGTTCAGCCCCAGGAGCATTGACGGACCCCACCCCCAAATACCCTTCAGGAAGAACTCCTGCAGACCTAGCATCCAGCAATGGACACAAAGGAATTGCAGGTTATCTTGCGGAATCTGCCTTGAGCTACCATCTTTTATTGCTTACGTTGAAGGAAACCAAGGAGGGTGATAGAGGAGAAAAAGCTGTAGAAACAGTTTCTGAGCGGACTGCAACTCCAGTCGGTTATGGTGAGTTGCCGCATGGGCTTGTCAATGAAAGACTCATTAGCTGCTGTGCGAAATGCAACTCAAGCTGCAGCTCGAATTTATCAAGTCTTCAGAGTGCAATCCTTTCAGCGAAAGCAGCTAAAAGAGTCTGGGGATGGTGAATTTGGAATGTCAGATGAACGGGCTCTTTCACTTCTAGCTGTAAAAACCAACAGGTCAGGACCAAAGGATGAACCAACTGCTGCAGCTGTACGGATACAAAATAAATTCCGCAGTTGGAAAGGCAGAAAGGACTTTTTGCTAATCCGCCAGCGAGTTATTAAAATTCAGGTGTGATGGATTATTACTTACGTTAAAAGTTCAAGACAATCATGCTATTATCTTTATTGTATATTTCAGTTATAAGGTTCTATTCCGAAATTCTAATTTTTGGCTATTCTTGTAAAAGGCCCATGTGAGAGGACACCAGGTGAGGAAGAACTATAAAAAGATAATCTGGTCTGTTGGAATTTTGGATAAGGTCATTTTGCGTTGGCGGCGAAAAGGACGGGGACTGAGTGGATTCAAACCTGAATCACCTGCTGCAGGCACTAGCATGCAAGTAACAGAAGTAAAAGAGGATGACTATGATTTCTTTGAAGAAGGTAGAAAGAAGACAGAGGAGGGATTGAATAAGGCTCTTGCTAGGGTGAAATCCATGGTTCAATATCCAGAGGCTCGAGATCAATATCGCAGATTACTGAATGTCGTCTCAGAAATGCAGGGAAAAAAGGTATAACTATTTTGTTACTTATCTTTTAAACACTTGGGCACACTTACAATATGTAAAAGTATCATCGACAATATGAAGCCTCTTTTAGGCTGCCCCACACCCCACCCGCACAGACACACAAAGAATTCAAAAAAAGGAGGGGGAATGAAAATAAAAATCCAATGTTGACTTTGCATATGGATAAAAATAAAAAATTTCCTATAGCAAACAGATAATTTAGGTAGTTTAACCATTGTCTTGTCATTTTTTCTTAGATTGGATTATAAGATTGATTCTCTCTTAGCACTGAAACTCCCCCACCATTCGCTTGTGGACTTTCATTGCTCGAGTGATTTCAGAGATGTTTGGGAATGTTTAGGATCATGTTTTGGAAATCCATGTTTTCAGAAGAGCAGAGAATATGAAACGAAACATCACTCTGCAACATTGAGCTCATAATATGTATATAATTTACTTCGACTGTATGAAATTTAATTTGATTTTCTTGACTGCAGGCTGCTTGTGACAAGGTCTTAAACAATCCAGAAGCTGATTTTGATGATGATTTTATTGACATTGAAGCCTTGTTTGGATGATGACACCATCATGCCTACGGCATCTTAAACTTGTCCATATCTCTGTATCCTTTGTAAAATCTCCACATAGCTCAGTTAATAGGTCAAATTGCGTAATTATGTTGCACTGGTTGCTCGTAAATTAGATTTGATGGATTGATTTAAGCTTATATTTGTAGTGGCAAGAACCAATAGGTAGCGTTGGTACTGGTGTCAAAGATTAACTCTTATGTATTTATGGAGATTGCTAAATGGTAATGCTAATGTGACATCTTAACATCTCTCCATGTTTTCACAATTTTGCCTTTTAATATAATGTAAGTTGCCGTATTACATTAATACCATGTTTGGTAAAGAGGATTAGATGAGATTTAATAGCATGAAGGTGATTGAGAATGCATTTACATATGAGTGAGCTCACTGAAAGACCGTCTTTATCACTTCTTTTCTAAATCTTAAAAAACATAAATTCTTTATTGAAATATTTTTTTTTTTTTGACCTTTTTAGGTTTTAACTAAAAGTTAAGAGAACTATACTATTTGTACCTTTTGACTTACTATTTGGGTTATCCGACTCACCCGCCCCTCTTACATTGGGGGCGAGTGGAATACATTTATCGGAAGTGGGTCCCAACCCACGTGTGAGAGCACCGATGGGATCGGGTAATCCAAAAGGTAAGTCAAAACGTACAAATGACTTAATCAAAGTTAGTTAAATATGTTCATATATTAATCATCTTTAAGTCTTAATTCAAGATTCATAAAACTAATATAATGTTCGCTCAAATTCTTCTACTGTACTCAATTTACCCTTATCAAATTCTCATTGAACATATTTAACTAATTCAATCATGTAATTTTATGCGAATCAATTTTAGTTAAATTAAATATTTGTTTTAAGAATTCATAAAACGACTACAATAATTAGCATGGTATCTCTACACGCAGCGACGAATCCAGCATAAAAGTTCAGCTAGAGCGGAATCCACATCTTATGATTCTTATCGTATATTCTATATGCAATATAATACTACTTGGCCAGTTGGCCTACTAGATTTTAGTTGACGTTTAATAATCTATACAAGTGTTGCCCTACTTTTTCTAAGATTGTGATTTCAATTTTTCAACAACGAGATTAGCACCCCCCCCCCCCCCCCCCCCCCCCCCCCCCCCCCCCCCCCCCGCAATCCCCCCCCCCCCCCCCCCCCCCCCCCCCCCCCCACCCCCCCCCCAAACACAAACAATTCGGAAAGTTTGGCACGATTTGATTTGTCCTTTTTATTACAACTGACGATGGAGCCCATGCCAGAGATTAGCTTCTGATTCTGGTCCATAATAAATGCTTGCCTAAAATGAATTTCTTTTCTTGATAAATCTTGCACTAAAATTGACAATTTTATTAAACTCCCCTTTGATTTTCATTTTTTCTCGATAAAAATAAAAAAATATGATCGTTATTTAACACATTCAGTCACTATTTTTAATTTTACATTTTTTGTGTAGAGCTCATAAAAATTATATTTTTTATTCTTATTTTACAAATAATGTGTATCAAACAGGGCCTAAAATTCATTTTCATCCAAAATTTTATTTTTAATCATACATTTCATGAGATCGACAATACTTATCAACTTTTTAACCGTACTTTTCAATTAACTTTTATCAAAATATACTAAAAACATATATTTATTTTTTTTTGCAAAACAAAACCAGGAAATGTAATTTTCCAAGCTCTTAATTAATGGAAGCGAACATGTTAGATCAAGAAGAGCCCAACTCAACTCGTTTCGTGTTGTGCATTGACAAGCCAAGCCTATTTTGTAACATTTATGGTAGTCGTGTCTTGAGCTTTGAGGTGGGTTGAGTCAATCCCTTAATCCAATTATATCCTTTTACCTTTCATTCATTTTACGTCCACGTTAAAATTCGATGTACCAGCAAAGATCACGAGCCCCCCCTTTTACCTTATGAAAGGGATTGCAAAGCTCTTTGCCAGATTTTGTGAAAATAAATATTGGATTGTTGGACTATTTCATAAAAAAAATTATCACTTCTTTTCTAAATCTTAAAAAACATAAATTCTTTATTGAAATAATTTTTTATTTTTTATTTTTTTCCTTTTTAGGTTTTAACTAAAAGTTAGGAGGACTATACTATTTGTACCTTTTGACTTACTGTTTGGGTTATCCGACTCACCCGCCCCTCTTACATTGGGGGCGAGTGGAACACATTTATCAGAAGTGGGTCCCAACCCCGTGTGAGAGCACTGATGGAATCGGGTAACCCAAAGGATAAGTCAAAACGTACAAATGATTTAATCCAAGTTAGGGTATAATAGTCTTTTTCACATAGAATTGCCTTATTGACGACCAAATTGAAAAATTTTAACGGAAAGGACTATCTCTGCACCTAATCCCATATGGGAGTTGCAAAAAAGGAATATATATATATATATATATATTTACCGGGTCCATTTTATCACAAATCTTATAGGTTGGGGAGAAGTTATGGAAAATTGAGTCAATTGCACCCTTAATTTTTGATAGACAAAAGATAACAAATAAAAAATTAAATAACTAAATCACCAAGCTTCATTCATTAATCACTTCACCCCATTGCTCCACCACTCTATCAACCCATGCCGTCATATATTGTCCTGGCCACACCACCACTCACCGCCCAACGTCGTCGACGCCACAAAGAATGATAACCAGAAATTGCTCCAAATCAATAGCCGTAATTTTTCACAACCATTGTCTTATTCAACTAGGAAGCACAATTTGACAAGTAAAATTTGCCGATCAATGAGAATGGTATTAACATCGATTTGTTATTTAAACTTTCATGGAGATAATGTTGCGAATATCATACGTCGTTGTTTGGAGAAAAAATAAGCTGCATGAATAAATTGGAGAACCTATAAAAAAAAATGAAGAAAATTGCATTGTGTACAAGTTTCTCAAGTAAAAGTGTGCCACATTGTATTTTTGCTCCGAACAAGGTGTGATAAGATTTGTTGTATTATTCCTTTTGAATTTAACGTGGAATTTATGGGTTTAAAGTTATGCTTGATTTACAATTGCTTGTTGAGATATTTTATAAATTATGGTTCTTAGTTAAAAAAGACAATGATTATGCCAAATTATATATACTATTATGGATCAAGCAAAATGTTTGGAGACGTTTCTTGATTTATTTATTTTTTTGATCGGTAAATGTGTAATATATAAATCAAAATGCTATACAATGTACAAATACTGCGGGCATACCCGAGCAATCAAAGAACAAGAACATGAGACAATTACCACGGCAAAGCCCGTGCAATCAAAAGACAAAAAGACCAAAAGAAACAACAACTACTCCGGGAATATCCGAGCAAACCAAAAGAAGTGAAGAAACGTCCTCAATTAGCAACACGCTAAGGACTCAAAATGAATTAAAACATACGGATACAAAGTGAAGATGGCTTTATATATGTGTGTTTTAATCCTAAAAACAACATTATCAACATGTTGTACAATATGCTCAAAAATAAATCTATTTCTAGCCATCCAAATATAATAGACGATAGTGGCAAGTGCAATCTTCTTCACTTTGCTCTTCCAAGTCGTGCCCCTTGCTTCCTTTTTCAACTATTTCAAAGCACTTGGTAAGGTTGACATAGCTCGAGTAATGCCAAGCCATTTACGAATCCTTCCTCACACGGCCTGAGTAAACAGACAAGCAAAAAACAGGTGTTTTGTCGTCTCCTCCATGCGTTCACAGAAAACACATTTACTATGGTGATGATTTTTGTTGGAAAAAAATGGTTTAATATTAGTGAAATAGGGCGATTTTGAGCCCAAATTTCAGTGGGACCCGTGCCTTAATTTTAATTGGACCTAGCATATTCACGATCTACTCCGCGAGATGATTAACGTGACATATTTATTTATCGAAAATCTTTTAGAATTGAATGAAATATTTAATGTCAAAGTTACCCATTTGAAACTAGTGAAAAATTTGATGTATTGAAAATTGCCACAGTTATCCCACATAGGAAAGTTAGGAAACTTTGGTGTGGTTTATATAGTGTAAGTTTGAGAATTGAGTTTGGGCCCCAAGGAGTGTCAATAGTCTTTGAAAGGGGGGAGACTTATATCCTATCGGGTTAGGTCCTAAGCACAGACGCTTGCATCGCCACCGTCGGGCCGGTCCGATTCGTGTTCGAGTATGCCCTTGTACTATATTAACTTTTTGGATAAAATTTATTAAAAATTTTGGGCCAAATTGCAATTAATCAAATTCTTGGGTACTTAATGAAATTAATTCTGATTGATTTATTTTCGAGTAATATTTTGGTCTGGATAGTCTGTTAACCGACTAAACAGTCGACTATTAACTATTTTAACCGTTGTAGTACTGAACGATGCTGTTTGTTTGGGTTGAAGGTTGTTCTGAAAAGGCTTGAAGGATGTTCGAATGACCACGAACGATTCTATAAATAGCCAGCTCTGCTGCCAAAATAATTATACCATTTTTATTGCAAATATTATTTGCTTAAAATCTCATTCTCCCTCTCTCTCTCTCTCTCGTTCTGATATTATTCTCGAAGTGAATACACTTTATTGAATTTGTTGGAACTCCTGCAGATTGCTCTTCCGTAGGAGACGAAATTCATTCTATCCTAGGAAATGATTGTTGGATGTCTTTAACACCTTTGAAGGCAGCAAATTCGTTTTAAGGAAACATTGTGAAGTCGGTGGGTTTGAATTGATTTTCTGATCCTGTTGATCTTATTGTCACGCTATGCAGATTACGTTAAGGTAATTCTGTCGGATTGTTCGAAGGAGAAACTTGTACTCCAGAAATAACAATCTTAAAATGAATTTATATATTCTGATTTATTCTGTTTCTACTCCTTCATATTGATTATCTTCTAATTGTATTTCAAAAATGGCAACTTCTCGTACGACACACCCTAATACGATCAGAGAAAACCAAGGAAATTTAATGGGTCAAATTTTAAGCGTTGGCAACAGAAAATGCTTTTTTATCTGGCGACATTAAGTTTGACAAAATTTCTCAAAGAAGATGCTCCTTCATATATCGAAAAAGAAAGTGATGTTGAGAAATTGGCTGCGGTTGATGCATGGAAGCATTTGAACGACAACATAAATGATGAATTCAAAAGCAATGGAAAATCCAATGTCCTACAATGGCTGCAGGAATCAGATTTTAGACACACAACCCTAGAAGTCCAAAATGACATAACAAAAATAAAAGACCACACAACTCTCTCAACCAACAAAGCAAACAAAAAGTTAAAGAAACATAAGCAAGCAGCAGAAACGGACTGAAATTGTGTGTTGAATTCAGGACACGGTGCTGAATGTCGAACCAGTTAATGTTTTGCTGAGGCGTGATGGCCACTAAAAGTGTGCTCGAACATTTTGAAGTTATTTGTTCGATATTTCTGTTATTCCATGCGATGGCACCTAGCTAACTTGTACACTGCAAAAACAAGCAAACCCTTTCAAAATTATTTTTTTGCCATAAAATGCACATATTTATGTAATGCATAGTGTCGTAAACTTGGTTCTTGTTTCCTTTTTTTTTTTATCGCTAGTATAAGATATCGTAACAAATAATAATATGGTGGACATTTGAGTCAAAATATTGTTTCACGAGCACTATACTTTAATACTTGATTTAATATTTTTTTTACTCCTATTAGATGAAAACAAAGAATTTTTATTGTTTTTCTAATTGTATCCACGAATTGAAAGTATCAAAATTGCACACAAAGATCGAATTGATGTTTCAAATATGGAATGGATATCACGGCATAACAATTTCATATATTGATCATCTTTAAGTCTTAATTCAAGATTCACAAAACTAATATAATGTTCGCTCAAATTCTTCTACTGTACTCAATTTATCCTTATCGAGTTCTCATTGAACCTATTTAACTAATTCAATCATGTAACTTTATGCGAATCAATTTTAGTTAAATTAAATATTTGTTCTAAGAATTCATAAAACAACTACAATAATTAGCATAGTATCTCTACACGTTATACTAAATTACTGAATTTTACTATGTAGTCTAAATTTAAAATCCGCCTCTCAATTTGTAAAAAATTCACAAAATTAATGAATTATTGATCAAGTAATTCAAAACATTAATTACATGAATAAAATCAACACAAACTTTTAAAGAACTATAATATTGAATAAAAGAACTAAAGAGTTTCAAATAGATTGCATTGTTCACCCTAATATATGGTTTAGCTACTCATAATAATAGAAGAAAAATAAAATATTTATATTGAGTACATTACCAGATTTTGAATTGAGATGTAAAGAAGTGGATAAATCCTACATCAAGTTCTCTTCTTGTTCCAAATCGTGTCAAACCCTCGATTATTTTTTTTTTCTCATTTGATCTTACTCTCTAACTCTCTAAGTTGTGGTCTATCTCTTTTAATGCATGGAACTCCTTAAAAATGCTTCCATTCTTCTATTTATACTTCTCTCCACGTTTGTGTCGGATGTAGAGTCTTTATGGACTTTAAAAAAGGCCAAAAAAATGCACTCAAAATGCTTTAGGCCAGAGGCAGACTCAAATATTTTGAGTTAGGAGACACAATCAAACTTTTAAAAAAGTTGTAAGGAATTTTACTTTCGAAAAATTTACATAAAAAATCATATCCCATGTAAATTTACATCCAAAAATGTACATGGGTTATGATGTAAAATTTTGAAAAAAAAAAATTGTGTATAAATTTTTTGATAAAATGTTGTAAATTATATTAAAAATTTTGTCAGGCAAAAAGTAAACGATGTTAGTGAAATAATTGAAATTTTTTTAAAGAAAAAACAAGTTAGACACCTCTTTTTAAAATGCGTGTTTGACTCATCTTTAACTATTTTAAATGTTTGTTTAGATCATTCGATATATCTATGATATAGTTCTCGAAACGAGTTTTGAGATGATGTAAGCAATTGTGAATTTGGCTAGGGTACGATCGTCAGAATTTTTTTAAAATTAGCATGTTATCAAAATTATCAAAATACTGGTTTGAAACGACCTTTTTTGACAAGTTGTAACATTTGCTACGGTTGGACGTTTCACGTGCCGTTAATGATGTAGAAAATTATGCCACTAGCACTTCAAAATGGTATTAAAAATGCAATATTTTAACTTCGTTTAGCATCCCATAATGACTTCTAAAATTGAAAAAAAAAAAAAAAAAAAAAAAAATTTGCCCAAAAGCTGCGAGGGTCATGTGACCACCTAGGCTGCCCCTTGTGTCCGTCCCTGCTTCAAGCGGCACCAAGGCACCCATAGGGGTGGTGCCTTAGCGCCGAGCCTGGTACCATAGCGTTACACCTCTGTTTTATGTTCTTCATGGTGGTGCACCACCTCCCTGTTTTGTTTTCTTCTTTTTGTGGCATCTAGGTGTCTCGGTCATATGCCTCCTCTTTTTTTTTTTTTTTCCCCCTTTGACGTAAAAATTGACTTTTTTGCCCTTCTATTCCCTTTTCTCCTCGTTTTAGGTCAATAGCCTTATTTTATCCACTTTTGCACTAATTTACACCACCTCAACAACCTATAAAACAACACTAGTAAACACATTATAAACGTTCAATACTCATAAGATCTAGCTAATAATCAAGTTAAAATAGTATAAAACTAATGAGTAAAACACACTAATAAGTTCTCCCAAGCTCACATGCGACACTAAACTCCTCAATAGTGTAACTAGAGAGAAGTCATTTCAATAATCTGACTTGCTCATAATGAATGGCCAAAACTCAACAAAGCGGCTGCGGAAATGCAATTACGAATGTTGATTCGCACTACTCTCTGTAGAAAAATTGACAACTTTATCCTTCTTCGTGCAGAGCAGGTTGAACAGCAGCCAAACCAACATGAAATTTTTTTTGATTTCCCGAAGAAAAGAGAGGGCAGCATAGGTACTACAAGTGAGCGAACTACCCAGAGAGAACGACGCAAACCTGCAACAAGATGTTCACTCTTGTCCTCTCTTTCTTCCCGATCTATTCAACTGTAGATGACACTATGGGCAATCACACGTTAAGCATAATTGTTGATAACACTCGGAGGGGAGAGGATAAAGACGGGGCATTGGTAATACTCCATAAAATTTAACCAAAATTCATACAAATCCATTATATCTACACTGTCACAATGAGGAGAAGAAACCTCAAAAAATACATTTTTTTCTCCTTATTGTTGGAAGAATGAACTGTTAGCTTCCATCATCACTGTACATGGCAACAACCCAAGCATATATGCTTTAAGTCATATCAACCTGCTTGATATTAAGAAAAGTTTCCCATAAATTATAGAAGGGTAGTGAAGAACAAAGAATGTCAAAATTTTAAAAAATTGAGACTAAAATTGGAAAAGTACTGGTCTAGGCTAAAATTGTATCTTCTCTCAGCTAGTGCTCGAATCAGCAAGTCTTTCGTAAAATAAGATGTAGCCATGATCTGTGTTACTAGAATACTCTTGTGCTGATCCAAAGAAAGTTTGAATAGCAGATTCATCGATCATCTCAACATTTTCATCATCAAAAAATAACCAGTGATTGTGACTTTTCACGAGGCTGACATAGTGTCCGTGGTTGGGCCCGCTCCCCACATGGACTACTACGGCAAATAGGGAATACTCAGCATCTGCATCCTCGACTGTATTGCTCAGTTTCAACTCAAGGGGGAAGACAACACGATAAGATAGCTTCTTATCCTTGTTCAGTTGTTCAATGTACTTGAATCTCTTCAAATGGATGACCAGGACTTGAGGGGGCCTTTTTATCTTCATTCTCTTTTGTGCCTCTTGCAAACTGAACATTGAAACAATGTGAATATCTAGTAATAGAAAAAGTTGAAAGATTCAACACCAACTTCATTCTTTCTTAATAAAGACTTATAATAGGCATGTCTATATTAAACTGGTGGTCGGCCAAATGATTCTATCAATATAACTTTCAACAACGAAACAGCACAGCAACCCTCTAAAACCCGTGCACCCCCCACAAAAAGGAACTTTCTTGGGTAAACAGTGCAATTAGAGAGATATTCCTATAATCCATTAGAGATAACAGGCTATAGGAGCCTCGGTAGGCATTCACAAATATACTCAATGACACATCCTTGGTTAACAGTTAAATCCAGTATCCACTCATTATCCAAATCATAGAAAATGAATTCAAATAAGTATGAAATGTGTCATTATCTCAGGATGCATTTTAACAAATTTTTCTTCTTTTTTATTTCGGTAAAGGATCACTTTTATGAACTTGGGAGTAAAAAAATGTAAATTAAAGATAAAATGAATTATATTACCCTCTATTAACCAGAAAATTTATATCTACGATGAATTAAATCCTTTCAAACACATAGCTCGACTCTGAACATAAACAATTATCAGTATCTTGCCTCATCCTTGATAATGAGACTAGTCCATCCAATAGCAAGAAAACCATAGGCAGCACACCACCCAATTATAATTAAAATGCAACCTACCTGCAGCATTTATCACAAAAGAATTTGTCCTCGGCATTTAAAGTCTCGGTGGAGCTAAAATTTTTCAGACAGCTCGTAATTGAACTGTTCTGTTCAATATCAAGGCTCAAGTCAAGAAACGTTTCATCCCTTGCCGTCACTGTCTCACAACACAAGCACCTTGTTTCATTTGTCAATATACCCTGAAAATCAAACATTAATGATAAAGATACTCCAGCAAAGAATTCAAATAAAGCCATAAAAATTTAATGCATTCCAAGAAGGCCCCAACTAGTTGCTTGATGAACAAAAAGCAGAACTATGAGAGCAAAATCAATGCCAAACACCTCTTTTAGCCATTGAGGCTAAAAGTAGCACTAGTAGTAGTAAGAAAAAGAAGATAAAAGTCTAGTAATTTGAACAAGCTCCAGGCCTATCATCAGAATCATGCAGTCACTTCTCATAGAAGTGTAGCCAACAACTCAACATAAAATGTTACATACAGCAATAAGAAACAGAGAGAGAGAGAGAGAGAGAGAGAGAGAGAGAGAGAGAGAGAGAGAGAGATGAGAAAACAAGATAAAATTGCAGCATCTCGCCCTTTCTTATAATCAACAGTTCCCAAAGAAAAAGAGGAGGGCGTGAGGGAGAGGAGCACGAAGATGAACAGAAAAACAGGGTCACCTGAAATTTTTTGTGCACCAGGGTGACCAGAGGCTCGTTTTGAGGTCCATTAGAAATAATACACCCATTAGCAACCTTTTCAGATGGAGAATAAGTTTCTTGATCACTCTTAGCGACATGGTGGGCCTCTTTCTCTAATATGTCAGCCAGTTCATTTAGCAAATAGTTCAGGAATTCATGGGCATCCTATATAAGAAAGATACGAAAAGCATTAGCAGATGTAAATTGTAAACATAGTTTTTAAAATTTACGGAAAATACACAAAAGCATTAATAATTATATAAGTAGGAAATAGAAAAATGAAATGCATAAAAATATATGATATACACATTCCGTCTGTAATATTAGCACGTCCAACAAACTGTTTCACAAGAATAAAGCAAAGGCATGAAGTACACAAGGACAAACTTGATAATGTACAACCATCAAGCATTGTTAAACATATCAAATATACATGAGAACAAAGCATTGGTAAAAAGTATTCAAGGACAGACATGACAGTGTACGGAAGTCAGAACCAATTAAGGAACTTTCAAGGTGAATTTTTTCAACTGTTGAACATGCATTGACCTTGTACAACATCTGGTAACTACACCAACACGTCCAATAGATTATACCAAATTGATGATGCAATTAACATAGAAGTAGTGATTCTTATTCTAACCATATTCAATTATTCTTTGGATTCTTTTAATCTGTTCAAAGAATTATCGCTCTCCCTATAAATCCTTACTTTCTGCCAAACTAAACACGAAGAAACTTGAATTGCAGAAATTGGAATTTCTTGATGATAAACAAGGAGTGTGGCTTGAATCCGACCTAACGTTGGTCCAACCTATTTTCAGCCAGTGGCTCAAATAGACATGTTGGGCTTAAAACCATGTATAATTTACCTCCATCTTCAACCTGTTTGAAACCACGATGTGAGCCCATTTTCCACCCCTACAAATAAGCCCCTGTTTGAGCCCATATCTTCTCCAATCCTTTTCTGTTTTTAGTATAAGGGCCCCACATTTTCAACATATTCTGTGGAGTCAACAATGACGGCAATTTTTTAATATTTGTATGATGTGTGTCTTGCCAATTTTGCCATTATATAGCAGTCCAAATGTGTGAAAAAATTTGAAGGATAAATAAGTAAATGTATAAATCAATTATGAGGGCAAACATGGTACACAATTCTAACGGCTGGAATGCTTAAAAATTCTGTCAGAAAATTTCAGAAGTTGTTCACCTCTCATTAATGCCCTACTGTTAAAAAATGGAAATGATTGGGAAAAAAACGAAAGTATAGGAGCTCAAACAGGGGCTAAATATAACTCGCCTGTGATGTAGTTTTATCATTAGTTTGAGAAATTGGGAAGGAAATCAGTGCTGTTACCATCACGACTCTTGCAGTTTTTCCCTTTCGGATGAGAATTAAGAAAACTAATAACAAGAAGAGAGTGTTGAGAGGAGAAGGTAGCAAGAGCAAATGGCACATACAGAAGAGAAAATGTAGCCTGATAAATCAAAAGCAGAAAACTATTGGTCAACAACATGTAAATCAATTCCCCCAGGGATAATTGTCCTGAAATGACAAAATGAAGTTATTTGAACATAAACTCATGGTTCTGAATTAAGTCATGATAATTCTAGGATTCTTAAAACATATGTACCCTACAACTTCAATGTAGTAAAACATAATGTTGTACGAACAATAAGTTTAAAAGCATGCAAGTCATTTAAACATAAAGTTTACCTAAAGACAAACTCAACTAAGAGCTTGTTTGGTGTGTTCAAAAGTTAATTTCATAGAAAAATAAGTTAAGACTTGGTTTCTGTAGAAGCAATTTTTGTTGGCACATAAAGTAAATTTGAGATCATGTTTGACAAAAAAAGTGACTTAAATGTCTTTTTGACCTGATAAAATAAATAAAACTTCCACATTCGTATGCAAACCCATCCACCCCTCCCAAATACCCTTAAAACGTGGCACAATAGGAAAAGGGGGGAGGTGGAGAAAACATCTTACCATCTATAGGCCCTTCCTACTAAGCTTTAAACAATAAAAAATTTAAAATTTAAAGAGCTGTAGTGTAATCATTATAAACTTTTGAATAATGCTATGTAGCTCCATTGATGCTATAGCACCGGCCTAAGTGGCCTACAAGTAATAGGACATCTTAAATGTAACTCATTTCCCTGGGTGATGGCACCAGTATTACTAAATAGCAATACTCTAAACTTTTTGTCTGTTTTTCTAGTAAATATAATACCCTGCAACTTGAAGGGTGGTTGATGGCTATAAAATTGTATAAATAGTTGAATCAAAACCCACATTACTCCTTAATAAATCCACTACAATCAAGATAAAGTAATTAAAAAATTCATTTCAACCCACCAAATTCCCTCAAAGTCTAGTTCTACAATAAGCTAAGTTTATCATAAAACAACAAATACACTTCCTTCTCATGTTATTTGTTAGATTGCCTATCAGAACAAAGTTTAAGAGGACACGGGACGCATTTATGGTTGATATCTCACCATCAATGTAACGATTCGGGTCTATGCCCAGGCCGCTAGCTTATGTACTATCCGCTTTGGGTGAAACTGTGGTCCTGTGCCCACTTACCCCCTCACGACATTCTGTCGCGTCCCCCAAAGCTCGAACTCAAGACCTCTATCATATGAGAGACTTAAGTTGAATCCTGATACCAATTGGACAAGACTCGGGGAACGTTACAATCAATTTCAAAACTCAACTTTGCTGTCCACTTTCTACAATATGTTTTCAAATGATATTGAACATGTGGCTATCACTTCTCCTCATTTTCCCTTTCTAACTTATAATGGAAATTTTTGAACCTAAATGTGAGTCATTTCATTTTTGGTTGGTGACATTTTTCACAAAGCCTCAGAAAAGGAAAATGTGTCAAATAATGTGAAGAGGGGCGAGTTAAATCATACCATAGGCGAAAAAGCTATGAAGATTAAAATTTGTATATCTACTCATGTAAGTATATGAGGTGTTAAATTGCAGTACATGGACTCTTTACAAATAAAAAAATAAAATAAAAAACATTTCACATATTATGTCATGACATTTTCCTCTAGGCATCATAGGTTATTGAAAGTAACGTGAAGTGTTTGTGTCAGATTAGGAGGAAGAATGTCTGTTAATGAAGTCATAATTGCAGCTGGATTTCTATGATGACGTATCTGTAGGCAGAAGGAATTGGCTACATCATGATTTAGTTTCCGAAAGAAATCCCTGTTCTATTAGAAATATAATACGCAGAAATTCAACCCTTAGCTGAATCTCACGACTTTCTAATGTTACACATTAACTAGCTGGTTTTAACATCTGAACACCAACAATATATAATGTTTCATCAAATCTCACAACTACGTAGATCTCCATATTACTCAAACATGGCAAGCAAGGTCCATATTTTTCTTTTAAGAAAGAAGTCAGGCGTTAACATATTTGTCCATATCTTTCATGATTGCACATTTAACATGTTTTGAATCAGAACGACTAAAGCATACCTGATGCATAAAGCTGCGGAAAACTTCATTTTGCTTCTTCAATCTATGGACAAAACGCTTTGGAGCAATGACACCAGTTTTTTTTCTTTTGCGAGCTTATCTACATGGAAATCAATTTTATGCCCAAGAAATACAAAAGATATTTAGAGGGGAGTTTACTGACATGAGTTGGACCATAAATGTCTCATAATAGATTAAGATGCACCACAAACACTTCATGTAAATTGGATGTGTGTGTACCTCATACTTTAGAGGGGAAGGGAGTGAGGAGGGTAAATTGTTAACATTCACAGATAAAGTTGTTAGACAACTCACACACAATCATCCAACATAGTTGCATCTTGAACATCTAGATTCCATCCATTTTGTTCCAAAAGAATGTGATTTTGAAAAAGACATATATGAATCTTATCTAAGTTGCACCAACACACAACACACACACGAGACACGAAACAAACACACCTTCTGGTGTTTTCTTTAGAAAGTAGGGCATGGACATGTTGATTTAAATTCATATTAGTACCTATATTTTTATAATTTTTTATAGGATATGTCATATACTTTCCCCATGGGTGTCTCTAAAGTATTCGTATTGGTAATTTAAACATATATAAAAGATGAAACAAGAACATGTGGCTAGTCGGATACATATTCTTAGACGCACTGCATAGTAAGGGCCAATTTATCAACACTATTGAAAAGTCAAAAACTGCTTTTGTAATTAAGAGGTTACTTTTGGACCTATTTACATAATTTTTTGAAAGTACTTTATCTGGTCAAAAGAATGTTTAAACGAAGCAAACCTAATATTCTTCTACAAAAAGCAGAATCTCTGTCAAATGAACTCTAAGAGTGACCGTGCATCATCGAATCTCATGGTTGCCCAATTTTGTTAGATGAAATTAAAGACCGGGATATATAATCATCCATGATTTCATTTTCAAAATTGTGTAACTACAATACCCCAAAATCATTTAGGGTGTGTTTGATAAGGGTGGAAAAGTGGGTGGAAATGGAAAATGTGTGCAATTCCATCCAATTTGTGGTGTTTGATTGCCAAACAATTCCATGAAATTCATTTTCACCCAATTCTAGGTACAACCTAGTGAAACATGGCTTTTCCACCTTTATTTTCTTATGGTTTTGGTGGGAAAGTGATTTTTCATCTTTTTTTTTTTTTTTTGCCTTTTTTTTTTTTTAACTTTTTGGCAATGGAAACATATTCTAAATTCAATGGTAAAAAAAATTATTCATTTAATTGACAATTTGCATGAAAAACGAAGCCAAACGAAGACATAAAAATTTCAAAATTTATTTTTTTATTACTTTTTGGAAATCCAAACAAATTTTAATACACGTTGTAAAAAAATTTATCCCAAAAAGTAACAATTTGCATGAAAAACAAAGTCAAACGGATTAGGTGAAAAATTATACCAATAAAACACAATTACCCGGTAAAACACATTCTAGGCAATTCAATTCCCTGCAATTCGTTTTCTTTTCACCTAAATTCCACATTTGTAATCAAACGGACCTTTATAGTCATTAATTATGAAAATTAGGGCCTTAGTGCAAGAGGATGAAAGTCAGGGGATCAAACTGCTTATCAACCAATAATTGAGGGACTACAAGTGTAATTTCCTTAACTATATATACATATACATATGATATGAATATTTTGATGTACATAATTACATTAATCATATAATTTAAATCAATCAATCATTATAAGGAAAGATAAGTTAGGAAGATTCCTTCCTAAATAAGTAAACTACCATAATGATGTGTGAATATATAATGATTGGTCTATTTAACCACATGCGGTTCCTTAAGATTTCCACATGTAACATGACCCATCTCCCTGGTGCAATTCATCATAGTGGAGAGATAATTAAACAGACAGTTCCTTTATAATCCACATAGTTGGAAGATGAAACCAACGAGTAATTCCTATTGGTTCTACCACACACATCTTAATCCGTCTTCCATAAGGCTATTAATGCAGTCTATTCTTCAACAAGACGTGATTCTATGAGGGAAATGAGGATTCCTCCCTCCATCCCAAAATGAATGTCATCATTTTCATTTTTGAATTTAGCAATCTGACCTCCAACTTGCCAAAGCCCTTGTAACTTGGTAGTCTCTTTCCAATATTTGGAACTCCGATGACTTTGAAAGATAAGCATTATCAAACCAAAATTATTATGTTCTATAGATGTCGCATTTTGACCCTTCCAAGGCAAAGACGTTAAAGATGTTTAGACGAAAATCTATCATAAAAAATAAAAATAAAAAGCTTCAGCGAGAAGAACGTTAGATACCTTTATCGATCATATAAAATATAAAAAAATAAAAAAATCTTCTGCTTACAACATTTAATATGATCATCTAATATTCTTAAAATATAGATATATATGAAGTAATCTAAGCGGCCTAGCAATCACCATTTTTACCAGGCAACGAGTTGCTCCTGATTCCATTCAGCAAATCACAGTGAACCATGTATTAGGTAACATTAAATCATACCCAAATTAATATTCACTTCTAAAACCACTTCCTTGTACTTTCTTAAATCAGTACTAATCATATATCCAGAATAAAACGAAAATAAGGACACACATATCATTTTATGCTGCACATCTACGGATATAAAGGGATAACAGTAAAAGGAAAAAACAGTTTTAGCAGACCTAAACAATCATTCCAAGTCAAACCAAGATATTCAATTCAGTGGAGAATAAGCCAACATATCTAAATTAGAAATTTCAAGACGAAAATATTTCTAGCTATATAACATTACATACAGCAAGTCATTTTAATTGTAAATGTATTTCATCAATCCTGGATGAAAGAGGACAAGACTAGGAATATAAGGTTGCAGCTTCAGGATATAATTTATTATTTACAATTTTAAAACAAGTTTAAATTTGACCCTTTTGAAAGTGTGATAAAATATTTATATGCATAGGACATTTTGAAATATGAAACCAATTATTAAAGTTAATCCAAAAGCTAAACAAGGTGTTTCACATACAAGGTGGAAACATAATTCCCTTTACTGTTTTAGCCTCTAGCTTATTAAATATGGAAACTATATGTTAGTTATAGAACCATCGAATATATGTCAAAATAGAAAAGTGACATGACATGACATGACAATAAAGTACAGTATATGTAACTGTAAGCATGTCAATCCGAAGAAATAATCTGATTTGATGGTCTGCAATTTCCAAGATAACTTACCAGTAAAAATAAGTCTGCTAAGCATGTCAAGAGATTCTCTTCTGCATCAGCAGGATTTTTGTTGTTTGCATAATATTCTAGCAATTGCTCACGGAATGGAACACAGAAATAAAGAGCCTGCATGAAAAGAAAATAAAAAGGACAAAAAATAACTCTCAAAAGCATTCTAACTGTGAAAACATGCCACGAATTGGTATCTTAAATAAGAGAAGACTTAGTAGATCAGGACGCAGAATTTACATGACCCAAAACCAATGTTGCCAGTTCTAAGGACAAGTAGACAAGTGAAATCCATTTCTCTTAGAAAAATTGTAATAAAATTTGTCCAGCCAAGTTGAGAACATGAAATATACTATGTAGTAATACATGCAAATGGTAAACTTTATGTAGTATAGTATTTTCAGTAAAATAATCCATAAGTATATGCATGTAAAGGAATCAGATATGTTTATGGTGCAATCAAGGAAAACAAATCACCAAACAGAGTCGTTACTCATTACTACAAAAGTAAAACTCGGTCTCAAATCCATGCCATTATAGGTCAAACTGTGGACAAAAATAAGTAATTTTATGCATATTCTAACTTCTAAGGTCTGCTTCTTGCTTTACCCCTATCTCATTCTCCCTAAATATAAAAGAGATTATTCTCTCATCTTAATGCTTTCCATTTTTCTGGTCCTCGAGTTCCAAAAGGGCATGTACACGTAGACAAAGGAAAAATATATAAAAGAACAATTTTGGTAAAAGAATTCGATTTCCACTAAGAATTGAATGTGGGAGGAAAAAAAAAAACTTTCAATTTTGTTATTCCCAATCAAGATCCACATAGGTAGGCCACAGGTGCAAACAGCATATCCACTATCATTCATAATAACTCATTCACACGAAGCAAATTAAAGGCTCCAACTTTTGATGCATTTTACTAAGATATATATTATTTAACTTATGTTTGTGCCTTCGATTGCTCACTGAAATTTAGGATGTCGAGTTTTGGTAATTAAATTTATCCAAAAGTTGGACGTTACTCACTGACATAACATCCGTTTCAAACGTCTAATGGAATTGGTGATGTGACTAACGAAATGCACAAGTGACGTCCCATCACGCCATTACCAAATTGCCACGTAAAAAAGTATTTCATTGCTCACTAAACTTTGAAAAAGGTCTTTAATTGCTCACTATACTTTGAAAAATGTCTTCAACTGCTCACTGAACTTTAAAGTAGTCGAATTTCGGTCACTAAACTTATAAAAATGACGTCGGCATGTTGATCGCTAAAAAATGTGTACCGCAAGCTCACGAGTCGTGTACAAGTAATAAAATGGACAAACGAGTCCGAGTTGTTGATCCACGATGAATGATTACTCAATTACACAATAATTAAATTAATTCTAACAAAGAAACACACAATAAATTTAAATTATTCAAATGACAAAAATAGCTTAAAATTCTACAAAAATAATGAAAAGATCCCGTGCATAAGATCTTTCCTCAATTTATTATTTGTTCTTTTTGTTTATTTTTGTAGAATTTTAAGTTATTTTCGTCATTTGTAAATTTCAAATTTATTGTGTGTTTTGTTGTTAATATTAAATTTAACTATTGTGTACTTGAGTAATCATTCCTCGTGGAATTGAAAATCCTGACTCATTTGTCCATTTCATTACTTATACGTGCTTGCGGTTCATATTTTTTAACGAACAACAGACAGGCGTCATTTTTACCACCTCAAAGTTCGAAGACATTTTCCAAAGAATAATGAGCAATTCCAAAGTTTGGTGAGCAATAAAAGACACTTACTTAAGTGGCGCATTCCGCTAGCCACATCACTAACTCCATTAGAGATTTGAAGTGGATGTTATGCCATTGTAACGTTCAACGTTTGGATACCAAAAAAACAACAAAAAAATCAATAAACAGATAAATAGAAAAAAATTATTATAAATAAAAGCAACGAACCAAAGTTCACACATGTAACAATTTTCATGTATAATACCACATACAAACGTATAAAGAATTGGCATTCAGAGTAAATCGATGTCATGGAACCTGGAGGACGCTGTTACAATAGCAAGTGTTGCCGAAATTCTCAAGGCCGAAATATCGTTCACCTTCAGGGAATTGGTCTCCCAATGCCTTCTCCAGTTTCGAGCCCGCTCCTCCCATCCCTCCCTCACTTCATCCGAACCTTGCTTCCTCTTCTATATATGTATAATATAAAGATATATATCTATATATGTATGAATTTTGCTGGAAAAAATAGGGTTTGTCACGGAGAAAACAGAGAAAATGACAAGAATTTGCAGAGAAATTTTTTGAATTGATTTGGAATAGTTATAGAAATAGAAATAGAAATAGATAAAAGGAACGAAAGCTTTTTAAGATGGAGGAGAACCAAAGATCGAAGAGGAAATTCTTAAAATGCTTCGTTCACGTTGGAAGTGAAATTATTTTTAAAAATATTTCTTTTACTTATGGGAATTAAAATTAAATTTTTGGTAATTTTTGATAAAAACTGATAAAAAAAAGTTGTAAATTTTATGAAATATATGATTAAAATTAATTGTTAATTTTGACTTAAATTAATATTAAACAGTGCTTAACGTCGGTATATTCTAATTATGGTGTCAAAACACTTCTAATTATAATAATTATCTTCTCTTTAAACTAATTTGACAATAAATATGTTTTGAGTCATTAAGTCAATGTTCGATGGTCACTATTTGACAAAAATAATATTTTGCTCAGTGAATTTTTAGAAAATGCGTGATTAAAAAGTATGAAAAGTTTCGGGTATACGTGCAGAATATTTTATTGTATAAATATGTAATTGAAAATGAGTATGTAAAAAAAGTTTTAAAAAAATGTCCATCAAACTAGGGTTAAAATGGATCTCGTTCAAATTAAAAATAATCACATTTGGTCAGATTAATAAAATATAGAGCTTTACTTTTGTATCAAGTTAACATTATACAAACACGACGTGATAAATGAAAGGAGTGGCGGAATGTGATCAGCAAGTCGCGAATTAGGGGGTCTAAAGGTTGCTCACTAGAGAAGCTAGAACAAGATTAGGAAGTTGTGCACAAGAGGTTTGTACGACAGTAACGTGTTGACTAAGAGTAGTAGAAATAAAAATATCCAATTATTTAGGAAAGTATTATCACTTTAAATTGATATTTACTCCACCAATAAATAATATTTGGCACATCTACCAGTCCGTGCACCTTCTAGCTCTATCAAATCCCCTTTATTACCATCACTTAAAATAAAACCTTGGACCAACAACTTTCCCACCTCCTATTCTATAATTTCTCCAAATTCATTGACATTCATAAAAAGAGGAAAAGTGAATTCAATGAGACTAAATTCAATATACAGAGATTAATTATAGGATCTTGAATTTTTATTTTATTTTATTTTAAAGTAAATGATCTATTTCTACTTTGTATATGCAAAATTGATGCTATAACTAATCGAATCAATGCAACGCAACAAATTTGAATTAAAAAACGTGGAAAAAGAATACGCCACACTGGTCAACAAAATTTGGATCTCATGTATGGTAGAGAACGTGCCATTGACTACAAAATGATCAATGGTCAAGAATTTTGATGAATCTAAAGTTCCTTTTAACTATTTTCCCAACATTTTAATACACAGGCAACTAATTGAATGAAAATGAATTCCACTTTACACCATGTACAAGAAAGTCGCCTATATAAAATTTAAGAATAATGCTGATTTGCCAGGCTGAGAATATCAAGCCATTTACAAGCTGTAAGACAATGGGGTGGGCCTGCGTGGGGCCGACCTCAATAAAAAAAATGGCAAAAAAAATACACACCCCAATGTATGTGAGAACCTGTACCAGGCCTGTAAGTATGGACCTGAAACTACAGCTCGATTCAAAATTTAAACGACCGTGTTGGGTGTATAGGGACCTATTTTTACAGGTCCCTACCAGACACACACATGGGCGGGCCCCAGTACAAATTTTTTTGTTTTGTGAAAATTACATAAAATCAGCTGTTTAAATATCATTTTTCAAAAATCAGGTACCAAATTTAATTAATCATAAATCAGGTACTATAAATAATCCACCACACCCAAACCCTAGATCAGTTTCTCCTTTCTCATTTCACTCTCCAATTAATCATAGGATAAACCGGCACAGTGGTCACGTCGCTGTCGTTAGTGGCACGGTGGTGTTTGACGGTGGAATGAAATCTAATAGTAAATCTGCATCCCCAGCCAGCCGTTGCTACTGGATTTGACATTTTGCTGCTTCTGCCCTCGTCACAAACATCGTTGTGAGTATCAGAGTCAACACTCACAACAGCGACGCTGGTCTACAGTCAGCAGTGATTTCTGTGTGTAGAAGTCGATTGTTTTGTGTGATTTCTATGTGTGGAAGCCGACGCTAATTTGTGTGATTTGTTGGTGGTTTTGGTAGTGTTTGTTGGTGGTTTTCTAGTCGGTGTTTGTTGGTGGTGTTGTAGGTACGGTAGTGGTATGGTGCGGTGGTAGTGCAGTCTGGTAGGTTTGACGATGGTGTACTACTGGCAGCGTGAGTGGTGTTGACCAATTGATAGGGGTGGCTCTGGTAATGGTGGTGCGATGGTGGTGGTGACGATGGATTGGTGGTGGTGCGGTGGCGGGGGTAGTGGTTATGCTAGTGGTGTTGTTTTGGTTGTTGAAGTGGTGGTCGTTGTGTTTTGTGTGGTGGTGCAGGTGGAGGTGTTGACGGTGGTAGTGGTAGTGGTGGTGGTGGTGGTCGACTGTGGTGGAGGTGGTTGATGATGTGAGGTAGGTGCGATGGTGGTGGTGATGGTATGTGACCTAATATTTAGTTATATTATGGGAATATTAAACGAAGTCGAAATATTGTATTTTTAACACTATTTCGAAATGCTCACGACCGAGTTTATCGCATCCTTAACTACGTACGAAACGGCTAACCATAGCAAAAGTTACCACTCGTCGAAATAGGCCGTTTCAAAATATATAAATGATTTTTCTTGTTTTTGTCTCAATTTTCGAGATTATTGTGGGATGTCAAACGAAATCGAAATGTTACATTCTTAACACCATTTCGAAGTGCTAACGGCCTAATTTATCGCATCCTTAACCACGTGCGAAACGGCTAACCATAACAAAAATTACCACTCGTCGAAATAGGTCGTTCCAAGTTATATAAATGAATTTTCTTGTTTTTGTCTCAATTTTCGAGATTATTGCGGGATGTCAAACGAAATTGAAATGTTACATTCTTAACACCATTTCGAAGTACTCACGACCTAATTTATCACATCATTAACCGCGTGCGAAACAGTCAACTGTAACAAAAGTTACCACTCGTCAAAATAGGTCGTTCCAAAATATATAAATGATTTTTCTTGTTTTTGTCTCAATTTTCAGAATTATTGCGGGATGTCAAAATGGTCTTTCTGTCATTTTCAAAATGATCTTAAAAATGTAATATTTCAATTTCGTTTGACATCCATGTTTCATTTCACACAGAACCTGCCTGGTTCGAGCAATCTTTGAAGGATTCTAGCCGTTTTTAACTGATTCTTATACCAATCAGTCCTTTCTTGAGTTTAGGTGATCATTACGGAACTACACTACATGAAAGCACCCGTGCTTGGGTATGTTTCAAGTACCAAACTGCCCTTGTGCAAAGCAATTGCCATCATCTGTCCAAAGATTTTGAGGGTTACATTTGTAATTTTTGGGGTTGCACGCGACAAGAAATGGGTTCACATTCTGAATTTTTTACCATTCAGGACAGCCTTTTCCACCCGAAAAATGATCTTTGCTCGAAATCTCTGTCAAATATATGCTCAGTTCAAAAAATATTTGGTTGGAGGAAGAAGAAGAAGATGATGATTAAGATGCTTTCGAGTCTTTTCAGGCCTAGAAAGAGATTCCTTATTTTGAAGTCGTGCTACAGAAAATGATGTTAATGGACATTAGTAGTAATCATATTAATTTTATACGATGATTGGTTAGAGAGTGGCATGGGGTTGAATACGGAGTACACGCAATTTTTCTTCTATTTTTCCTTTTTCTTTGTTGATTGAATACGAGCATGGGTGTGTGACCATGTCTCATCAAATATCATTTTAATTTTCTCTTCATTATATTACCGAAAGAAATCAATATGTCAGTTATTCGAACGGAATAACAACAACTGTATCGTTGACGATCATTAACTAACCTCCGTAAGCGATTATTGATGCAATATTGTTCGTCTGCAACAATCGACTTTGCAGCCTTCATCTTCTTGACTAGAAAATGTATGAGAAATTCACAAATTGTGCTACATTTGTTAACGATCTCATTTTAGTGTTATTTCATAATATACAAATCGCCTTTAAAACATACTGGGCTATAAATGCATTTGGGCTGTTCCGTGTAGTCCATCAAAATAGATTTGGATAGGGTTTGGCCCGAATTCTACTGGACTCCCTTAAAAAATTTAGATTTAATTGGGTCAAAGCTTCAAACTTAATTAACAATTATCCGGCCCAATAAAATATGAGAGGTAATAAAAATTCAAATTCCGTTGCCGGGACTTGAACCCGGGTCTCTCGGGTGAGAGCCGAGTATCCTAACCAACTAGACTACAACGGATTGCTGAAAAATTTTGTACTAATATATTAAATATTTGGTTTAGTTTAAGAAATTGGAACTCCAGTAAACAATCTAGTCAAAATTATTAATTGATGGTCTTTATAGTTCCTGTTATCACATGCATTATTGATAGCACTAGCACATAATAACAAACTATGTCATTTGAGATCAACTATATTCATCGCATTTGATATTTGTCTAAACATGTAATTTTTTTTTTTTATGACCGTAAATGTTCAGACTAGCTTACGCACACCTCGATTAATCCCACGAAATTCTAAAGTTTACAATCAAATACTCACCTCAATGGACTCGAACTGGTAACCATTGAAAGCAAACTCAAGGTTTGACCAACTGAACTATCTCTCATGGTTAAAAACATGTAATCCTCGCATTAGCCTCAATATGTTGGTCTCTAACTAAAAAAGTTGAAAGATCCAAAGCAACCAAATAAGTTGTTAGCTAATAAAACTTGGTTAGCATATATTCTTCAATGTTTGAACTTATTTTAATAGTGTCATTACTATGAAAATAGATGTTTTAAAGTCTACTCAAAAGTCAAACCATGACCAAATATCAAAGTCTTCCTTCCTTAGCAAATCTTTCAAATTGATGACATTATATTACAAATCATTATGAAAGAAAAATTTATTTTGAAAAACTCAGGAAAAATAAAAAAACAAACAAACATCAAATGACAGCGGAAAAATTGAATGAAGGTCACCAAAAACAGTGAGAAAATATTGTTTAAAAATATTACAAATTATAACAGATAACCATGTAAATTGAGGAATTCTTATTCCACTATAAATCAGGACGGTGTACTACAGTACATTATCACATTTAAACAATGAACTTGAGCTGCCTTAAATTTACATCTTGTAGACAAGTTTGTCAATCTCACAGAAATAGACACTTACTATATTCAATGAATACAACATACGAATTCAGACTAAACATGTAAAGATATCTCGATTCATATATGATTCAAGCTGAGAATTTTGCATCAATAGACAGACTCCTTAATTGGCAATAACAACGTTTTGAAGCAATGACTCTAAATCTTTCAATCTGTATGGACAAAACCAATTACTGGGATGACAAAATTGATAAAATGATATCAGAAATATTCAAGAATGTATATCGTTATCTTACCTGACTTCACTCAAGTCCGGGTAGATTGCTGCTGCCTCTTTAAAATCCTATATTAGAATAGACAATGATCAAATTAGTCATTTTGTCAACCTTGAAATACAAGAAAAAATCAATCAAGTTCATTTTGATCTAACTATATCCCCTTTTCGGCTCCTAGTGATTATCATTATCAATTGTCAGTACTGAATCATCTCATCTCTAAATTTAAGCTATTAAAAAAGAGGATAGGAGTCTTCAGAATGCAAGTTCACATGCAGATCAAATTACTTTCTCTTCAAATGCCCGAGAAATGCACAATTTTAACTCTGGACTTTTGCTATTTTGGTACGACGTTGAACCACTTCATGTAAAAGTTTATGTTGTTCATGACATGTTTATTTGCTTAAAATTTAGTCTTCATTTTCAACAGCCACAAAGTTTCATAAACAACTCCTAATCTAACTTGAGTGTGATAATTTAAAGAATCCACAAAAGGCAATGCCTTACCTGCTCAGCTGTGGATGATGTATAAGTAATCACACAGGACATTCCTGCTCTGGTTGCAGCCTGAAGAAAGAAGTCGAGGTTAGACTTGAGTTTTCAGCATAGCACCCAAAGGGGGAATACCAATTGGTGGGCAAAAAAGTTTCTCGAGGGTGATAATCAAGGAATGAATATAGAAGTTTTTCATCTCATGAAGATTATTTTCTCCACCTCCCCTAAGTGCCCTGTATTTCAGTATTTACGCTAATTAAGGGTTTCCATGTATAGAATTGGTAATTACCATAAAATCAGGGATTTTGATTTTGTATTCTTTCCTTAATTTTCTCTGTAATATCCTATATATTAGAGCAATACATACTGAATAATACATCGAGCAAATTCTTGTCACCCTGAGGCCTAAAGCATTAGTAGCAAATATCAGAAGGCATTTATAGCATATTTCTAAATTAATAGCTTTCATGAAATCAACCTGGAGTCCGATGACGCTGTCTTCTATTACCATACAATCCTTCTCCGATACCCCCAATCTCTGCGAACCATAACATTTGACACAGGACAGCATGGTTACAACAAAGGGCAGAATTTTGAATCAGCTGTTTCCATCTAAGAAACTAGAGTGATACATTGCCACAACAATTACCTCAGCGGCTGTTATATAAATCAAAGGATCAGGTTTCTTTTCTTTCACATCATCACCTAGAGAAGTACGATTACATAAAAATTATTTAACAAGGATACAACTATTATTCATAATGAGCTTGATAGCACGCAATAGTTTTGTCTGTCAAATTAACATCACATAAGCTTCTTATATCACAATCACTCTCATAGGCAAAACAAGATTCACAATTATTGGGATGTCAATTTTTTCAGCAAGTAATTTTACATGGTATACAAAATTATTCTCTCCGATTGTTGAGCATACCTGCAAGGAAGCAATCAAGACCTTGGAACCGCTCCTATAACAAGATAGGAAAAAACAACATTAGAGGTAAGATCGTGCTCAGTACTGGACTAGCTCTGGACAAACTTCATCTAGCTAGTTTGTACAGAAACAAGATTTTATGTGGCAAGGTCTTACACATCCCATTTGGCTCGATTGAATGATTATCCATGGAAAGGAACTACATGGGGTCCAAGATATAAGTGAAGGATTTTTGTAGTTTTAGCTATGCTGAACCACTCAAAAGGTTTGCAAGAAAAATTAAGGGAAGGGTTCAAGGAAATTAATTTATTTTAGTTCAACAAATATGAAAGGAATGATAGTATATGTTAAGAATAAAGTACATAAATGATATTATTGATGGCTATCCATTTTTATTACTCCTTTTATTAGTTCAGTATTTATATAATTTAGTTAGCTTAAAAATTACTAAACACATAAAGTAGTAATTAGTTAAATAAAAAAAAAACAATCTAAAGTTTTATTTTTAACAAATTCAGGTTCGGCTTCTCATAAGAAAAACTAATGCATGGGAACCAAACATTAGTTTAATAATCCCACTAATTCAAGCTTTGAAAAAATGTTTGAGACACTTTAGTGTCACTTTAAAAGTTCATGCACTACTGTTTCAAGATTTATACATGGAAAACTGGGGTTATTTAGATCAAACTGGAGAACCAGTTTAAAGGATCAAAAATAACAAACTGTTCCCCGCAAAAACAAATTAAGAAGCAAAATTAGAACTCTTACCATTCCAATGAGATTTTCCAAACACAGTATAACTGAACTTTTAGTTGCAGCAGAGCAAACAGCTAGCTTTTTACCCTACAAGATAAAAGGAAAACTCTGTGAAGAGAGAATTTCTTACGGAAAACTGGAATTCAATTAATGTGTCTTTTATATACAGAAAAGGGGAATCATGAAATCTATTAGTACCATCATACTCAACTAAACTAATGATGAAAAGGTGCAAATCCAAATAATCATAATAGCATTACAAGTTAAGATTCATCTTACGGCAGCCTTTGCCTCGTCCATCAACCTCAAAACACCTGGTCTAGGCTCAACCTGCTGAAGCAATTACAATGCTCATTGTTTCAATTAATTGTTATAATGCTAAAAAAGAAATAAATAAATAAAAATTATTTCTCACATCAACAATCAATTACTACATGTGTTCCCTTACAGTTCCAGATTTGATTATATCTTTGTACCTCTCAGTCTTCCAGTCCTGCACAAAGTATCAAATGTTTTTATCTGTAAATTCTGCAGCTTTCGAAAATAGCAAATGGAACCATATACTTATAGACAATTTCATTTCCAGAAAAGATACCGATATGCATGAGTTAACAGTACAACAGCATATGTGAGAATGCACACAGCAAATAACTCAAAGGTCAGAACAAGGATGGCCAAATGGTTAGAAGTCCTGCAAAACATAATCTGCATGCATTGTAAACACTAAGAAATTTTTCTATCTTATATTTATGACCAGCTTCCTAAATTGGATGCCCCAAGACTCAAGCCTCTTTGTTGGATTCGTCCTGCTGCTGCTCAGCCTCCGGGAACAACCATTTCCAGTTGTTGTTCCTCCCCCAAGGGCGTTACTTGTTACTCACCAATAATAGGGTAAGTATGCAGCTCTCGATCTAGATCTACTGGTTCAACAATCAACTGAGTTCAAGGCGTCAGGTTAAGACGTCGACTTATACATGAGAGGTAAACCTGTCTTTTAGAATTCAAGAGGTCTAATTTTCCTACACTACACCAATAATAAGGTAAGTATACAGCTCTGGTCTCTGGACCTAGAGTTGCTGCTTCAACAATCAACTGAGCTCAAGACTTCAGGTTAATACGTCGACTTATACAGGAGAGGTAAACCTGTCTTTTGAAGTCAAAAGGTCTAATTTTCCTACAACACGCTGGCATATGAAAATATACACTTTGGTGGAATAGAACTGCAACCTTAGAATCAGAATTAATATTTAGTTGTTTCAAAATTAAAAAAAATTTCCAATTCTATTGCCCAATTCCTTAAGCACGTTGTGTTTCTGCCCAAGACTTGTATTCTAAATTGAATTATGATTTGAGAAAGATAAAATATGGCTTCACTACACGCACGTTATACAAAATTCAAAACAAACATTCAACTTAAGAAAAATCAATACTCCGCCACGCTTTCTTTATGCACTACAGGCTCATGCTACCAGGCCGGCGTCCCCAGAAATTGAACATCTGACCTCTCTTTAAGGGAGGTCTTAAGGCCAAGTTAATGCATTTATATGCAAGTCCTATCCATTTAAAATCTGCAGAAATTTATGCGAAATCCAAAAATGGAAACCTGAAGAATGTCAATCAACTTTGCTCTATCCTCATCAGTCTCCGGAGCCGCATCAAAAACTGTCGAAGTCGGCCAACCATTCTCTTTAAAATACCTTTAACCAAAGCAATGAAAAGGGAAAACAACACCCAATTTTGAGCGAAAATAAACAAAAAAGCAAGAGCAAAAGCAAAAGCAAACGTTCAGGCAAAATTCAACAGTAGAGAAAGGGGGAAATCAAAAATAACCATCGCATTTTAGGCTTCCCACCACCAATTTGATTCTGCAGCACATCATAAAATTCCGGGCTCCAAGCGAGGGACTGAGAGGAAGACGAAGAGGGGCAGCGAACATTGAAATGAGTAAAGGCATCATTGTATGCTTGACGATGGAGGTGTTCGGATTCTAGAATCACACCGTCACAGTCGAATACCAGAGCGTGTAAAGCACGAGATGAAGCCAAGACCGAGAGTCTGCCGCCGCCAGCTGTTCTGGGGTGGGTTTTGAATCTTTTGATAGAGAAGAGAGGAGTGCGCGAGCAGAAAGAGAGAGAGTGAGATGGATGAGGAGGCAAAAGGAGCATGGTGGAAGAAGCCATGGTTGGTGGAGGGATTGGGGTTATCCGTTCAGTCTATAACTGATAAATAGCCGCAGTTATTAAAAACGAACACGCCGGTTCGGACCGGGAACCTCCGAACCGGATGGTGGCCTGGTCCGACTTCATTAATTGGACAAACAAGCAAATAAATCGGTCCAGAATCGGCCAAACCACTCAAGAACCGTCCAGTTCGGACGGGTTTAAGAGTAACTTGAACCGGTTCAATGTGATTACGTAAAAAAAATTCTCTAATTTGCATAGGGAGTGATTCCAAGCAAGACATTTTGGTCCTAACCCACTTTGGAAACTAAACTGTATATTCAGATTTAGACCAAAATACAACGTAAGATTTGTATTCTATTTGCAATGGCAATGATTTGAGCCTTGGCTTCCAAAGTTATATTTCACTTCCTTGACAATTTGGGAAGCTTGTAAACTTTGGTCATATACTGGAAGTGAAACATATATATTTGGATTTAGCAAAATATTTTTTTTTTAGTTCAAAAATATATTTTTTAATTAAAATTACGATTTAGCAATGACCCACCGATTAAACCACCAAGTCACTAGTTAAACCACTAACCCGATAATTTTTGCAGGTCGGGTTTAATAACTATGTAAATAACAACTTTGGAAAAACAAAAATATAATTTCAATTACGAGTCAACGTATGTAATAATATCAAAAACGGATTGAGCAATTTAGTTTCACGATGATCAAATTTGTTAGGGGAAAAATTTGTAATTAGAAATCATATAAATGGAACCATTGATTCCAAATATAATAATAGAATTGAACTGCCAGGTTCTCATTTTAAAAACCTAATTTCAAGTATCTAAATCAGTTTTATACAACTAAATAAAAATGCAATCACTTTATATGATTTTTAAGATCCATCAAAATCACACCCAGCTGGTTTCCAGCTTTTTCCCCCCAGGCCCAAGTGTAAATTTCTTCTCAAGTCTATGTCTTAATAGCACCAATCACCATTTCAATTATAAATTTGAAGAAAATTAAAAATTTTGGACTTTTTGATTCACCTTAAATCATTGCAGGACTGCTTAAAAGTTACATCTAGATTCCCAATTTTGTATCCAGTAAGTCTAGTTGCACAAGGTAATTCACCTTGTACTGTTCAGATGCAATGCTGGCAATGCTGACAGCATTGCATCTGGACACTGTCAAAAAAGTGCAGTGTTGCCAACACTGATTTTGGACTGTACATGTAATATATCTCTTTTGTACTAGCATGTTTAAAGTGATAAAGTGGCAAGTTTCCATTTTTACCCTTATTTTGAGAAATAATATTTATAATCTTTAACAAAAGTAAAATTTTTTGATAAGGAGATTTTTTATCATGGTCTAGAATGATGAGAAGTTGATTGTCTTGAATAAAGCTGCATTTTTTATTGAATAATGCTACTCCACCAGGCTTTGGCTCACAGGGTTTGTACAGGTAATAAAAAATTAATCCACGTGTTAGAAAATGAAAACGTCCAAATAAAGGGTGGGAAATCTGCTTCATCACTTGACTTTTTCCCCAAATTAGAACAGCCAAGACCCTGCCTTCTCCTTCCCATTACCAATCAGAAGACGAGCAAAAGAAATCGGCGACGTCGAAGCCTAAAGCCTAAATAGTACCAGGGCTTAACTGTACAGATGATTGTGGATCCGAATACAAATGATTTGTAGTCGAAGAAGAAGAAGGTAAAGTAGCAGTAGGAATCATATTCTCTCCCCCACAAACTCCATCAAATTCATGCCCTTTTCTTTAACATCGTCGCTACCAGAAACCATGCCTATGTTTGAATTCTGCCTGGTGCAGCAGCACGATTGTTTTTTTTTTTTTTGCGAAGCAAGGGAACCTCGGAGGTAGGGTCCTCTACGTGGATCGAGTACCAATGAGAATGGAGTCAGGTCGTACTCTCAAAGAAATACATAAGGAAAGGAGTCGAACCAGTTTATTATTGTATCAATTTGACATTAGATAATATAGAACTTACAAAAAGTGATTGTTAAACTAAAGCCGTCAAACTCTTTCCAAGTTTTCTACATTTTCATTTACTCATCTTCATTCAAATGAAATTAGAAAATAGTGCTAGAAAAATAAAACAGATATAGAAATTGTTACATGTCATTATTCATGTATGTAGTGCTATTTATGTAAATTTATGAAGGATAGACTTATGCATGAAGCCCAACAATCTTAAATTACATCACTGGCAGATGCAAAGCCTTAAGTAATAACCCTTTAGCATCATCTAATGCTATTTACTCTGATTTAATGAACTTTAAATTTAGAGCGTTGCTATTCATAGTAAGTTGCTACAATAGTTATATTATATGACAGCTTGTTATTTATGGTATTGTTTTTTTTATAATTTTGTTACCTCAAATAACAAACTGCTATATTGCTATATAGGATTAATACTGTAGTCACTAACTACGAATATTATTCCTCTAAAATTTATTGGAATTATTAGACTCATATCTCATATTAATTAGATTGCTTATTGTAAAAATTTTCAGTTAAGTTATTGCATTATAATTTGTGCATGCATATATCTCTAGATATTTTGAAGATAAATACCAATCGTAAGGTTTGAGACAACACATAATTTACACCTGAATAAAAAGACGTGTGAAGGTTGAACCTTTCTCCTTATTTATTCACGTATAAATGTCAATTTAATGCTTCTTCTTTTTTTGTAATAAAAAACATGAGTACACTTAAATCTATATAAGTTTGGTGGGTGGGTGGGTGGGGGGGGGGAATCATGTATTACTATTGCAAGTACCTACAACGTTGCTAACAAGCCACGAGCGATGCTCAAGTGCAGGCCCAGCCCTGAGGCCAAGTGACCAAAGCAAATGCCTCGGGCCTCGGGCCTCGGAATTTTGACTTGGTTATAGGCCCACAATTTTTGGATGTGATATGAATTTTATAAAGAAGGAATGTAATTGTGACAAGGTGGAGGGGGTTCACGAATCCCATTTTGCAAGAAGATTGGAATCAACACTAAATTCATGTACATTTTATGAAAAAAAAAATCCAAATTTTGTATAACCCCACAAATTCTATAGACATGAGCAGTCAATATCTTTAAATCCACGTATAAAATATAACACATTTTAATTCAAACAAACAAAATTCCATAAATATATTTTTTATTTAAATATTGCTAATGTGTGCAAAAATAAAAATTATAGGGCCTCAAAATAGTTAGTTGCTTAGGACCTCAAAATTTTCTGGGTACTCATCAAGCATCATGCACACCAGGGGCAGATTTAGGTAGCGGCCGCTCTAGCTACATTCGCTTGGAAGATTTTTTTATTTTTTATTTTGTTGAGAATAGATAAAAGATTTTTATTATATATTCATTAATTCATTTTATTTACATTCATTTTTGTTAACTCAATTGGTTGATACTTCCTCTATTAAACTGGAGGTTTTGGATATTGATAACTTTGCCATTATGGCAAGCATTGATTTGGGACATTCAATGAAAGAAAATAATATATGTTCATTTTATCGATTTTAATGCAAATAGAAACATTTTAACTGGTTATTTGTTCCTCTTCTTAATTTTTTTCTCTAATCAATTTATTTGAGAATTTGGTCAATTAATGGCGAATGAATTTTTTAAAAAAATTGCCTCAGTATCATAAGGAGTCTTTTATTAATAGAATGTTCCACTTTTCTTTCACAAAAAATCGATCATGAAAAAGTGAATCATACAAGCACATAAAATTGATATAAACCAGTGTTCTAAAATCCACGCATATGCGAGTATATTATCCAAAATGTTTACGCATTTGTAATTAAAAATATGTTCGAATTAGCATAACAAAATTCAACCCATTTTTATAATTTAAAAAATTAAATTGAGCCCAATAAATATCAAATTAGCCCGAATCGCCTAATCTCATCAATTATATACAACAATATCTAGAGTTTTGCTTTTGCGTAAATCTTCATATAGACATTAATATAAAAATAATTTTTGGAGTTGCTCTATTGAAATAAGGGAGCCCGATGAAGATGATTTCGTATCGGATAACACGGAAGAAGATTTGGATGAAGAAGAGGAGATTGAATTGGAATCCGATAAAGAGCTGACGAGATTTAAAAATTTTCAAGTCAATAATATTGTTTAATCTAATTGTAGGAATTGATTACCAAGTAACTGTGGTATTTATGATTTTGAGCAATATGTTTTTGTTGAAAATTTGAAGAATATGTATAAAAATTCAAAAAATGCATTATTTATTTATTTATTAGTTTAAAATATAAAAAATTGGAAAACACATAATTGCCTATATGCTTCGCATAAACACGCATATTTTTTATAATGTTTGATACTCAATCGAAACGCATTGCCACGCATTACGCATTTTAGAACTTTGATATAAGCACATAAATAATTTCAAATTTGTTAATATAATAATACTTGTTTAATTAACTTTAATTGTAAATTGAATATTGACATTTTGTTAATATATATTGCATGTTTGATCGAAAAATAAATTAAAATATTTTACAGAACGATTTTTCATCCGAAATGAAAGTTGGTACCTAGTTCTAGTTCTAGTGGTGTATTTAGTTCTTCTAGTTTTTGTCCGTACGATTTTTTAAATATTATTTAATTAAATATTAATAAACAATATCGCTATCACAGACGTTGACCGTTGATAGTAAGCATTCAATGTTCACGATTCGTTCTAGCTGGACTCAAGCTCTGAATTCGCCCTCTGATACACACAAATAGTCGTCAATTTCAAGTTAACATAGAAAGCCATGCACTTTAGCCAAATTTCAAAAGAAACAATATCGAGGAGGAAGAGAGACAATAAGATCCAATTATGCAATTAGCAAGGACGAATAATGGACATAAAGATATTATCGTAGTTTGCAATGCAACATCTACAATTGCAGACACCTATTAAGAGTATTGTACACGACAAAGTTCAATTAATCAAATATATAGAACATAATTGTCCATGTTTGACATGAATTAAAATTTAAATTTTTAGTATAAGTTAAATTAATTAATAATTAATTTTAATTTTTTTTAATCACATATTTTATTAATTTTGTCAAAACTTATTAAAAATTTAATTTAATAGTACGTAAATTTTAATCCCAGACGTAAACTAATCTCAAATTTTTTTAATACTAATATCTATAATAGTACGTAACCTTTTTAAACAAATTTACTCGTGATCCATTTACAAAAGAGCAAAGTACAGTAAAAACAATAATTCTTCAAAACCAATCATCCATTCAATTCTCAGTTTATTCAAACAGCCTTCTTAATCAAAAAATCTATGATGGTGCGTCACTCAGATGCACGTAAAAGTTTCGAAGTACAAACAATAATACAATTTCCCACGCACCTCACATTTTCACTGGAAGGGGAAAAAAAAAACTTTCCTGCATTTAAACACATACAGACAATTTGGGTCTTGAATTGCTTTTACTCTTTTCACTCTCAGTCTCTGAGAGAGAGAGAATTCTCTTAGAACCCTTCATTTTAGGCGGATAAGTCGGTCTGTTTCTTCACAGATCCAAGAGTACGAAAAGCTTGGTAATTTTGTTTTGGGTTATCTATAAATAGGTTTCTTGAATATGTATTTGGTTAATTGTTACTTTTGATTTATGGGCAATATGGCTTTGAATATTGTTTGTATTTTTAGTTCTTTTTATAGCTGTATTTTTCAGCATTTTTGCTATCTAGCCATGGCTGATTTACGCATTTCTCGAGAATCTGTTATATAATTATGTGGGTTATGTAATTTTACCCAGTTTAGTCAGATTTATGCTCTGAATCTTTAAAATATCCCTCAAATCCGGTCTGTTTTTATTTTATAATTTAATTTGACCATAACTTTGTGCCTTTCTTCTCTTATATGTTGCTTTACACTCTCCCCTCTTTTAGGCCTAAATTTTTGTTTAGATTCTGTAAATTTTGATTTTTAGCTGATATGTTTCTTCATAATGTTCCAACTTCCAAGGATTTAATTTTCTGAAATTGAAGGGAATAAAACATTTTGGTTAATGTAGTACTGAATTTACAGTGGGAGTGTGAAAATTGTACCAAGATTAGCTTCTTGATTTTCTTGATCATCTTATCAGGAAAGTAGCTAAAGATACATGGAGGATGGGGGCGACATTCGTCCCTGGGACGAACTAATACCTGATACACTTGGGCTAATATTCAAGAATCTTTCGCTTTGCGAGGTACTGATGGTAGTACCTAGGGTTTGCAAGTCATGGAAAAGAGCAGTGATGGGGCCTTATTGTTGGCTAGAGATCGACATTGAAGAATGGAGCCGTAACTGCAAGCCTGAAATTGTCGACCGAATGGTTCGACTATTGATTCATAGAAGCTGTGGCTCGCCCCGTAAACTTTGTGTTTCAGGCCTCTCCAGAAATGAAAGCATTTTGTTCATTGCAAACCAGTAAGTATTATGTGAACTCATCACATTTTCGTCATTTATTGATTTCCTAGGATTTATTTCGTCGTTTATTGATTTCCTAGGATTTACGTTGGAGTACTATCTGCTTGTCATAGTCTAATTATTTAACTTAGGTTCGAATTCTAGAAGGTTTGAGTAATCTTTGACTGGGTTTTTGAGATTGTTAATCTGCACATCACATTTTGGATTGTGTTCTATTGATTATGTTTTGGTTTCAAGTGCCAAATGTTTACAGACATTGCGACTGCCGAGAAGTGAAATAAATGATTTGATCGTGGAAAAGGTTGCCGGCATGCTATCCACTATTACAGTTTTAGATTTGAGTTACTGCATCAGTATAGGAGCTCAAGCTCTTGAAGCAATAGGGCGGCACTGTAAATTTCTTACTAGTTTGCGGCGAATAATGCACCCACTAGAGGTGATCGACAAGCTTTCTCAAGATGATGAAGCCCTCGCCATTGCTAATACAATGCCCCGACTCAAGCAACTCGAGATCGCCTACTTGCTCGTCAATACGGCAAGCGTGATTGAGATTCTTAAAAACTGCAAACAGCTTGAGTTACTAGATGTACGAGGTTGTTGGAATGTGAACTTGGATGAGGAATTTGTGAAAAAATTCGCAGATTTGAAGGTGGTTGGACCCTTAGTTGTGGATTGTTATGATATGACTGGCTGGGATAATTGCTCGGATTATTCAAGCACGTCCGGTTACCTAGCCTGGGATTTTGTGGCTGGGGAGATTGATGATGAGATGTTGGGTGAACTTTGGGAAGATGAACACCCTGTGGAGGACGTAGAAATGTGGTTTTACGATGATGTTAATCTTGTAGACGAGGGGTACGACTGGCCTCAATCGCCTTGAGGTACGAATAGTTTAGTCTGTATTTGTTCGTTTGACCTATTGTTCTTCCCTCTGTTGTATCCTTCTTGAGCTTGCTATGAGTTCATGTGCTCTCTGTGATATAACTTTGTACGAATTTGATCCTGTATCTTGCAAATAATCAAATCAGAAATACTTCTATCCCTGGTTTTGACTATTTTAGTGTTTGTTTGGCACAACTTATTTGAAAATCATTTTTCCTCAAAACTCATTTTCAACCACATTCTCTTTGAGAGAGAGAGAGAGAGATTATTTTTCACTTCAAATAATCTTGTGGGGCTGATATTTGACGGTTTTTCCCCTGGAGAGCATTAGAGCATCTTTAAGAGATTCTCTATTTTTAAAGAGCATATTTTACAATTTAAAGAGCAAAAATTTTAAAATGCTCCAATAATCTCTTTATTTTTAACATTTAATTTTATCATTTCCAATATGTATTTATGTTTTTTTTTTTTTTTTTTTCATTCTTTTATTTTTACTATCTTCCCTCCAATAATTATATCACTTTATTTAATTAAGTCAATAAAATGTAAAAAGTTGAAATTTTTGAAGCATTAAATTATAGAGGTGGATTTGGCTCTCTCTATTTTTAAAAGTTAAATTGAAGAGTTTCTTGGAGTAAAATTTTAACGATTGCCTCTTTAAAATAAAGAGTATTCTACTTTTAAGGAGCCTTTTGGAGATGCTTTTAGAAGTTCAACAGCAACATGAAAAGAAAGAGAGAACATCACAGAATGTCCTGAGTTTATGATTGGTACAGCATGGTAATGGATAAGCGGCATAAAAGTAACGAAATTTTAGTTTATTTTTCTTCTTTAATACTCAAGCAAATAGGTTGTGGAACAATGGGTGTAATTGGCGAAGGCATACAAATGGGAACTTGTAATGATACAAGAAGTCTCCCATCAAAGAAAAGTTTTGAGAACCCATATATGGCAAGTTTAGTTCATACTAGTGGTTGACACTGAGTAGCACGTTGAACAAAATATTAACTTCTTTATCCCTGTTAATCACATCACATGATGTTCAATTTAACATGCTAAATATGCGAGTAACGTGTGCCCGCTTGGAAATTTTATTTTTTCCCCCTTCAATTCATAACTAAGAAATGATTAATGCAACTCGTAATATTATTTGGCAAAAGACTATATTTCACAAACTAAGTAAAAATAACTAAGCTTTTATAATTGGAGGGCATAATATTGATCAAAATTTATAGCTCCTGTTTTTAGTAATCATGGATTTCAAATTTCGCCAAATTCGTTGTGTACATATGTAATTCTACAAGGAAAATCTGATATGTCACAGCAGTTTTACACAACATATATCAAAATACACCAAAATCAATTTATTGATACAAATACAATGGCTTCTTTCAAATATCAAGAAAATCTTTAATTTTCATTTCCCATATTTCCTTCCTCCACAAGTAATCATGTGTCAACGAACCGGAGCAAGCATTTTAATCTCGTAAAATAGTCGAATATCAAGCAAAACCATGATCTGATGCCTAGACTCCCGTACAATGAGAACTTGAGTCCAAGTTTCTACTTTCTACTAAGAATCTAGGCTCTATCATTGTTGGCCTCCTTCTGCCTGGCCAAAGTTTGGAGTTGATTTGTTTCAAAATGTGATGCTCTGTCGACCGCTAAATTTGAGGCGTCCGATGCATTCTGATCTTGATTTGTTACACGTTTACTCTCCCACAATTTCCCAGTTTTCCCGATTGCAAGAATGAGTTCAAGCTGTTTTTGCTGCTGCTCCTACATTGAACTCAAATGAGTAATAGACACCACATTAGCGATTGCAACTCATAGATTTTAAAGGGAATATGGTACTTGCAATTATAAATATAACAAGGCGAACTAAAGATTGCTCAAGGAAATGATGCTGAAACTATATCTGAGCAATATTTGAACATGTTCCCACTAATTATTATGTTGCAAGGCCTCAATGCAAAAAGGTTTTGCATTTATTTTGAACATTTATTGGGTTTTTAGTTAGGGTGGGGGCTACATGAATCTTTTCCCACCACTTCATTAGGTTCATTACTAGATCTATTCGAAGATTTTAAAAAATTACATTCTTTGCAACCTCAACATGCACAAAATAAGAAAAGAGCGTCATTCTGTGTCAATTTCTTTCAGCTGGAATATAGATATATGCAAGGGAGCTAACAGTTTCTGGGGATCTAAACAGCCTAAAGTAACTTACTTCGATTTGACAGACCTCAGAAAAATTGCCGAAAATGTAGTAAACCTAGCACTCACATGTTCAACATTCGAAAAGTAAGTGATTGAGACGCCAGAACAAGAATTTTTCAACTTTAAAAGCATCAAACAGTGCATCGTTTACCAGTAAGAACAAAAAGGAAAGAATTAGATAAACAAAAGACTGTACATGCTAAAGAGAAATATGCTCATTTGACAAGTGCCAATGAATACACGAGGAGCGGATTGAAAAGGAGCTAGCTTTGACAAATTACCAAGGGAAGCTGCATAGAAACATCAAAAAGTCCTGATCCTGTAAGCACAAAGTTGACAGACCCTTTGCTAGAAGGTTAATATATCTATGAGCTTTCCCACAGAACATTAAAGCACAAATCCTTCTGATAGGACATCTCTGAATTGTAATAACTCACTATAAAACTCCTTCCAGAATGTTGGTTAGATTAATCAAAGATAAAAGAAGATTGGGGTACATTACTGTGACTCTAAATAAAACTCTCTCCCTGGTTACTGGCAAATTGTCACCAAATCACTAGGCCTGCCTGTCAATTTTTATGAAGCACCATCCATATCTTTGAATGGGCTACACCTGTCAAAAATATTGAAAAAAACCTATCCAATATAGTTGGTTCCATGTTATGGATTCAATAATTTGAGAGAGGACAAAGGCGACTATCAATTTCATTATTTTCCTCCAAACCATGAAAGACAGAGTAATATTATCCTGTGCCGTAGTTAAAATGTACTTGCCAATACTCTAGGTCATTGTGTATAAAATATGAGGCATTTAATGAAACAAAGTCAAAACACATGCTGCCTGTTAAAATCAGAAAAAGGGTACCATATTGAGGCTAGTGTCTTTTTCCTCTTTCTAATTTAACATCTGCCCCCTCACACAAATATCTTGTGGAAGCAGGACTCCTAAAGAAAATATGTGATCATATAAACGCTACAAAATAGTAGATAGAATTAGGTGTGAGCAAAAAATCAACCGAACCCGAAAAACAAACCGACCCGACCCGACCTGAACCGAACCGAACCGACCCGACCGGTTTGTGTCGATTTTTTGCCTTTTTTGGGCGGGTTTCGGGTTGGTTAGTCGGGCCGGGTTATGGGTTAACAGCCTAAACCCGATCTAAACCGACCCGACCCGACCCGACCCGATTTAAAAAAAAAAGCAAGCAAAAAGACGTTAAATTGAAAAACAAAACCCTAACCTAATGAATGAGCCATCTCTCACTTTTTCACCCCTTCACTCTTCAGAATTCTCTTCACTCTCCAGTCTACTGTTCAGTCTTCACACTCGCCAGTTCGCCTCCAAGCCAAAACTCGCCAGTCGATTTCTCTCAAGTCGCCGACGGAGAACTTCTGAGGTACTTTCTTCCTTTCTTTCGGCCATTCTGTTTTGAGAGTTCCGATTTTCGATATATTTTTCTATTTTACTTTGTATAAACGTGAAGAAGCAGTCATACTTGACACCTAAAGAAGAGGCAAAGTTTTCTTGGTACCTTAAGGTAGGTATACCTCTAATTCTAAACCTCAATTATATTTTGAGCGAAATTTTCAATTCAAAATGCAATCTGCAATTCAAGTTTTAGTTTTTGGTTCAGAGATTGTGCATATGAGTAAATAATGCAGTTATTCAGTGTTAGATTAGCTGCTGTTTCTTGGATGTACTTTCCCATTCATCAAATTTTGAATTTCAGCTACTCTGCCTTGGGAGTTAAATTGCCAAACTATTCAGATAGATTATGAGTTTTCCGGGTTCCAAGTTGCATTTCTAGCAAATGCGACTAAAACTTATTCCCAATACATTTAGCTACGTAAATCATTTTTTTCCCCGTCTCTCTTCGGTTCTTTCCTTACATGTGGTTTTGCATAAAACAGGAAAGAGAAAGGGTTGAAGCTGTGAGGAAGAAAATAGCAGACATGGGACAAGAAGAATTAACCTCAACTCAATAGGCTAAGGCTGCAGGAATCACTCAGCAAAGGCTTGAATATATTTTACGTAAAGGGAGAGAATCACAAGAAGGAATTTACAGCTGTTACCAGAGACTTGTTATTTCAGTTGCTAGATCTTATGAAGGAAAAGGGTTGAGCTTGAAAGATTTAATTCAGGTCCGTCCCTTATATAATTTCAAACATTAACAATGATGTTAGAATTTGTATTGAGTATTAAAATGATTCTACAATCTTGCAGGAAGGAATAATCGGGCTGATTCGAGGGGTGATAAGATTTAACCCGAAGAGAGGTTGTAAGTTATCCACATATGCTTACTGGTGGATTAGGCAAGCTATTAGCAGAGTCATAGCCAACAAATCAACGACTTTCCGATTGTCGGTACGGCATACATCATTAAGCAGAGTCTTACTCTATTTTCATGAGCTGATCCCAAATATCAAAATTTGATTAAATGTATTATTCTATATAAGGACATCTTTAAGTTAATTATTCAGCTATCGTTGATGTGGATGCTTCAATTATAAGAATTGCTCTTGAAAGAAACAGAAGTCCAATATCTCTGGATGAAGCTATAACCACCCAAGGTTGCATGTCTTGCAGGTTCTTTTACTCAATTTTAATCCTTCATTATTTTTAGTTACTGCAATAGAGTGCATGTTTATTCCATCAGCTATGAGTATGTTGCAAAACCTATGTACAAGAGTTTAAAATGCCGAGTTTCAAAAAACTAAGCCTAGTTTCTTTTCACAACTACAGTTGAGAGCCTACAGCTCTAATTTCTCACACATTTTTGTTGTTTGTGACTTCCACTTTGCCTTGGTTTTCAGTTTGGGTGGGTGGTTGTACCTTGTATTAAATATTAATCGTATTTTAGTTATTTGGATGACGTGTAACGTGTTGGTTTTGTTTGAATATATAATAATAAATTATAAGTTGTCCAAACCGACCAACCCAACCCAATCCGACCGACATTTGATTGGGTTGGGTTTCAACATTTACACGGGTTGGGTTGGGTTGGGTTTGAGTTGAGGCAAAACCCAATCCAACCCACGCCTACGCCTACGCCTAGATAGAATGGTTATAGAATTATAGGGATCTAAAGGTAATGGTTCGAGTAATTTAAGTTTGTCGTTCAACATATCTTAAACGATGTGCCTGGAATCATAGTGTGGTTCTCTTTTAGACTCTTCAAACCATGGAAGTATTTAAATCAGGAATTTGAAGAGAAAAAACAAGGAAAGATAGACTAAAGCTGTGGAACCTCTACTTGGTTGCAGTTCAATAAATTAGAGAGAGAAATTTATTTCAAAGATAAGATACGATAATTTTATATATATATCAACTATAAAGGAGATATTTGATAAAATTATGAGAAAGATGTTTCAAAGTCCAATTTCTCCTTCTTGGATGTATCAATACTTTTAAGACCATCAAATCTGATTTTCGAAATTGTTGAAAGTATAAATACTGTTATATGAATATATACTAACTTCTCCTTTTATATTGAACTAACCAGTTTCATTGCCTATATCCTATTACACTAATTCTACACGCAAAGTTAATAATTTTATTCAGGTCTACTTCTAGTTCAATTATAAGACAATAACGAACAAACACATAAAAATTAGTATCTTTCAACAACCGAAGGTAGGAATGAAACCATAAAAATATGATTACTGTAAAATATCTAGCTATTTCAATTAATAAACCAAAATATTTTCATACGATGCTAAGTTATGTAGACAGCTATTGCCAATTATATACTTCAAAATTAAAATATTAAATTAAGTAAAATTTAATGTTTAAAAAATAATAATTCAACCGAAAAAAGATTCAAAATAGAAATACACAACATCAATAAATTTTGCAGCGTTATAAGAATTCAACTTTAAAGGACCAACTTGGACAGAAGTTCTAAATGAAGAAAGGGAATGTTGTGGTAACATTCACAAAGTAAAGGTTCTTGTCTTGATTTAAACACGTCTCTAGGATTTAGTGGTCTAAGAAGGAAGAACTTGGAGTAATTTTTCTAAATAGTATAAATGATTAATTTTAGAAGTATCTTTCCATCATATCAACAAAATGGTAAAATAGGAAGTATTTTTTTTCCTAGCGACTAAATGGCCTAGTAAACCAAGATAAATCTGGTTTAGTTGAAGGGCTCCTTGTATGCTTCACCCACATCAAGCAGTTAATAGAATTATCAAATTTTTGACACATGAAGTGATAATATTTTAGTTTTGAACATCATCTAACAATGATCAGCATCTTTTCTTAATTCATGAGTTCAATAAGACAATATCTACCTGCATAGCTAGCAGAACCTTTTGAATTTCACTGAGCTCCCTCTCCAGAATGTCTCCGTGCACTGACAATGATCGAATGGTCTCAGAGTTCTTCTGGGCCAATGCTGCACTCTGCATATGACAAGCAGAAATTTAAGTTCCAGAATGTTTGAAGATCTGTAATCGAAAAATTAAAGATCTATTTTATAAAGAAAAAATTCAGTCTTCAGCCCTTCTAAAAGGTAGAACTTTTCAGAGGTCATAGGCAACATATTTGGTTTCTTCTAAATAGGACTTATTTGGGTTATTCTTGTTAGTAGAAAAGTGATTGAACCAACTTTTTTGTTGAAGTGAACTTTTGGTATTGGAGCAAATACAGCTCATCAAAAGAACGACTACCAAAAAACCAAATGCCTTGCAATTTCTATAATGTAATTCATACTTAATCTTCTAGCGAGAGTACCCCAAAATTCTTCAAAAATTTAAGAGAACATTGAAAACTTGAAAAGGTTTCCAATTTTTTATGTTTAGTAACTTTTGGAGAAGTTTAGGGAAATTCAGAAGAATTTAAGGATAACTTCGAAAATATTACGTTCCAAATTGTATAACCTCACTAAACTACTAACTTTAAACAAACCAAATTATGCCAGGCATTCGATCGATCAAAAGAATGTAGAAATGGTGTTTTGAGAAAGTGTAAAAGGCTTACATTGAATTTGTCTACAGGGAGAAACAAATGAAAGAACAACTTCCAAAGAAGAGAAGAAGACAGAAAATAATTCAAAAAACACAAAGGGAAGAGACAATACAACAATCAGGTTACCACCAATTTTGCACATAACTTGTATCAATAAAAGAAAACGTGAATAAATTAATGGTCATTGCTTTCTATAATTTCTAAACTTCCTATTGGCTTTACAATCTAATCAATTCAATCTTTACAAACAACAATAATAAATTTAATTACAATTTCAATAATTTTTGAAATTGACAAATTTTATCTTGATCAACTCTATGGAAGGAATTTGTTTACTGATAATAAAGATAGTGATAAAGACATTACTGTTGATGATGATCTAAGTGAATTTGATGCAAATTAATTTGAGAGCTTGGAACCCCTAAAACAACCTGAGTAACTTACTGTTCGTATGGACTAACAAGAAACAATTACATGATTAGATTTAAGGACAATAGGAGAAACAATGAGAGAAAACATGTATTAGTTTGTGAAAAATACATGTCTTCTGTTATTATTTATGTGGGCAAATGAGAAAATGGGAGAAGCTAATAATAAATGCTATGTTGAATTATGTCTTCCCTTATCCCACGAGCGTCGAGTATGCCAAACCTACATGACTTGTGTAATTAATCTTATGGATTGATGAGAAAATGCGAGAGCTAATAATAAATGATGCATAGTTGACCGTACCATTTATGGAAAATTTTATTCAGGTTCCATTTCCTAATAACTAATGGCAAACCTCTTGAATTATCTGAGTAACTTGGCAAACCTCTTGAATTATCTGAGTAACTTATTTACACCACCCACCAACTTGTCAAACTCAATTTAGCAATCCATCAATTTCCCAAAACACAAACAAACACTTAAATTAAGAATGTAGAGTAACTCATCATTCTATAAAACAAGAGGTCATATAATATAAAACTTAGCTGCATACATATAAAGAGAAGCTCTATTAATGAGAAAAAGAGAAACATAAGCTAGGTATTTCATTTAAGCCTATCTATATCCCCACCTATCATATTCCTACTTGTATTACATTTCCCTAACCAATATCAATAAATGAATTACTAACTGAATGACAAAAAGAACAAGAATTACAAAAACATCACAAATTACCTCAGCAATGGGCTCCTTGAGAGCCTTTCGGTTGACCCGAAACCGAATTCCGAGCTTCTCCAGCTGCCTCGACAAAATCCGAATAATTGTCGCAGAGCTTCGCAAATCCTCCTCTACTTTCTCCACCCTCTCCAACAAATTAACCCCGGAAGCAGAAGCCCTCGATAATCCAACCCCACAAATCCTACTCCATTGCCGCCGCCTTATCACGGCTCCGACCACTACTCCACTTACCAAAACCACACACTGCCATTCCAAAATCTTGCTCCCAAGCCACCCTACAACCCCCTTCTGCGTCCCATAGATAACCGCAATGTATATCGAACTCACAGCCGAGGATGCAAGGCAAAGAAATTCTAGAATTGAAAGAAGTGCATCGAAATTATACTCACCACTGATGCTTCCGTTACTGGTATCTTGCTTCCGTGCGGTTTCAAACGGTTCTTGAAATGATGCTTTGACTTTTTCAACGAACAAAAGGTGACTATGGGTAAGAAAATTTTGGGAATTTGGGAAATAGATTTTCGAATTCGGGATTAAACATGCGAAATTGGAGGATTTTAAGAAATGGGTTCGAGAAAGAGTGGTATGAGATGACCTAGGATTCTTGTTCGTGAAAAGGGTTTGAAACGTAAGGGACATTGTTTCTTCCTAGAATAAAATTGATCGTTGGGTCAATGTGCGTCAGGATATTTGGATTGTAAAGAATTTCGTGGTTTTGGATCTAGAAAATATCAACTTCGAAGAGGGATGTGAAGCTGAAATGGTTCTTCAACTGGAGAGTGAATCAGGTTAGGCTGTGTGTGTGTGTGTGTGTGTGTGTGTGTGAGAGGGGGAGAAGGGTTAGAGTGGGGGTAGAGTAGGGTAGGTTTCGATGAGCTCAACGGTTGGCGCCAGGGAATCGACTGTAGCATTGTAACAAAATCGAGACAACTATAATTTCACTGATGATCAACGAAGTTTTAAAAAAAATTCAAATTTGATCACCAAAGTTATTTTATGACTCATTTAGTCCTTAAAGTTAAGCCCTGGGTGCGATTCTTACAAGATTTTAAGTAACAATTTGACCATTGAAAACGTAGATGGTCTCTGTGTCGTCGTCATATTTGCTTCAACATTAAGCAAATTATCAGAAATACCCTTCTCCTAAATAGGATGAATTAAATGTCAAAATGATACATATGTAATTCTATTACAATTTGGTCAATAAGTGTGGCTGCTAACACTGCTAAAAACGCTCTCAGGTGCTAAATTATATTATAAAATTGGTCACTCTTAGTGTCACACATCATCTTAGCAGTTAAGCATTCACGTTGATCAACGACTTTTAAAGTCATCGAATCCTTCCAACCGGCTAAAATACCTACCTATTTTTGCATTGCCACAACCTTTTTGGGCATTACTAATGAATCTTTTGGCAGGAAGGATGATATGGTAGCTCGAGAAAGGATGATAATCTAGTTGTTTGGAAAGAGCCCTACTACAAAGGAGGGGGCTCCACAATTTTTTTAATACACTGTGGGGTCCACCCCACAATGAGGGGCATGTAAGGCTCCTGTGAGGTACACAGGGCTTTACTGATTTGGAAAAGCGTTCTGGTAGGTTAAGATGCGGAGTTGGAGATGGAAGTACAATCAAAATTTTATCTTACTTGTGGCCGTCGAAGCCCACAAGTTTTAGGCCATACTCAAATGCGAATTCGAAGGTAACCACAATGATCTATTTATTTCCGATAACTGGGCATAGAAGGTAGAAAGACTTTTCCATGGCAGATTGTGATTCGATCTTGGCTTTAGCTGGAGTATTTGAAGGTTGTAAAGAGGTAGGAATCAGACTTTTTAGGTGTGCTTGGGACGGACATGTCCTAGGCAGGAGGTGATCTAAATTTAAACACCGGTGCTGCAATGTGAAGGGCGAGCAGTTTATTAATTTTGGTGATGTGATTTGTGATGAAATCAGGGCAATGATTGTGGTTCAATCGAGAGGAAAAATCAGGATGGTGTGAAGAGAAAGAAATGAACAATTTTCGATTTATGCTCGTGAACACAACTAATGTTTTTGTCTGTCATTTCTTTAATAATCATATTTAGGACCACGTCCTCTACTTAAATACAGAGAATTGAGATATCAAAAGAATTACAAATCACATAAAATTAGAATACTATATAATCTGGGATATGCTCAATCAATTAGCTGAGATTTCCTGTTGCTGAGATTTTTTCCTTTGCTGAGATTTCCTTAATTGGGCAGACTACCATTTTGGGTCTCTCATCCTCCAACGGCTCTCCACCATTGTAGCATGAATTTTGGGAGTTTTCAGCTTGGGAGTTTCCAGCCTTATCACCAGAATTCAAGCTGAGCTGCTGGAGGAGCTGTTGGGCGCTAATAAATCGAAGAAATGAGTTGGGCATTTTGGGGGTGGTTCTATTGAGAAATGCGTCATTTTTGCAAAGGAGAATGTATCAATGATTGAACATGACTCCTTTAGGGTAGTTCAATTAAATTGAGTTATTTGTGTGCACCAACTCCAATGATCATGTCAGATATGAATTCATTGTTGATTTAATTGGGGTACTTGTTGCTTCATTCCTCTATAAGGTGAGCCTTGCTTCTTCTGTCATGGGGGTGTGGCTCCCACCCCCTATTGTGGGGCTTCTGTCATGGGGGTGGTCAACCCCCATGGCAAAGAAGCCATTTTCAAGGGAATATGATAAGCCACAATGTGGTGGCTTTCTTTTCAGACTGTAGTCCTCGTTTCCTCCTACCATTGATGTGTGGAAAATTAGAAATAGTGAAAAATAGGGGTGGGTTCAAAGAAGTAGTTGGAAATTATTTTGTGTGAAATTGAAAATTAATTTTTATTTTAAACATCCATAATTTCACGACAAGGAATATCAAAGCTTAGCTAAGTGGTAAGAACAAAAATCAGTGATATTTTGTGAAATTTCAATAACGCTACATAATATCAGTGTCTAAAACACTAGTTAATGTGTTAGCATATCATAAGTCCTATTAAATGAATCATAATTCCGTGTATTTAATTAAATGTGTAATTTAATGTAATTAATATTGTCATCTAAACTGATATTAAATATCATTTGTGCTAAATAGAATTACTCTTTTTTGTCGGGACTCGGGATAGTCAAATCACAACCCCAGACAGAATTTTAAGGACTTAGTGAGTGTAAGAGGATTTTTAAATTTGGATTATATGTTGTTCACTTATCCTAAGACTAGAGGGTATGTGTTGTTCAGTAGAAATCAAAATGCATTCTTTAAGGTCTTCGTCGAGGGAATGATTGAATTGGGAGATTTACTATCAGGGCGCCAGGGAGAAATTAGAAAGAACTGTAGAGTAGTCAATGACCGACCACAAGAGAGGTTATTTGATGTCTTTTAAGAAAATTAGAGAAGTAAATTACTATTGAAGATACTTGAAAGGCTAAAGGTGAGAAAATTGTCAACATATGTTGTTCTTGCCAACGTGTACTAGCGTGATTTTCCTTTGGAATTATGAAAACAACAAATCAAGGTTTTATTTTGTATTTCTTCAATTCTTTTTGGCATTATTCGAAGTTTTTGCTTTCTTTTTGGGATTATTCAAAGTTTTTCATTTTAAATCCATGTTCTAAAATACGCGTCAAGTCGTCGCTTAGGCGCGATGCGTGGCAGAAGTAGTTTGGCGCCTTATTTAGCGATCAACGAAAATTTAAAGACTGATTTCTTCATTGTTTGCATTATATTCAAAACAGTCGCTTAAAACCTTAAACAAAAGGAAAGCTCCCCAAAATTTCTATTTATTTACTATTTAGTATTTACATTTGAAACTTATTTTTTTGTTGGAAAAAAAAAATATAAAAAGTTTCTATAAATCTGTTTTAGATGTTTGATAGGTATTATTTTTAATTATTAAGTATTTTTTAATTGATTAAAAATTAAAATAATATTAAAATAAGAAAGCACATTTTTACGCATATACCTCATCTAGCCCATAGTTTAATCTATATGCATCATCACGCATCACGTCTTTTAGAACATTTCTTTAAATACAAACTTTTACAGCCAAGAATCCAAGATACTCTACCCATGCAGGAGCAAAACATATGCAAAGAATAAAGGAAAGGTAAATGGTGAAGTTTTCCAACTTTAGCCCGTCTCGAAGTAATTTTTACAAAATTTAATCCAATTTTTCACTGTTGAAAATGCAAGTGGATCCCATTTGTACCATAATTATTGACTCAACATTAAACAAATTACAAGAGATGCCATTTTCTTAAGAAGAATGAATAAAATGTTAAAATAACATATTTGTCATTCTGCTTGACGATTTTGTTCTCTTGTCCACAGTGAGCAACATAAGATATGTTCATCGTCAATGAATGTGTGCTAAGTGTCCGACTAGTGGGATCATATTTAAAAGATCGGACACTTGACAATGTCTAATTGGTAGTGGACAACATAAAATTTATCCATCGTAGGCAACAGAGCAGATTTGTTCTACTTGATTAGATCAATAATTGCAACTACCCAACATACACTGCATGATAACGGTATAAAATTCACTAAAAAATTTGATGAAAATATTCCCAGACGGTCTTAATAACCCAAAAAGTGACATTCCAGAGGATATAGTCTACTTCGCAAAAAGAATCTTAAAAACAGACGAACCTACGAGTATTAGTTTTACTTGCATTACATCTCAACGGGCACATTAAAAATCGATTTGACTCAACAAAAGAAAGAGAAGGGGGGGAGTCGAGTACCCAAGGAGAGAGAACAATATAAAAATACATTTAACTGATCAAATATCAATAAAACTAATAAACATGTCAATATTTAATAACCAACAGAACAGTACACAAAGACAGTATTTTAATAAAGCTCAACTAAAATGGTCAAAATTATCGCAATAGGGAAACCAAGTAACAAGCCAAAAATAAGAATTGCATCCTGACAAACTTAAGCGAGAGTAGATGGCTTAGAGACTGCAGAGAGTCTAGACCTCTTTTTAGCCAAGCTCTCACTACGCCTCTCTCTTTGCTCCTTCAATCTAGAGGCAAGGAGCTTTTGGTACTCAGCAGCCTCGGCCTTGGCCTTGGCAATCCTCTTCTTCTTATCGGAAATTCTAGCTCTCTTCCTCTGCAAAGTCAAGGGAGTCACCAACCTCTGAATCTTAGGAGCTTTGCTCACATTCTTACCTGTCATCACATGTTACACCAGGTCAAATGGCGAGCAGACAAAATTTAACTCTCCTTAACAATCCTAGAGTCTGTTTGGCATGGCTTTTGAAAAACCACAAGTGGCTTCTGATACTAAGAAGCTACTTTTGGACTCGTTTGGATAATTTTTTTATATGCTTTATAGCTAGAAAGCAGGCCCAAAGTGCTTCTTTATAAAGCTCTTTTACAAAAAAGAGAAGTTATCCCAAACAGACCCTTAGTAAACTGGAATTCCCACAATTGAAAAGGCACAAGCTCCAAGGTATGACATTATTAATAACCACAAAGTCGGGCAATTCTGAACTCACCAGCTTTGGTGGTGAAAGTTCGGCGGTATGTGTTAACGTACTTCCTTACATCATCTTCCTTAGAAAGATTGAATAGTTTACGGATCTTTGATGCTCTCTTTGGTCCTCTCATCCTTGGCTTCTCAACATCAGTCAGTCCTGGCAGATCATTGTCACCCTTTTTCACAATCACCAAGTTCAGAACAGAGAGATCAGGACTAACGATGCATCCACGAACAGATTTCCTTCTGCGCTCTCCATTTCTCCTACCATACCCACGGAAGCAAGGGGTACCTGTTCAAACAAATACTCTTACGGTATTGCCTAGAGAAGTGATCAAAAACTATATAGAAGAGGTAATCAATCACACATACCTCGGTGCAGCAAGAGGCGAACACGGCCGGGAGTCAACACACCCTGCTTCATTGGAAAACCTTGCTTGTCACACCCTCCCATAATTTTGAATACATAGCCCTTGAACTCCTGTGAAACAATTAGTTGTACCCATGTTAGAATAGGATAGTCATTTTGTGGGTGCTATAACCATGGTACAAGACAAGTGAACTTGACACATAAAAAAGATATCATACCTCGCCTAATGCATCTCCACTGACCTCCTGAGAGATCCTCTTGTCCCAAAATACACGGCTGCAATTTACAGATGTAATATGTCAATACCAGCAATGAATCTCTTTAAATATGGTTGGGTAAGTAAAAATTTCAAATATTTTGTGCTTCTTAAGCATGCAGTAACCAGTGAAATAGAACATAAACAAATATCTCAAAATAAATTACTGACTCGCACAAAGATTGAAATGGACACTACCTCAAAGTTTACATCCAACTAATATTCGGTTAGAGAATGAAATTTTAGTCTAAATTTCAAACAGAAATCAACATCTACTCTATACAACAAATCAGTGACAAAAAATAACATTGGAATCGGTTCCTATAGGTTCATTTATTGCTAAAACAATTACTAAGGAGAAGATCTTCTCCTAGAACAATTCCAATGCCCAGTCCTCCTGTGTATCATTGCTCTACTCAAAATCGGGCATGTTCTTGGTCTTGGGCATTCAAGTGTTGAAGAAGCAATTATGTATGCTTACATGGATTAAAATAAGGTAAAAAAAGTTTGCACCCACACGATCTTGCTGGGATTAGAGCTTTATATGTACTTTTAAGGCATTTAATATATATATATATATATAAAATTGATAGCAACTCGGCACATTTCATGTAGAAGAAGCGATAGCAAATATTACGGATAAAATATATAATTAGCCATTAGTCTTGATTAACACTTTCCAAAAACCTCGAAAGGTGCTTGTAGAAATTTGAGGGAGAACTCTCCCATTGAACCTCTCTGCTTATGTCATATATGACGGGAAAAAAAACATATTTAAGTCCCGTTTGATTCTCATTAATTGTAAAATGAGAATGAAAAATATAGTCGTTATAGCCCCACACAAGAGATGAAAAGTAAAAAATTGTGGCTGAATGTGATTGATAACGGTCATATTTTTCATTTTTATGGATGATTAATGGAAAACAAACGGGACCTTAAAGGGACAGTGTATGGATGGAGATGGATTTTTATTCAATAAAATCTTATTTGGGTGCAACTAAAATATCTTATTTTCTATAGAAAAGTTGTTTACAAACTGATTCTTTTCTTTTTAAACAAAAAAAACAAACATATTTTTTAACTCTTTTTATTTGAAGAGCCTCGATTTTAAATTTAAAAGCCAAAAGGCGAATCAAAATTACTCTTCTAAGAAGTATTCACAGACCATAAATAGATCCATGCTTACACAAAATCTTAATTAAGAGCGTGATTGGGACGGCTTAAAGCCAGTGTTTCCTTTTTTAGCAGCTTCTCATATGTCGTTGAGGTCTCTAAATAGTATTTTAGTTTTAATTGCAGTAGTATGACGAACCTTCCTCTCAATTGAGTTAGTATACTAATCATCTATGTGATGTCGGACACAAGAAATGAAATAAAACCAAACTCAAGCAATAGTACTAGGTAGTAGAAGTAAGTAATCTATAATTCACTTCTCCATTACCATATGTAAATTAATAACACAATAAAGCTTGTTCGGCTTTGGCCACATGAATCCCGATTTCTCATTGTACCCTAGTTCCAGAAAATCGTCAAATTTCTAATTAAGGGAGTAGGTGGCATATACGAAGGTTGATTTATCTCGAGTTTCTTATGTCCTCCATGGTGTATATCTTGGTGCTTTCACGGTGGGACGCGATTTTCTAGGGAAAAGGGAAAATGGTTTTCTAGGAAAACTTTTCCTTGCTATGGGAAGGATTTCTTGAGTGAAGATGGAGGAGGATTTAATTGGAAAAGTAGAACAAAATTAGTTGTAAGCTGACTTCTTTTATTTCCTTTATTCTTTCGTTTCTTAGCCGTTCTATTTCATAAATTATGACACCGAATTGAAGGCAATAAGACAGATTCTTGATCTTGTAGGTTTGCGTTTGGTGAGTTTGATTTCAGGAATAGATGACTAAAACAAGGAACTGTGGAACCTCGTATTACTTAAAAACTAGTAGACGATGGTGACGGCCGGTTAACTAGCGAGGGAGAGACTGTGGAAGCACGGGTTTGGCAGTGAATAGAAACCAGAAAAATTAACAAAACCAATTTACAAACTCAAAAATAAAAACGAAGAAGTGCATAACATAGGGCTCACAGAAGTAGCGGATTTAAGCATGTGAGAACGCAATAAACAATAACACAAAGTGGAATTGGTTACTGCAGAAAAGATATACTGTTCTTATGTATTCAGGTATAAATGCTGTATCATTTTGCCAATTGCATTTCTATTCCATGAGATGCAAGCAAAAACAATTCGTAATTCAAAAATTTAAACACATACCAATTCATTTCATCAAGTACATACACAAATCGTTTTAAAACAGAAGGCATATGAATAGATATACGTGGCTAATATGCCTTAACAGCAATCAGACGTCAGAACATTCAAGGAAAAAAGAGAGCATAAAATCGAAAATGGAGACATACAGTTTCTGGTCATCGTCTATCTCGAGCTTCTTCTGGCAGCCAGTGGTCGGATTTGCTATGTTGAACTACAAAACATTCAAAATCCAAATTAATATAACAAAAAAAAAAAATTCTATTCTAGATCAGAGAATATGAATATATATACAGTATTTGCAAATGTAAGAGAGAAATACCTTCATCTTCGAAACACAGCTGAGGCAGCAAAGATGTGATTTCAAAGCTCGCTACACAGCCTTCGTCTGAAATTAGGGTTCTTGGATGAAGTGATTTGGAATAGTGGTGGAATATATATGTGTAGGGTTATAATGTTCCGAGTCTTTCGGCCCATTTATGAATTAGGCTTTGGTGTAACAGATTTAGGCCCTTGGTAATTCAACTACATTTGCTGTGGATCCAGTGTAAGCCCAATTGAGTATGACATTCTAACCAGCAAGGTTAAAATTGTCTTTTTACAACTGTTAAAGGAATTTTTTGATGGCTAAATATATTCACACCACCATTTTTAATAACTATACTACATTTTAATTGGATTGAAGGTTCATAACATTTACATATTATTATATTTATATCTCAATTTTTTTATCATATTCTTATTCTCAAATTAATATAAATTATTCCAAATTATGATTTCTCTTCAAAATTTTCTTTAAGATAGAGAAAAAAAAAACTCTTTTGCCCATTGTATTTTTGAATAAGCAAAACATATAATTTTGCAAAAATACAATTAAATATTCGACCTTCATTTTAAAGTACATTAACAATTTTTTTGGATTAAAATCCCGATTTGATTAATGAAATGTTAAAATTAAGAATATGATAAAGAAAAAAGTTAAGGATATAAGTGTGATAATAAATAAATATTAATGATATTTAACATAGTTAAAAAAAAAATAGTCTGTTAAAAAATTGTGGTGTGAATATAACCACCCCTTTTATGGGTACCTACACTCACACCATAATTTATATTAACTCCATCACAATTTAATTGTAACAAATACCATCAATTTCTACTATTTTTGTACTTGTGTCTACAACTTGTTTCATCGTATTTTTATCATCATCCTTCTATTAGGGACATGAGTACAAAAATAATTAAAAGTCATTGTAATTAAAATGTGATGTTATTAACAAAAATCATGTTTGTAAGATAATGAGGTCGCACTTGGTATTGATTTGGAACCCAAAATCTAATTCTCAAACAATCAGAACTTGTTTTAGATGTTAGATAAGTTCTTTGTAATTAGTACAAAATGTTCATATATTTTAATGTTATTGTGTAAAACGTCATTACCTTTCATTTTTTAGTATTTTCACCCCTATTTTTACATTTCATTGTGGAAAATATAATTTTCTCAATAAAAAAATGTAAAATGACAAGTATACCTCCTATTTAATAAAACAAAAAAACTAAAGAACAAATTGTATTTATACTCTCTAACTTTTAAAAAAAATACAAACGAGTCCAAATAAATTATTAAAGGGGTAATTAGCACAAAAGGTCCATATATTTTTATATTATTATGCAAAACGTCCATATCTTTTATTTTTTGACATTTTCGCCATTATTTTCACATTTATATTGCGAAAATCATCATTTTTACCTATTTTCTCAATTAAAAACTGTAAAATAAAAAATATACATATAAATTCCAAATAAATAATTTTAAAAAGTGATTTTTATTTCTTTGTTTAATTAATTTTTAGAAATTTATTTATACTTTTTTGAAATTTTTGGGAGTACAGTTGCAATTTGTTCTTTATTTTTGTTTTATTTAAATAGAAGTGTATATTCATCATTTTACATCTTTTAATTGAGAAAATGGATGAAAATGATGATTTCTACAATGAAATGTGAAAATAATTGTGAAAATGTCAAAAGATGAAAGGTATGGACGTTTTGTGCTAATTTTCCTTTTAATAATTTATATGGACTCATTTGCAATTTTTAAAGAATTTTTGGAATAAAAAGTATGGACGTTTTGTGCTAATTACTCTTTTTTATAAATAAAAAAAGTTATTGTAAAATAATCAATAGCATCTGAAAGCAAATTTTGAGAAGCGGAAAAATAATGGCATTCGTTTTGCTATTCTCAGTTTTGTAAAACACCAAGAACTTATATTGGGTTGGTATTTTTTGAAAATACATTTTGAAAACAAGATTAATTTCATACCATAAAACTCAAAAACATATTTTTGACATTTTTATTGTTTCGGCGACATTAGAAACACGTGAAATAAAAGAAATTCAATTATTTCTTACTTGATTTCAAATACAATGAAAAGTCAAGAAAAACTATGATGAGACTATCGTGGAACTCTCCATATAAAAATTTTGTTTGCAAACCGCGGTCAACTCAAAACTTTCTAGCTTATTTCGGTTTGGTCATTGCTTCATGATTTTGATCCAATGTTGGTCTTTTTTGTTATAATTGTTAATATTGATCCCAAATTTGGAAATATAACTCAAGTTTATAAGCACAAATAAGCATATAAAAACACTTATCACTTTCTCCAATACTAGAGGAAGATATGCAGCTAAAAGATGATTTTTTGTGTCTACTGGATGGAAATGTATTGCTAATAATTCGCGAATATTCATTCAAGTAGTTACGAGAATATCAATTTAATACTTCCGGGAGGTATATTCTAATACTTCAAAGAACTTGCCAAATATGTTTATTTTTGTTACAATCTAAAACGGTAGTTCTTCTCAAATTATTTGTACCTTGTTGATTCTGGCTATCCAAACATGCTTGAATTTTTTGTTCCTTATCGAGGTCGAAGATATCATTTACATTATTAGAGTGGACGAGGAAGACTTCATGGAAAGGAAGAGATTGCAACTACAGACACTCCTTGTGTTGGATCATTATTGAACATTGCATTGGAGAGTTAAATGCAGGATTTCTCATTTTGAAATTAATTACCAATTATCCATTTAGTAGGCAAAGATAAATTCATAATTCAGATAACTTCATTCTCTAGGAGTACGCTTTGGATAGTCTTCTCACTAAATACTCATTATTTTAAGATGTGTTAAAATCAAGTGAAGATCAAGAAGTCATAAAATTTGACGTTGGTCAAACAGCTCGAATGGAACAAGTCCATATCACATTGTTATATAACTGTAGAATGATAACTCAACTAGTCATACATGATTTTGTAGATTTATTTTATTATTTTAATTTTATTAACCGTGTTTTATTTTTTCTAGCAGTATTTAAGCATGTAATCCTAGTCTATTTACTATTAAATTGGTTGTTATAATTTTATCATTCATAATCACATTCCATAATTCTCAATTCAAGAAATTAATTTTAATTTCTCTAGTTTTTGCCAAGTCAATTTATTATTGGTATTTTTGTAACAAGATTTCTTTTTTCTTTTTTCTTTTTTTGGTAATATCCACCCACTTTGATAATATACTTGCATAAAATTGTTCTATTCTTCTGAATAATCAAATTCATAAAATAAAATATCGTAAAATTATTTTTAAAATTTTCAAATCAAAAGTGTTTTTCCAATTTTCTATTTCAAGAAACAATTTTCGCAATAACAAGTCAAATAAAATATAAAATTGATATACCAAGTTTAATTGTGATTAATTAAATTATTTCATTTTCTATTTTTTTTTTCTCATTTTTTAACACATATGGATCCCACCCATGTGTAAAGCCCTGTACAAGGCCTATACACTGGACTTTATTCATCCGTTTCTAGGAGTTCATAAACATCAACACTTCTTCCAAACCACTTTTTATCAACAAATTTTTTTCAAATTATTTCTCTATCACTCATTTAACACTATCTAGTATCTATAAATACATTTATCAATAAACACCAGACACACCCTCAAATTATGCTTTTAGCTTTTCCAAATTTATATCATTAAAATACCAATTTTAACCTCAATGAATTAAAGTAAATCCTTTCATTCCCTAAGTTTTTTATTATTCCAATTAGGCTTGTGCGCGGTTTGATTTGGATCGGTTTCGACTCCAAATCGAAACCAAAACCAAATTTGTCGATTTTGATAAATTTTAACTCATACCAACCCACTCTAACTCCTAAACCAAACCGAATCAAACCAAATCGGTTTGGTTTGATTAGTCGGTTTGGACTTTAGTTCAAATTAATTTTGTTTTAAAAAATATTGTCTAAATTTTGGGTCCACTTAAATTTTAAGAACTAAAATAACTAAAAAATTTTATATTACAAAAATTATTGATTAACAAATAAAATCAGATTAATAAAGATAGATCAATAAAAATATTAAGAATTTATTTTTTTATGCATTATTTAATTTAACTGTCTGAGTAGGGAAAAAAAAAGCTAAAATATAACATAATGAGCTTGTGAAAGAAAATTTGCAATGTTATTATTTACCGACAACATTATAGATTGGAGGGAATTGATATATAGTTATGAGATTATGACTTATTTTTTTATTTTGATTTTTTTTTTTTAAAAAAAAAAGGTAAATATGTAAATGGGTTGGGTTGGTTCGGTTAACCAACGGTTTGAGGCTTTAAATCATAATCAAACCAACCCACCATGATTTTGTTTAAAAGAAAACCAAACCAAACCAATTATCTATGTCAAACCGACCCAAACCAACCCGAATCGGTTTGATTTGATTGGTTTGATGATTTTTCGATTTTATTTGCCCAGGCTTAATTCCAATAATAAAGTAATTTATTTGAATATTTTACTATCGTATAAATATGTTTTTATTTTTTAATTTTATAAACTTTAAAATTAGTAGATAGTTTTTTTTATTTATTTATTTATTATAGTGAATACATCGTCTTAAACAAATATTTAATAGTATTACATATTCTTATAAAATGTAAAATAAATTTAATAATACTACTAACATAATATAAATAATATCGATTAAGAATTGTATACAAGTACAGCAATACTCTACTTCTTCTTTTTTTTGTTTTTTTTTTTTTTTATCGAACACTCAAATGTTGATTGTTAAACATACGACATTTTGAAATAGAAGCTTACCAAACACTTATCTGGTTCTTCTCGCAACTAATTCATTCTACAGCATAACTACGTCTGTTCTCTATTAGCACAACAATATCAAATCAAGTCTAAGTGCGACAATTAATAAATTTTAGAGACCTTTAATACCAAGCAATGCAACAAAAGAAAAATACGGTGTCATATACCACAAAAAATATTTGTTGACATAAACAGTCCATTTGGTTGAATGCCACTAATGTTCATAAGGTTGCAGACATGATTCTCGAACAAAAAAAAAAAGGCTGGCGACGGGATTGCAAATGAACACAAAGGTTTGGAACTAATGTCGCAAAAAAATCGCGAAACCGCAAATCGAACTGAAATCGTTGGTTCAGGTCCACGTGGACACGCGATTTTTTTCCCTCAAATCAAACCATTGTTTAGGTTTTAATTTTTAAAAACCGTACAAAATCGAATTGAACATTTTTTTTTATTTTTTTAATTAAAACATTAATTTTATAAACTTATAAATTTTATAGTTTTCACTTTTCAAAAAAAAATACTAACTTATTAATACAAATTACAACCGTCACATTGAAATAATCATAAAAAGTACATTAGGTCCATCATTATTGACTAATGGTTTAACAAGTTCACAACGCATATCCTCGCCTGATATCTAAGCTAAACTAAAATTATTCACATATCATATGAAATGAAAATAAAAAACATATTTTCGACTATCCAAATCATAATTCAACAAAACTACGGCAGTAAATCACGTCAAAAATTTCAGAAGTCCTAACACAAACTCTTATTTCCCAAACATATGATCGATGCTTGTCTACCACTGCTGAACGAATCGTCAGTCGCCTTTTACCTGTTAGTCTGCTAATTTCTACCCGAATCGCCTCTTTCTCTCTTCTCTCCCAGGTAGGTCTCAAATTCTCATTCAAGCCAGTTTTTACATTGTTCTTTCTTTTATTTGTTATTTTTGAACTTATTATACACTTGTGAGTTGTGGTTTGGATAGAAAATTGACTGTATGTGCTCCTAGATGATTTATAAACTTGTTTGTAGTTCGGAAAGAACAAATAACAGCACGTATTGATTGTGTGAAAATGTTAAAGTTCCCTAACTAGTATTACTACATTTTATTTTTTCATAAAGTAGTTAGAGAATGAAATTCATCAATTCCTAATAAATTTGAACTCTATTAATCTTTGTTCATTTAAAGATATCATGTTAAATTCTTATTTAACATCTCACTAACAAGACGAAAGGAGTTTTAATCAAACTATAATAGCATAATGTAATTCTACATTTACCAACCACTATGTGACTATGAAAAGCAAACAAGGCAAGATAAATAAAAAATGAAGAAATATGCATTTGTTCTATTAACATCTTTTAACAACCAACTTTGAAAATAATTTATTCCTGGGTTTCATAATAAATATGAATGTAATTTAACATTTAACATTATTATTTCTCGTTTAAACTTATATGTTAATTTGTTTTAAATATATTACTATAATGTGGATATGTAAACCGCGGATTACAATCGAACCAAACTGCAAATTATGGTTGTGTTTGGAAAAATTCCAAACCGCATGAAATTGTTTGAGTTGAAAATATAGCATAAACCGCCCAAACTGAACCGCGTTCATCCCTACTAAATTTCTTAGATTTCCCAAAAAACCTAATATTTTGTTTTTTTTTACTGTGAAATTTGATTTTTCAAAACTAGCAATATTTTCTGTTTCCATTAACATAATTTACAAAAAAAAAAAAAAAAAAAAAAAAAAAAAAATCATATTATCATAAAAATAGCTTGTGGGGTTAAAGCCAGTGTACCAAGAGGGAGTCAAGATTACCGAAGTAAAATAAATTTCACATAAAAAATATTTCCCACAAATAATCTTAAAGTTTCGTCTGAATAAGTAATCATCAGTGAATATTGTTGCCAAAATTTTATAAAAAATGCTGTAAATGTGGTCTGGACAACTTTCATGCAATTCAAAATACCTCTTCACCAATAATTTGCTATAGATTTTGACAAATAATTTAAATAAAAACAACTCATGTTAATGTGCCTTCTCTTGCAACATAATTGTATGATTTATTAGCTGCCATAAAGCTGTATTTTAGGTAACCAAATATGATTGGTATCCCCATAGAATCATCCTTGAATGTAGACGTGTTAAACATGATTAACTAGGCACAATTTGACTTACAAGCCGGTGTTAAAGAATAATGTTATTTGTAGTCACTCATTATTGTTGTTGTCCTACGTAGCATGCATGTGACGGTTAGTAATTTGATGCACGAGGCAATAAAAAACTACCATATTAATGCATCAAATTACAAATCGTCATGCATGACGACTACCACAGTGAGCGTTTAATTGTAAATAGCATTACTCGGTGCTAAAGGTCACGTCAATATCCATTTCGAAAATCTTTTGACTGGTTGTCGAGGTTGAGCGATGTCAATTTCACTATAAGGTTTGCAAATGAGTACTGGGATGGAGACAATCTCATATAGTGTAAGTTGCATGTGCGAGAAACTTCCGCTTGTTGTCTAAAAGGAGATTTGGTTGAAGGATTGGATGTTGTAGTACCAACGTGGGTCGAGCTAATAGAAAGAGTAACATTGGACGTGACCTGCAAGCTCGTGCGATGAAAGAAATTAAGCCCATGTTTGTTTGTTTTTTTTGTTGACAGAAAAATCAATTTTTTGGTGCAACTTCGTGAGCCCCATAAAGAATAATTTAAAGTTGATTGACTGAGAAATAAGGAGACTTTTGACTTTTGGCTTCTATCCTATCAAGTATTTTCATCTCAATGATCGAATTATCCCAATATATCATTGTTTACCCCAAAAATGATCACACCGTCTTTCAAGTCAAGGGCAAAATTGGAATGGTGACATGTATTTCTCGGACTGTCAAGAGGTATTAATTGAATTTTTCCATTCGACTGAATATTTTAATATAATCCAATTTCAAAATATCAAATTTTGTTAAAAATCTAATTTTAAGTAGCATCAAACAAGTTCTAAATAATAAAAAAAATATTACACAAGGCGTTTAAGTCTGTCCCGACCAACCTTGTAAGCGAGCTATTACAAGCCTCTATGTTATGAACCAAGAACACTTCTATTAGTGCGCATTCTATCGTGTTAAGACCTAGTTGACCTCTTGAACACTCGATGACTTGTTGACAAGTCATTCTGCGTCCTATCATTTATATATTATAAATATTTTAATATTCGAATTATACTTTAAATATACTTTTTGTGCAAGTGTTCGGTACGACATTTATCATGTCATGCATCCTTATCATGTTCATGTCTATGCTTCTTATCCTCTATGCAACTTATTGGCCTATTCAATTGACACCATTACCCAGCTGGGAAAGGCCAAATGTACAGCCCCCTGTATAGGGGGGTCGAGCTGGCGCCTCCCCATAGGTGGGGGCTGACAACCTGTATACAGGGGGTTGCACATATAGCATCCCCCTACCCAGCTAACTTCCACTCTACTGGGGAGTTTAAACAAATATATATTTGTAAAATACTAGATTCACCAACCACCGTTTAAGGGATTAGCTATTGGATTGCCCGTTTAAGTTTGTTTATTAAGCCATCCACTAATCATATAGCATCTGCACATTTACTTAGTTTAACACCTCATAGCCAAATCTTCTATTAAAATGAACAGATAAAGACTTTATAATATACTTTATATTAAGTATGATACAATCATTTTCATCCACTCAACACATGATTTTAGAAGTAAGTATTGCTTATAAGCATAATGAAGAGGGCTAATAAAGAAAATTATACCCAACACAATTGTCCAACGGCCCTCAAACACAACTCTCGCCAGAAAATTCATCGAAAATCAACACCTAGCATGTTGGGCCCCACTTAAAAGAATGCTCTTTAGGTGCATATAGTCCAGATAAATACTTTAAAAGGTACTTTTAAGCAAGACCAAATGTGTTCTTTATTCAAATAACATTGGCTCATAATGCACAAACAAAATCCCCACTTGTCTCCACATCTTCTTCTATATCTGCATCAGTATCTATATCATCAAGATCCATACTTCCTGCGACAAAAAGGCCGCCTTCAGCTTTAGAACCCTCTGCTGGTTTTCTAGCCTCCTGAATTATAGCCAATGCTTCTTCAACTGTCTGAGCAAGATAATCATTTGTATTTTTCATTTGTATAGCTTCTTCTCCTTCCATAAACTCGACCGGCAAGTTCTTTAAGAACCATGGGTGCTTCTTAATTTCCGGAATAGTTATTCTCTGCGCGAAAAATAATCATGTTTGACTATTGTACATTGCTAACATTTCGAGAATGAAATAATCGATAAAATTTCAAACTTCAACCTTCTCAGGATTAGCGACGAAAATTTGAGATAATAGATGTTTGCATTCCTTGTAGACTCTGACATAGTCAGGGATTGAATAATGGACACTAAGTATTCTCTGTCAAGAATCAATAATCTTGAATTATTGAACTAAAACAAAGAAAAAAAAGTCAACATATATTTATAAATTTGTGTAATGACTCACATTAATTGTTTTCTTGAAATTTCTTGGATCATCAGGATCTTCGAAAGGATAAGCACCAACTAACATCACATACAAGGTAACCCCACAAGACCAAACATCTGCAATCTTTAATTTAAAGCAAATGATAACGACTCCATAATTTTATTTCGGTTAGCTAAGACTCAAGCAGGAATACTACAAAAATCAGTTAATAAATATCAATTACCTTTCCGTCGTACTCTTTTCTTGAAAAGACTTCTGGTGCAATATAGGCCGGTGTGCCTACAGTTGATTTTGGTTGAGAATGCAACACGGACGACTGCAAAATTAAGTGCACTGTTAATTACTAAGATTAATTTGCGTAGAATTAGGCTTTGCATTGAAGAGTCACAGGTTCATGCCTTGGAGTAGCCAAAGTCGCAAATTTTGAGTCGAGGTGCTGAGCTCCCGTCTAGCAATGTGTTTTCGAGCTTTAGGTCACGGTGGCAAATTTGCTGCATTAAAGACTAAAAGTTAAAGGCTGAAAGGTGTGTTGTTATACAGTATTGGACCGCACAACGAACGAAGAATTTAGCTTCTTTTTGTTTGTTAATACTGTCGGGTGTCGTCTAGTCTACCTTACTACATATTCAGAATAGGTTTTAAATCAGTAAAATTACGACAAGTTACCATGGAATGGCAGTAACTGACTCCTGATATTAGCTGTTGGAAGAAAAACCGTGCCTGAAACAATTGAACACTTGTGGGAAAAAATGCAGTTCAACACTTACGAATAAACTGAAATTACGCCTTATTTTGGTAGAGATTTCTTAAGACAAGATGTACCTCGTCTTCGCTGAATCTACCAGCATTACATATTCGTTCGAAAAGCTCTCCTCCAGCTGCATACTCCATCACTATGGCTAGATGAGTTGGTGTTAACAAGACCTGCACCAACACCGACCAATCAATGCTCGACTAAAAGACCAACTCCTTTGTGCAATGTGATGACATAAACTATCAACCGGGTAGCTTTCCCGACCAACCAAAATATTCCGGGAATCAATTAGAAAGCTATTCTATCAACAGTGATAGCTTGTTTAGTAAGGACCATAAGGTGGAATGCAAAAGTATAAAAACAATAAACGAAAAAAGCTAAAATCTTGTTCATTATACTTTCTAGTCTAGTCTAGTCTAGTCTTGTCCAATACTGCATACCAAATGGGAAAAATACTTTGAAATCGTAATTCTACTTTTTTGGTTACACATTCTCAAGCCTCAATTCCTCTCTTACTTAACCCAGAAAGTGAATTTAATTACATTTGCTCACACAAATTGCAAATGGGCATCTGATTCACAGAATCAACCCAATAAAGCAATGAAGAAGAAGAGAATAAAACTGTACTTTGGGCCAATTAAGATGCACTCTTTGACAGAGCTAATCTTCCTGTATGATCAACACAGTTTTATGACATGTTCATAATGTTGGAGTCGATACTCGACAGAATTAAGAAAGAAAAACAAATTAAAATTTATCATTATCTCGTTCAATGATTGATCAAAGGCATATGGTGAAAATGGGGTAAAAATTCAGCCCTTTACCTCCTTGAATCTAATAATATTGGGATGCTTTAAGGCCCTGTGGTTCATAATCTCCCTTTGAACATGCTCATCAATCTGCACAAAAACCCCAAGAAAATTAAATAACCCAAATAAGTATACAAAAAAAATCGATAACCCTTAAAATCGAGTATCCGAAGTGTTTATAAACCCACAAGCCGAGCCTTAAACGAGCGATGGAATAAAATTAAATCCTTACCTTCTTGCCCCTTTCTATGTACTTGACAGCATAGAGCTCACCAGTCCATTTATCTCTCACAAGCTTAGCCACCCCAAAATTCCCTGATCCCAAGTCTTTCAAAATCTCGTACCTGTCCATTGTTGTCAGCTCCAAAACATAAAAAAAAATTTAAAAAAAATCGAAATCTAGGAAAACCCTTTTTCTTGTACAAGTATTTTCGCCAAATAGTCATGCAAATATATGAGCAAGAAGGGCAGGTTCTTCTAGTAAAATTCTGTATGCTGGTGGAATGGAGAGATGATGCGTGGCAGGATACTAGTGGTTGGAATTTGGAGAAAAGAAATGAGAGAGTCTTGCATCTGACTTGGTGCATTTAAATGCATGGCATGTGGCTATTTGAAATCAAATTTGTTCTCCGTGGTCCAAATAACGGCCTAGACATCATTTAGTTACGACTTTTGCTATGGTGCCAGGGGCGATGACATCCCCTGACGGCCTGACCGAAATCCCACAATAGGGGGAGAGGGGTCGATGTCATCCCGCTTGGCCACTCAGCTTTTTCCTTTATTTTTTAGATGATAGTAGTTGTAACTTGTAACTTGGATACTTAGCCCTGTTTGAAATCGGATATTTTAAAATTTTGCTAAAAATTGTAAATTTCATAAAATATGTGATTAAAATTAGTTATTGATTTTAATTTATATTAAAATTTTAATTTTAATTTCTACCAGACAGGGGATTAAACTAAAGTAATTGTTATTAATTACCACATTCTTTGGGACATGTTTAATTTATTAAATAGTGATCATTAGCACGATTGATGAATAACATTATTCTTTAAAGAATGTTTTGACAAATTTAAAGGTTACTTCTTCAAATAGCGAGTTAAGTGCCTGTTTGACATACATTAATTTAATTTATGATTTGTTACATGATCATTTTCATCACATATTTATATAATAAAATATTTTACACGTATATAAAAAAAAATTCATACCTTTTAACCATGCATTTTCCTAAAAATCACCATTCAAAACTCTATTTTTTCTCCAATAATGATTGTCAAATAGACTCTAAATTTATCGGACAAATAAGAGTTTCTGAAAGATTTAGAAAAAGATATACCCAAGAGCGAATTTAGGGTTAGATTGGGGTGAGCTATAGCCCGACTTCTAGCCCAAATACTAAGAAAAATATTTAATTTTTTTCCCAAAGTAGCCGGTGCTAAAAAACTTTTTTTCCCGTATTAGTGCATGCTAAATTTATTTCTGGATCCACCCCTGGATATACCACTTATTGAACTCTAACATGACACGAGAGAAGATGAGGAAATCATTTATGAAGGTTCTTGGCATCAAAATGAGAAAGTAAAATTACTTTTAAAATTATATCTAACAAAAAGGAAATGTGATTTCTATCGAATTTTTACTTTTCACAATAGGAATATTTATTTTGTACTATTTATATAAAGATGAAAAGTTGTTCATCTCTTTAACATTTTTAACTTTTAAATATAGTAATTATCATGAATTCGAATGTTATCAATATAACTTTTAACATTCACGTATCATACATTTGATGAAAGAACAATTCTATTTGAAAATTTATGTGTTGAACTATCATTTCTGTGCTCTGACCATGCTTAAAAGTTACTTTTTTTTAAAAATAAATAAAGCGAGGAATATAATTATTACGTCGGACGTACAATATGTTTATTTTGAGCTAGAAGAGTAGATTTTGTTACTTATAAGCACACCCAAACATGTGCTGGACAAGGGGAGTGCATAACTTTTGGAGTGGCGTGTAGTGAGGGAAAAAACTTTTTACACTTTCAAAATGGAATAATGTTATTCAACATGATTTCATCAATCATGCTACGTGTACACTTCGATTTATCTTTTTGTTGACACAGCCTCACCCGAGCACTCACATGGGGGTCGGGTCCCGCTCCATTAAATTTAATATTTTCGCCCCTCATGTGAGGGGACATGTGAAATCGGATAAGGAAAATGGTAAGTGGAGAGTGTACAAATAGCTTATTCCTTATTTCATTAATACTCAATATCAATTTAAGTGTTCATTAAATGTACTTGAATAACTGGACATTTTAAATTTAAATTGATGTTAAACACAAGTGGTGTTGTACAGTATTTACTCATTTAATAAAAAATACTTTCTTTTTGTATACTTTTCTCGATTTCGTTGTTATAGGGAATTTTACACAATCAATTACACATGAAGTATTGAATACTATATTAAAAAAAAAAAATATTGTAGTGGAGGCGAGAGGTAAAATTAGGCTGATGCACCCAAAAAATTAAATAGAACAAAAATGCAAAAGTAAAAAATTCTCTGACTCTGTTATCGAAAAAAAAGAAAAAAAAAAGGAAGAAAATGACGTGGACGACCCATATATAGAGAAAGTGCGAAAAGCATGATATGCAAGTGGAAGCGTGGGTCCCAAAATTGCTTTGGAATTATTACTGTATTTGTACGACGCGGGATTAACAATAAAACGACGTTATCGTCACGAAATGGACGTCCAATTTGTGAATCTGAATGGCTGAGGAGAAATTTTGTCATGTCACGTTTCATTGCAACTTGTTACTGTGGGACCATCCCATACGCCCTGCCTCGTTAGAATCATAAAATGTTATGTACACACATTTTTTTAGCTAACTATTCACATATTTTAGGTAAAGCAACGGGACATGGCGGGATTCTATTCATATGATATATAGAATTGTTATTTGTACAGTATTGTGTACAGCTGTGACCGAACTGATGGGATCCGTAATTTTTTTAATCGCAAGCCCCACCTCTGCATGTGAGGTAGCTGTGCACAGTGTTGTGTCCATATTTTTTTAGCTCACTATTCACATATTTTAGGTAAAGTAACGGGACATGACTAGACTGGATAGGACATGTAGGGATTCTATTCATATGATATACAGAATTGCTATTTGTACAGGCGTCGTGCACAGCTGTGATCGAACTGGTGGGGTTCACGATTTTACACTACGATATATGAAGAATTCTCGACGAGAAGGAATTTCTATTATTAAAGTAGAAAAATGAATTATTTTTTTTTTGGTTGAAATAATGGTAAACAAACAAGGGATTAGAATATTCACAGTTTCACACTTTCAATCCCATTTATACATTTACTTATTTTATTATTATATTGGTTATCTATCTAATCGAGAATCTCCACTCAAATTGAAACTTGACATTTTGACATCCCTGCACAAAATTATAAATAGTAAATTTTAGATTCTGTTTGAGCCATATTATTTTGAAAGAATTAATTTTGAAATAGTAGATTGATAAAAAAATATGTGGTTAAAAAATGAGAAAAAAGTTTAGATTCTGGCATGACTATTAATGCTATCTCTGAAATATTTAATATGCCTGAAATATAACTCAAATGATACATGTCTGAGAATCATGTTTTAAATTAAATTGCAAAAATCATTATATGGATTGAAATAATCTGGACGCATGTAGTATAATCACCTTGACGAATATTTGTTGAATGATGGCTATAAGAATGACGATGTCTGTCCACGTGTTTTCATAAAGAAAATAAATATTGGATTTGCAATTGTCGTAGTTTATATTGATGATCTAAACTTAATTGGAACTCCTGAAGAGCTCAACAAAACTGCAAATTATTTAAAAATAAATTTGAGATTAATGATTTGGAAAAAAACCAAATTTTGTCTCGGGTTGTAGATTAAACATTTCCCAAAAGGATTATTTGTTCATCAATCTACATATACAGAAAAAATTCTAAAACGGATTTATATGGATAATGCGCATCCATTGGCATCACCTATAATTGATCGATCATTTGAGTGAAAAAAGATTCGTTTCGTCCACTTGAAGATGGAGAAAAAAATTTTAGTCTTGAAGTACCATATCTTAGTGCAATTGGAGCATTAACTTATCTTGCAAACTGCACTCAACCCGACATAGCTTTTTCTGTAAATCTCCTTGCAAGATATAGCTCTACACCAACTCAAAAACATTGGAATGGTGTTAGATATATTTTTCGTTACCTAAAGGGTACGATTGATTTGAGATTATTTTATTCCTAAACGTCGGGATGTACTTTAGTGAGATATGTAGATGTAGGTTATCTCTCTAACCCACATAAAGTAAAATCACAAACATGATATGTGTTTAGACGTGGAGAAACAACTATATCATGGAGATCCGTGAAGTAATCATTGACAGCAACACACTCAAATCACTTTGAAATTATTGCAATCCATGAAGTAGGGTGAGAATGTGTATGGTTGAGGAACATGACCCATCATATCCAAGCATCATGCGGGTTAACTTCAACAAAAGATAGTCCAACAAATTTGTATGAAGACAATGCAACTTGTATTGCAAAACCTATATCAATGGTGATAGGACAAAGTATATTTCTCCAAAATTCTTTCATACACATGAGTTTCAGAAGAATGACGACATCGACGTTCAACAAATTTGCTCAAGTGACAATGTGACCAACTTATTCACAAAAACACTGTCAATATCTACATTCAAGAAATTAGTTCATGAGATTAGAATGCGCCGACTCAAAGATTTTCAGTGATTAACATCAGGGGGAGTAGTTGTACTCTTTTTCCTTCGCATAGGTTTTATCCCACTGAGTTTTCCTAGCAAGGTTTTAATGAGACAGCATTTATTTTTAATACTCCAAAATAACTGTACTCTTTTTTCTTCGTTTGATTTTTTTTGTTCCATTGGATTTTTATCAAACAAGGTTTTAACGAGACAGATATTTTGTAATGTTGACATTCAATGGGGAGTGTTGTAAAAGGAAAGTTTATTAGGGTTTGCAGTGAATGACAATTATACCCCTGTAGTCTTAGAAATTATTACCATTGTATCCCTGATTCTTACCTATAAATATAGGATTTTGTTCATTAATAAAATACACACAAGGTATTGATTTTAACTCTCTCTTCTACTTTTTCTCTATTTTATAACAGAATTTATGTGTAATATTATTTTATTATAGAATGTGATTGAAATGATGTCAAATCACTGTTTAAAAATGTATTTTTTTTTTAAAAAATGTGGCTCAAACAGAGTCTTAATTAAACAATACGTAGATGTCCTAACTCTTATTTTTTATGTAAAAAGCATACTACCTAGCCGTTAATTTTATTGAAATTGTAATCTAACCCCTAAAATATTTTTAAAAAAATCCTTTATAAATTAGAATAAAAGAAATTCAATCAAGAAAATAAATTAAAATTTAGGTAAAATCAATAATAATTTTAATACACATTTTAAGAACTTTTATTAAAATTTTGATTTTTATCTAAACAGCTAAAATAATTATCACGTGCATGCATCTTGATAAAACTTCCAGCTCCATTGTGTAGTCATTATCAGTGTTCTAAATAGCGCGCCAAGACGCGAACGTAGCGTGCCCCTGACGCCAAGTAAAGTCGTTTGACGCGTAATATGGCGATCAACGCGAGGTGTTAACCGATAAGGCACGACTTATTGCGCCTAGGCGTGCATTATTTAATTTATTTATTATTATTAAATAATTTTTTGATTGATTAAATATTAAAATAAGAAAACGTCTTTTTATCTTTTTTACGCATTAACTTCACCTAATATCGCCTAGTCCTTAGTTTGACCACCACATATCACGTTATTTAGAACATTGGTCATTATATATAACTTGACGCTATCATCATAGTCAATTTGAGATTCTGAAGCTTAAGGCTTGATTGGGAGTGTTTAATTAAATTAAAATTTAACTGGAACCATTTGGTTCCACAAAATTATTGGAATCAAACTAAACTTAAACCGTCAGTTTCAATTCAAACTCAATTCTGCACATAATATTTGTCAAAAAACAAATAAAAAATCTTGTACTAACAGTACAAATTATCTTACTAATATCTAACATAAATAGAATAAATAAAATATGTTACCAAATATATGTATTTCAATATTTTCTTAATCCATTGCAAATATAACTCCAAATATCTAGCATAATATATAATGGTGCATTCTCTTTGTTGTTTTCGAGCCGTTTTCTGTTTTCGATTTTCCAAAATATTGAAAACGCATTCTCTTTCCCATTTTCGAAAACGAGTTTTTGAAAACGATTGAAAATTTTGTGAAGAAAACATAAAACAATTTTTTTACGTTTTAACTGTTTTCTTTACAAAACTGTCAAAACGCAAAAAATACCGGTTAAGAAATATTTTTTCAAAACGACAAAAAGAACTAGTTTTCAACAATCTCAAAATGGACACCCAAAACACAAAATACAAAATGAATTCAAAACTAAAAACACAAAACTGAAACACGAAGAGAACGCCCCCTAAATGTTTGACTGATTCAACGCCTGTTTGAGTCCCCTTTTTTTTTTGCCTAATAATACATTTTGAAATAATAGATTGATGAAGAATATGTGATTAAAAAATAAGAAAAAAATTGGATTTATATGTAATATTATTTTTATTAAAAATTGTGAAATTGAAAAGAAGAGGAAAAAATGTATTATGAAAATAATATGAATCAAACAAGGGCTCAATCTAAAAACAGTATCTTTATGGCTTACTCTTATTCCTAAAAAATCCACTCATATACTTTCTTAGTTTTTACACTCTGATAATCATAGTTCATCTTAAAATCACGTAAGCAATGAAAAAGGTCACATCACGTTCCCATGCCATAGGAGAAAAGTTCATGCTTTCATGCTTCGGTCACCGAGGCATGATGGCCCAAAGGAAACCCCTTAGCCGTCGAGGCTCCCAATTGATAAGGCTTTCTGTTTTCCCAATTGATATGATATACAATCAAAAGAGACAAAATTAACTCTTCCTAAATAACCATTAAATGCTAAAGACTGAACATGAGATAAAGATGTATGTCCGAGATGGGAATGCCAAAGACTGGAAGAGATAGTCGCTGCTAAAGGTTGGACAGAAGATGAACTGGAAACTTGCAAGGAAGAAAGCTTAAAAAGACGACCAACTTTATGTCATATCCCAACTAGCTAACTTGTCTTTTGACCCTAAGATCACATCATTTGTTAGAAAATGTTAAAATAAGATCATGCTTAACAAGCTGCCCAACAAAAAGAAGATTTAGGGATAATTTTGGAACGAGGTATGTATCAGGAATTGAAAGAATAGAGGTAGAGATGGAATCAACATGACTAAAAGACTTATGGGAACCATCAACAGTGTAAATGATGAGAATGGGATTTACATATTTCTTCTTAAACAATAAAGAGGAATTAGGGATCATATGATTACAACAGGCCGAGTCAATAAACTAACAGGAAGATATACATGAGGCAACGATCAAGATGGTGGGAGTATGAGATAAAACCCGATGGACAATTGCCTTAAGATCATTTGCAGTAAGAGATGACAAAACAAGTATAGAGGAAGAATCCGAAGTCAATGAATTGGTAGACGCAGTAGCAATAATCTTAGGGATAAAACTTTGCACCTTAACTTTCTAAGCATTTCTCGCATCTTTAGCCTTTATTCTTGGCAAATCAGAAATTCGATGACATTCTTCCATACAATAGTGACATTGATCAATGAAACGACGTGGCCTAGAAGAAGCAGCAGCGACAAACTGAACAAGGTGTAGTAGCTATAACCAGATCAGTAGAATGAACTTAACGAGTCTTCTGGCGTGTCTCCTCATGAATGAGCTTAGTAAGATCAACATCAAAAGTTGGTAGTGGAAAGCGATGAAGCAACAAGGCTCTAGTATTCTCAAAGTCATCATGAATATGCATCATAAAATGGATGAACTGTTGATGATCTCAATACTTTGAGAAGAGTTCAGCAGATTTGTCATCAGGGAAAATGGATTAGCTTGAGAGAGCTCATTCCAAAGACTACTAACTTAAGAGTGAAACTCAACAATGAATTGACTAGGTTCTTGATGCAGCCGCTACAACTTAGATTCTAACTAAAATTGGAGAATGACATCTAGGTCTGGGCACGGTTCGGTTCGGTTATAAAGAAAATCGAACCGAAAATTTTCGGGTAATTAGTAAACGGAACCGTCGGGTCCAAATATAATTTTGAAATCGTTTGGGTTCGGTTCCATTCGGTTTAGTTCGGTTCGGTTCGATTCCATAGTATAATTTTTTTTTATCATTTATAACAATACTACAATCTGACATGTTGAATACTAGCTTTTACAAATTTACGTATTCCAATTTAATAACATATAAATAACAAGTTGTCCAATAAGATTAATTTACCATTGTATACAAATAACAAAAAATAGATAATAAATTAGTAATACTAAAATATCGGTGATCCATATAAATTAGAAGTCATAAGCTTATATAGATAAAATATTTTAAAGTATTGCTAATACAGTAGTACTTACTTACCAACTATTTGATTTAACTATCAATTGCTTGACTTACCACACTAGATATTAAGAAAACTCTACAAGAAAAATTGAAAAATCATAATTAACAAACATAAATAAATTAAAAATTGTTCAACTAACAAGATTTAATAAGAAAAAATATAATATATTTTTTATTACATGTCTCAATGCCCTCATAGAACCCAGTCTCTTCATTGTAAACTCTATTTTTGTTAATTTATTTAAAAAAAAAAAAAAATTTGATTTTAAATTTTTTTAAAAAAATTCAGCTCTTATTCGGTTCTGGGTCTAGAACCGAGAACTGAACCATACCTGTCGGTTCTCGATTCAGATACCCGTTCGGGTATTTCACTTATGAAGAACCGCTCCGTTCGATTCGATTCATTTCTAATATTAAAACATCAGAATTCGAAGAAGAGATAACTCTGATACCATGTTGAAATAAGAAAAGTATGAAAAAAAAAATAGAGAAGTAAAGAATGTTTGTAAATTTTCAGGAGTGTATAAACTGTACAAGAGACAATCCTTTTATAGGAAAAGGAGGCGAACACAAAAGGAAACAATGTTAATTGATAGTAATTACAATCCAAATAATTAAGATTGATCAGACAAAATATCAATCAATCCTGATCTAAGAAGATATTTCTAAATCAAGAATACGTAATGACACTAAAAAAATATAAAGATAGAAAGATCATCTGCCCTAAATTAGACTTAAGGAATCAGAAAATCTTTGCTGAAATTGGGAGGTAAAAATCTACCATTAAGCTCCGTTTGATAGGTGAATTTTTTTTCAATAAGTTGGAATCGAATTTCAACTTTCACTTTTACACTGTTTGATAGCGTTTTTTCCCCATATAATTGGTTTCCATCCAATTTCAAGGTACAACCACTTGAAGCGTGACTCCGTGAAATTCAATTTCTTGTTATATGGTGAGAATTAGTTTTCACTTTTTTTTTTAACAATAGAAACAAATTCTAAGATAAAGTGTAAAAAAAATTTATCCCTTTAATTGACCAATTTCATGCAAAACAAAGTCAAACGTAAAAATAAAAAATAAAAAATTATTTTTAGCAATCTAAACATATTTTGTCCCCAATGGTAAAAAAATTTATCCATTTAATTGACAATTTGCATGAAAAACAAAGCCAAACGTATTATAATAGAAAAGTGGAAAATTATACCAATCAAACACCTTTAATTCAATTCCCGGTAAAACAATTCCAAACAATTCAATTCTCTGCAATTCAATTCCTTTCCACTCATTATTCACCCTTGCAATCAAACGGACCCTAACTTTAAAAAGGCTAATTCCATGAACGAAAATATATAGAGAAAGCTTTTGCCATAAAGAATCGTGAAAATGACCATGCTATGTGTACATAATGATGTACACACAGTCTTACACCCCCCTCACAGAGAGTGGGGTCCACACATAATAAAATATTTGTGGACTCCTCTCCATGTGAGAGGAGTGTAATCAAAGCTTCCTCCCTAATTAAAAAAGAAGTTTGGACAAATTATTGTTTATCTGTTCTTCTTTCTTCTCCTCCTCTAATTTCTATTGCTCTTCCTCTCTTTCTTCTTAAACAAGAAACTAACAAAGATTCAAACTCTGTTTTCTGTTTCATTAAGTCGACATCTAATGTTCATGTCGGCACTTCACTAACGGCCAATCTCCCTAAAAGACTCGGACCAATTTTAATAAGAGTAATTTAACTAGATCTTGAATTAATGAACAAAATCAGAACGGGTTGGGGCTGATTGAGGATTTACAATAAAGGGAGGGTAACAAAAATACTTATAATCTTGTACTTTTATTTATGAATTAAAGTTCTTGTAGTAAGTTTTCCTTATTAATTCTGATTATTAAAATAATTGGAGACTACCCGATCTCGTGGAGTTGCGATCTAATGTCCATTTTTGTTGTCTAATTTGCTGTTTACCCAATTAGAAATTGACATATCATGAAAAATTAAAGTTGTAATCAATTTTAATTTTTCATGACTTGTCATTTTATCGTTGGATGGACAACATAAATAAACAGCAAATCTAACTCGATATCGTGGTGCAAAATTTTGGTTTTACTTCATCTCTTAATGAACACCCAAAACTAGTTGAAGTGTGGACATCAATATGCAATTCCATATATAGTAATATGTATGTATACATAAGAGGGAGAGAGAGAGCTGGAGAATATGTGAAAGGAAGCTCCACAACTAAGAGATGAATATATGTTTCTCTCTTTCTTTTTTTTTTTAAACATTTATTTTAATCACATATTCTCTCAATAAAATAATTTTATTCGTAACCTGAAAAGTTTTCTTTAATTTTTAATAACACAATCTTAAAAATATTATTTTTTATAACATATATTGTGAAAAAAAAAAAAAAAATAGGGCTCAAACAATGATGATATATAGAGAGAGGGAGACTCAGTAGTAGAATAAATTCCATTTTTTTTTTTGTGTACCCAGAAATAAGCTAATTAAAAATAATAAACTTTAGCCCAGTTAAAATTTTAACAATTGTGCAGTTGAACGTGTATTACACGTTATTCTGAAATACTTTATAAGTACTGTAAAAGTAATAGTTGATATTAATTTGTTTGGAGGATTTGATGAGTCTTAAACGAATTAAAAAATAAAATAAAATTTAGGATAGAAATTTAAAAGAAGAAAATTGAACTCTAAAAACTCAATTTCTATAATTCAAATTTTTTGTGATGATGAAATACTACAAATAAGCAATATTTTTATCTTACATTTGGTACATAAGAATTAATTATTAATACATGAATTTAAATACTCATTAATTTTTTTAGATACTTGAATAGATGTAAATTCATTTATAATAACTTTAGATTTATGTAGATCAAGATTCATTGATTCTAGAATAAATGTGAATGTTAATTAATTGAAAATTAATAACATGAAATTCACACGTGACAAAAAAAATTGTAGTATTTATTACATATTGAAAAATGAAAAGTAAGATATTATTGAAATAACTGAATTGTAGTTGGATTAAAATTGTCCAAAAAATTTATTATCACTTGAGGTAATATTCAAAATATTATAGATGTATAAACACGAATGCACATATATTAATATATACTTATTTTCTTAATCTTTTTCATATTGCTCGTTTTGCAACTTTGCATGTAGGTTTTCAGCTACAAATTTTGAACATTCAGAATGCCCTTAATATATTTTCAAATTACTCACGATGTACTTCATAACACCTTTCAATTCGTAAAATCAATACATGACATAGCCTCAAAGATAAGTTAAAATTGGCTACTCACATCAATTTACATATCAAAGTCTCGTTTTTTACTCATTTTCGAGATATGATTCTTGATCATCGAGATAGATTATTGGTATTGCTTTGAAGTGCCAAACACATATTTTGAATTGAAGAAAAGATAAACGGTTAATTCAAACAATCGAGCCAAAAAATGGTTGCCCGAAAAAAGATTTAAAATCTTTTTTTTTTCACTAATTCCAATGTTAACTCAAATAAAATTCTATTTGACGTCATCAGGTTTTCTTCTAACTTAATAAATAATAATAGGATGAATTTTCAAGGCATTGCACGATTTTTCTTAGAAATGTGTTACTCCATGAGCTCAAGTATCAATATGACCAATAATAAACACACTACTTTTAGTAAATATTCCATCCCAAAATCCACTCGGAATTCCACAATGTAACCATCATCTCATTCCAAAACTCAATTAGCACACATAAGAAGCTAATTAGGACAATACCACTATACCGGGGCAAAAAAATCGAAAAATCGATCAAATCAATCAAGCCGAACCGATTCGGATCGGTTTGGATCGATTTGATATAGGTAATTGGTTTAATTTGATTTTCTTTTAAACAAAATCATGGTGGGTTGATTCGATTATGATTTGAAGTTTCAAACCACTAGTTAACCGAACCAACCCAACCCAATCCAACCCATTTACATGTTTATCTTTTTTTTTTTATTTTTTTATCAAGAAGAATAAAAATCAAAAGATAAGTCATAATCTCATAACTATATTTCGATTCATTACAATCTATAATGTTGTCGGTAAGTAATAACATTGAAAATTTCATTTCATGAGTTCATTATATTCTACTTACCCCTTTTTTTCCCTATTCAGCCAGGCATGTTACATAATGCATTAAAAAAATTCATAAGATTTTCATTGATCCGTCTCTATTAATCTGATTTTATTTGTTGGTCAATAATTCTTGTAATATAAAGTTATTTAGTTATTTTAGTTGTAATTTAAGCGAGCCCAAAACTTGAATAATTTTAAAAAATAAAATTAATTTGGACTAAAAGTCAGTTTGGTTTTAAAGTTAGAGATAGTTGGTTTGGGTTGAAATTTATCAAACCTACTAAATTGATTTTGATTTCGAGTTGGAATCAAAATCAATTCAGACCAAATCGTGCGCAGACCTAAATACCACTTAGAAGGGGACGGTGTTGAGATGCTCAGGGCTGAAGGATGTCGGCGCCCTACACTTGGTTGTTGACACCTCTCCTTGGGTTGATGGGCGCATTGGGTCTTTCATTCCTAAGGTTGCACCATGGCGAGGGGAGCATTTCTACAGTAATTTTATAATTTTAAGTATATTAAAGTAATAAAAATAATTAATTAAAGATAAGTATATTTTTCTAGTAGGGTATCTAGCGTACTCGAGGGCATGTTGAATTTTCAAATGAAAAGGGGGACCCCTATTTATAGGGGTGAAGATAAGGTATAAATGTAATTATTAAATTTCATTAAAGTAGTGTTGCACTTATTACGCCGCTTGACGAAATTTGGTTGGTCTTAATAATTCATATTGCTGAGCATTTAGCAGTCGTTCCTATTCACATTGCATTGTAGTATATAACTAAATATCATTTTTAGCACCTTAGGTTTTTTGTTTTTAATGATAGCATCAAACCCCTAAACTTAATTAAAATTCTGAAAATTTCCTAAAAATTATCGGAAAATAAGGATGATACAATCTACCACTTTTAATTAAAAAAATTCTCGAAATTTACACTTTTATATGTCCTACCAGGCAACGCTGCACACATTGGAAACAATATATAACTACTAGAAGTTCGGACGAGCTAAACTGATATATGTTGATGGGTTGCAAGATCGTGCTCTAATACCATCTATAATTCCTTCAACGGTATAAGAATGTTTTTACAAGAAGGGAAAGGCCAAAGTGGGTGAGTTCTATCAATTTTATCATTGTTGTGATTTAATTGTTCAATGGCTTTGCTCCCTTCAATTTACTTTTGCGTGATATGTTAAAATTCATCAGTTTTGATTTGAAAAGTGAATGATGTTGATTTTGTGAAGAATGTATGTAATAATAAAAATCTTGTGCTTTCTGTTGACAAATATATTATTTTAGAGTTTTTGAATAAAAGAAAAATGAAATTATACCAAGTGTCACTTTTTTCTATCGTAATTATCAAAATATCACCTTTTAAAATTTATTTCAAAAATGTCACTTTTGGACAATTTTGACCCTTTGAAATTTCTCAATACATTATAGGTCCCGTACTTTATTGACCCAAAAAGTTGATTGAAATGTGTACTTAAATCTGAAAAAAAGTTAGATGAATTAAGTGAAATGATATTAAAAAAAAAACAAAAAGAGTTTTGTTTGAAATGAGAAAACAAAAGGGACGAAAGAGGGAGAAGACACCACTCAACTTCGCAGTTAACATAACCCTAATCTCCCTCCCCTCTCTCACCGGAATTGATCACAGTGCACCCACCTTCACCGTCGACAAACGACGTCCTACTCACTAACCGTAAATTGAGTGTTGGTTTTGGGCAGAGGTAAGTGATGCCAACAATGAAAGGGCCTTGAATTTTTTTTTCCTCTCGTTTTTTTTATACCTCATTCATTTTTAGTATTTCCTCTCTTCCTTTGTGTCTGTGCCAGTGCATTCGAGAAGTGAAGAACGAAAAAGGCCGAAAACCCATTTCTCTAAGAAGTCTCAGTCATCCACTGCCATCGACGCCACTAATCGCCTGCCATACCGGTATAATATCTACTTTCTATGTAAAATGTATTTAGTATTCCATCTTTTTTTTTGCATCCAACAGTTTCTCAAATGGAATGGGTTGAACTATGGCTATTTTATTGATATTTGTCTTTATTATTGGTGTAAATGATAAGATGGAGTCTGTACTGGGGTGGGGTAAGATTTGTTTTCCACTTTTCATGCGTTCAAGTACTGTAATTGAAATCCAAAGCAAAGAGGGCTTCTTGATAATTTACTGTTGGATACCTGAGATAAATTTGATAATAGATTCTATTATATATTAATAACAATTGTATACTTTGAGAAAAAGATTAGTAATGTAGTAGAATGAGATGCACAAACTCGACTCATGTCTCATTGGAGGTTTACAGTTTACTGGTACATATATCTGTTGTAAGAAATGTAGGAATTTTAGATATTGTTGGGGTGCAATTTAAAGGTGTTGAGCTAATTTGCAGTTGTCAAATGTATTAAATATATTAATTGGTGGTTGTTGTTGGTGCTAAATTTTTATTTGAGGAGTGTGAGTTGTGATGGTAGAATTCTCATAGCGAGGAACATTATTTCATTTTGTAAATTTTGCTGAAATCCTATTTCTCAGGTTAGCAATGGTTTGCCTTTGCTTAGTTATACACATATAGGAATATTAGGAGCCGTGTTGGCTTATATGATTGCGTCGCTTCATTGCACCCTTCTCGGGTTATATGGGCTTTCGTTATATTTAATCTTAATGTGTTTCTTATTTAGGTTATGATATGTTGCTATCTCTAATTTTTTGCTTACCCAGTGCCGTTACTGTAGTAGCAATGTACTTATATGGCTTGTCTCTTCTGGTAATCCATTATCAAATGGTGGACAAAGAAAAAAAATCGACTGTTAAAGGACTATTACTAATGCGACAGTTGTTCCCAGCTTCTTGCAACCGCCGTTAACATTTTTGAGTAGCCCAAGATTGGTGCTAGTGAGAGTTAGTAGAAATGATTAATCAGTGAGATAGGATACACAATAGGCTATCCAATCATGAACATAGAATTTGAAAGAATGGAATGCTATCAGAGTCGCCATCGTTTACAACTTCGAATGATGATGATTCTCCGAGAATTAATTGCGTGTAATTTATATTTTTAACTCAATACTTTGAAACTTATGCTCCTTGTTTCTTTGAATTTATAATAAGAACTCGTGATGATATGTGAATTTTATTTTTTTCGTTTAAGTATCGGTAATTCTCGTAGCTTTCCTTTATTCTTCAATTATTTATATTGGCAATCGTTATGATGTTTCTTTAATGATTGCTTTGAAGTGCTATTTGGAAATATATAATGGATAGATGCACTTCTTGATGCAATGTTTGTCAAGGCTTCCAAATGATTTGCTTGGATATAGTATTGTAATCAGTAGTTTGTGCTCAAGTTACTTCAACATAATTTCTTTGTGGCAATCCACATTATATGAAGGTTTATATGGGTTTTAATGCTCCAAGAAATATAGGTTTTTATTATTGATTTTTTGGGTAGAGGCTTTCAAGGAGAATTATTTCAAATTTTCTGCTAAATCATATTTACAATAGTGGAATAGATATATCCTAACACCAGCTGCTTAAGCATGGGCAAAGGTGCCGTAGATAGTTAATTTGCAATAGGAACTATGTACTTTGATGGAGATTGTGACATTGATAATCTGTTGTGCAATTTTATGATGTACCTTGGGATGATGGTTAACTAAAGGCATCAATATATTATATTGTAATTCGGACCTTAAACATTAATTTTCTCTCCAAGGAGGATCTTATTATAATAATGATTTTGTTAAGAATTACTTACATTTTTTATATGGAGTACAAATAAATCAAAATTGATGCTTTTATTTTACACTGAACTGACATGACCATGCAATCGTGATGAATTTTTCTAAAAAATGAAATAAGGTACATTTGTGCTTCCAACTTCGGGGTATAAAAATGTTGCTATAGATGATTCACCTCAAGGGTGATATTATCATTTCATTTATTTTTGTCATCTCCTACTTCTTTTGTTGTTTTTTTTAAGATAAAACGTGGGTATACCTAAAGTTGACTGAAGATTGTAGAATGGAAATTGAGAGTTATGTTTGAAATTCTTTGATCTATTTTGATGTCATGGATGCTTTAGAAGTCAAGCATACACAATGAGTTAATGGATGCCCTTTGCCAGTAGAAAAGTAGATGATCCTAAGTGTGAAGTATGTCTTGCTAGTATAATAAGATCCAACAAACCAAAGTTGCGATTATACTGCCCACTATTTATATAGGACAATTCTATTGTAAATAGGACAATCTTATCATGGCTAGGATCATAAGGACTGATATGGAAAAATTTATTTGAAGTAATGTTAGGATCCAGAGAAAATAAGGACTCAAATGCAAAAACATTAATCACAAGAAATCATTGGAAAATTGTTTAAAGTAACTTTGCTCGTGTTATTAACGATTTTTCTTGTCTTCATCATTTTATTCAGTGCCTTGTTTTAATTCAGTGGCTTATTATTTTTCGAACTTGAGAATCAGTTTATGTTTCCGTTTAACAAATAATACCTTTCTAGTTACCAATAGTTAAGGTCAATACTGTTTCTATGTCCCAGGTCCATATTCACTTTAAATTTTCACAAATATTGTACTCATTGAATGAGTGACATTGCTATATCTTTTATTTAGGTCCAAATTGAGTCTGAAAGCCGTCACTCATCCTCAATACTTTATTTGTACTAATAAGTTCTTTATCTTCCCCGACAGTTCAACTCAGTAAACTCTGCAGATAGTTTTTGTGTTTATTATGTGAAACATACATTTTCCGTTTATTGTTATACATTGTTCATATGTTGTTCCGCTGTCTATGATTTTCGTCTTCCATTTCTTGTCCTTATTTCGCCAAACAACATGTGCATATGTCGTTTTCAGTTGGCATGATCTTGTACCCATTAACATGAGCTGATCTAAATTTTTTTCCCGTCTTTACATTGCAAAAAACATGGAGTTCGAATTTCTAGTTCCGGAGAATGCAAGGTTTCGGGCACGCATTTCCCAACGTACTTGAAGTATGTGCACAGAGTGTTGGTGTATTTTGACAACTAACAAAAACAAGATTTCTGTAAGTCCTGCCTCGACTTCCTGACCGATGTTCCAGACATACAATTTTCTGCCCAACTCATTCAACAACTGGTTTTCAGAATTGTGGTTCAACCTGCAAGGACACTTCAGTAGGTTTGGACTACTCTTATATGCAATCGTCACGGGACTGCGGTGTGACGAGCATGCGGATGAGAATCATTTCCTTCGCTTGGTTGAAAAAAAAAGACTTAAGGACAAGTACTTCAAATCATTGACAGAATTTCATGTGCCCAACTTGAGAAGACATTCCTTCGGCCGTCGACACCCCCGTCTGATCGATACAAGATCGTCCTTGTTCTAATAGTCGAAGGAGTGTTCAATGCTCCGGATAATAACGTGGGCATAGATGAAATCATACTTTCGATCGTCGACGACCTAGACGTATTTTTTGCCTACCCTTGGGATAGAGTTGAGTATGCTCGTCTGTTGAAGAGGTGGATGGGTGATTGGGTAAAGAAGTTTCGCGACGCCAAAAAGAAGAACGAGAAGAAGATTAGCTATACAATTCATGGCTTCCCCATTGTCATACAGGTAAAAGTAATGATTTCACTTTGTTATATTCGTTATTGCATAGCAAATATATTGTCGTGAATGGATCTGTCAACTCACAATTTATTTATGCTGCAACAGATATGGGCGTTGAGGTGGTTCCTGAAATCGGTGAATGGTTCGATCATTGATTGGTGACCGATCACCACGACTCTTGAACTGGACCGCTACTAAACAAATGCAACAACGAACGTACGATACATTCTTAAAAAATGTACAGGTAATGGTTGACGTCCAACGTATGTTGATAATTCAGTTTCATGCTATGTACGTTATTTGCCTTTTGGATTACATTTATTTCCTGTTTTCATAGTTGCATGTGTATGCAACATTGTGTCCGACCGACGTTGAGCGTGACCAACTGTATATCTCCACTTTCAGCCCTTTCGACGATCATGTCGTGCTCCCTCTGAACAACATTGTCAGCTCCATTGTCGGTCCGCGATTTGATGCAGATGCTCAAATTGGTGGAGGAAATAACAATGCAATTACAAGCGACGTCGATGAAGAACAGTCCAAGTCAGGGTCGGATGATGAGAATACCAGTTCGAATGACCGAGAGGGGCCATCGGCTCGTGAGAGCGACGAAGAGTGTTCTGATAGTAGTGGAGATGGCGATGGCAACGACAAATAAAGCGAGTCTGAGCAACTCCGAGACGTACTGTCTCTCCTAATCGTGGTCCGTCCACGTCCAGACAGCGGGTTACGCAATCCGTGGATAACATAACAAGATCTGACGTAGAGGAAATGTTAGATCAAAGAATCCTCCTTGAAATATGACTACGGACAGTGAAACTTGAAATCATGCAGCACGTGACCACTGAATTCGACAGACTCCGCGATTTCATCTCGACAGTGGTTGCCCCACCTATTTCCACCACGACTGCAGCGCCGAACGATGTTCTCGCCCAGCCCGCACAGTGAGTTTCTATACCGCAAGGTATGTGTGGCAGTTGTTTTTAATCCATTTTTTTGTACTTTCACTTCCACTAGCACAAATGATCAATTCCCATCTCACATGTTGCTCATTTGTATTGCACACTAAGCCTGTGATGTTGACAAGTAACGAAGAGAATTCGACCGGAGCTCGGCTGTATATGACGATGCAGCGGATAGCGGAAAGAATGAGTTAAGTGGTATGTGCCGAGGTTTATGTTCGTGTTGTAATATGTTCTCCTCTAACTCCTCTAAATTGTTATGAATTTATGTCTTATAGCTGGACAAGGCTGCGGGGGACTCGGACGACATCAGACTTGGCCCCAGTGAATACCGAGGTACGGGAGATGGAAGGTATGTGTTCCAATTTCAAACTACTTTCTCGTAGCATATTGTACAGTGGACATTCATAAAACATATGTATATGATTACTACTTACTCATTTGTTTTAAATACGCAGGAGGAGACGTAGAGCCCGATTCAGAACTCCGCCTGACAGAGGAACGTCTACCCACTTCAGACGCTATGGAGGTGGAAGGTAAGTTCAGACCTCCGTAGTGCAGTTTTTTCCATTTGAAGTTGATCAAAATCATTGTTCGCGAATACTGAATAACCCTAGTTCCATGTCGTGTCCTGAACTTGTGGTAATGCTAATATGATATTCGAAATTGCTTTGAACACAAATGAGTAGAACAACATTGCACTAAAGAAGCTGAATATTTTTTAGCCAACTACCTTTCCCGTTCAGCTAATGTTTTCGATGTGTCATGTTTAATCCGTAGGTGTTGCAACATGTATGATCGTACAACCAATCGTACCCGAAGTACGGATAGACAGAGCAGTTCCTACCATGAGGACTCCATGCACGAGGGGACGAGGGAGATTTCCCAAAAAAAAGTAATTTTTCGTACCAGCATAAATTGTAGGAGTACGAGTTTTTTATGTTGATGAAAAAGCATAACATTATATGTATTATGTAGGAAACTTGAGTTTGCTAAGTGTGAAACACTTCTCAGATTGCAGTTGTATTGCTTTGTAGTGCTAGTATTATCTTGTTGCATATCTGACAGCTTTATATGGCTTGCATACTATGTGATATTGTGACAACGAATGTGCTCCGGGATCCATATACTTAGACCCCTGTAGTATTATTCCTTTGTATCATGTTGTTGCTTGTGTTTCATCCTTTGTTGAATGCAACTGAAAAATTTGTTAATCTCTAGAATGTAGTTCCATCAAATCAATCATAAGAATCGCCTACATATCCAAACTACAATGCTCCTACAATTGTTGCCATAACAGAACTAAGTAATAGCTAATTAATCAACTATAAACTTGACACTCAAACTACAATAATAATTTCAACAATTTGCAATCTATGTTTTCTAATTGCAGCTAACACATATTTTATTTATTACCATCATATTGTATTATTTGATAGGGTAACTATTTAAGTTTAAATAAAGATTGATTTATTACAAAGTAAACCATGGAGTTGGTGATTGTTTGACGTTAACAATTTGATTTCCACTTTATTGTCATTTCAGGTAAAATGGCTACACGTGCACCTAATGGAAGTGGGTATTTTTTGTCCGTATATATGCTGGTTCCGGAGTCGAAAACTTCAATTTTGATTTCCCATGGTTCGATGACGAAATATGACATAATGCATAGAACATATTAGTAGTAACCATTGTCTATTTTTGTTTGTTATTTCGCAACTTGCAAATGTGTAGGAAAACTTAGTTTGCTATTTCTAGTTCAGTCATCCGACAATTTGATATGTTTAAACTTATTTTTGAACGAACTATGTTCATGGGTTCGTATTTTTGTTTCCCGGGAATTTTAGAACAATTGAACTTTTGTTTCATGTTTTTTAATGAAACTCTAACGAGAGAGCGGTTTGTGCGTATCTTAAAAAATCGTTAATCATGTATGGGAAGTTGTTGCATACAACTGTGTATGGAAAAATGTTGCCTAAAAATGTGTATGAGAAATTGTATGGAAAATTGTTGACCATCCTACAATTACAAATAAAAAGTCCTTATGTGAATAAGTTAAACAACATCTAATTGCAAAATTATTCAATTAAAAAAAGAAAAAAAATTAAGTCATAATTGTTTCTACAATTGTCATAATGTATGTTCAAAATTCTACATAAATGTACAATGAAATATCTAATAGCTTACAATTTTGTGGATGCTTATTGGGAAAATGTTGTCTAGAAATGTGTATGAAATTTTTTATTAAATACTGTTGACCACTATGCTTGACTTACGAATAAGAAGTTCTTATGTGAATAAGGTAAACAACAACTAATTGAAAAATTAGTCAATGCAAAAAAGAAAAAAAATGAACTCATAAGTATGTCCAAATTTCTACATAAATATACAATTAAATATCTAATAGCCATCAATTTTGTGGATGCTTAGTAAGTTATAGATTGGACATAGTGGTTGGGAAGTAAGACAAAAATCTTGTTTCTCTCTAGCTATCCTTATAAATACAGTGCATAAGTGGTCAATGTTCATTACACTAAAATATTTACTAAGCAGACACTTTGTATTATCTTCCACATACTTGATTGCTTCAATCCCGTATAAGATACGTTCTTCAAAATATATCATGAGTTCGTCAATTGGAAGCAACGACTCGGTCTACGTGACGGCGCCTCGACCTGTACCAGTTCTTCCCCATTTTCTCATCGTAATTTCTTCCGACGATGAGGAAGTGAATGTTCCAACAAGCAGGAGAGTCATAGTACATATTCATTTTCCTGACCTGGATGAAGTTGCAAGCGAAGAACCACACTCTTCAAACATTGTGCTCAATGGGGGCAGGAGTTCGTGGATCATAATGGAGAGGACCCCGCTGGAGATGACTCGTTGGCGGATATTGCACCTCCGCGAAAGATTATTGTCATCAGCGCCGATGATTTTAATGATGCAAGTGGGGGAGTTGGTTTGGACGTGGATGTCGACTAAGTTGGACGGTAAATACCAAAACATGTGTACAAAGTAATAAGTAGGCGTGGGCGAGGGTTGGGTCCCAACCAAACCAAATGTCGGTCGGATTGGGTTGAGTTGGTCGGTTCGGGACAACCTATTAACAAATATTAAAGTCACCGAAATAATAAATTTAAAGCAACATAAATATAGTCTTTTAATATCAATAAATTTCAAATATACAATTCTAAGTTCTAACAATAGTTTAGTCCACCAATATCCATCAAAATAATTACATATTTAATTACAAATTTACAATATTGAGGCAAAAAATCCATTGGTAGACCAGTCCTAAACCTGTTGAAGTGTTTACAGCATCAAAAAAAATCCACATTTGAAGTGTCTTGCAAATTACAGCATCAAAAAACCTGTTGAAGCTCCCTGCAAAAATCAGCCCTAAACCTTCCTGAAGCTCCCTGCAAAAAAACTGTTAGGACAGCAAAAAAACTGTTGAAGCTCCCTGCCTAGTAACATTTTGTAAATCAGGATACAAAAAATTCCAATAGACAGGAGATACATAAGGAAATTTTTTGAGTGTAGTCAAGCCAGAAAAAATGGAGGTGATGCTCACCAAACCTTTCCTGGATGTTTGCAAGTATATATGTACATTTATTATACAACATATAATGAACCTGCTGATATGATATCTATTTATTGTTTTCAACAGGCTCTGTCAAAGGTCAAAAAACAGTTCCAACAAGTTCTTTCACTTGTACAAACCATTGACGTACTGAAAAGATAATATAGCCAACACCATGGACACCCAATATGGCTAGCATGTAATGTAACAGATTTCCATCATACTTCTCTGAAAAATAATCTAAGATATTTCAAATATGCTATCTATATTTCTGTATGCTTTAAGCCTATGGCTACAAATAGATGTCAAACAAATTTTATGATAAAAGTCACAAAATTTAGTTTACAATAAAAACAATGGGATCAGTGTCCTTATGTATAAACAAAGAAAAAATGTATCACCCACCTGGTATTTGTCGGATAAGTAGAACAGTAAATCATCATAAATTAAAATGGCAGACCAAACCTTAGATAATAGAACTATAGCAAAAAGTCAAAATAGGAAATGAATCCTTTAATGTAGGAAACTTTTGGAGTTTTGGACAGAACCACACAGATTTAGTGAGAAAATTCTTCCTCATTAACCGAAGGCCGTAACACAGCAAGTGTTGTCTGTGTAGATGGAAGTCGTATTGAAATCTAAAGCCAAGGGATATGTAAACAATAAACACAGCAAGTCACATTAAAGCAGAAATAGAGTTGTTGCAAACAGATTTCGAACAGAAGAAAACCAAACTCACAAACATGACAAGCATTCTCATGCTAAAGTTAAGAGCACACTTTATGCAACTACTTAACCAAGAAAAATGCAAAACAAAGGAAAGAGAGTAGAAATTTAAAACAGTATTCTTAATACAAAAACAAGTCAATATTAGAAGTAAACAACTATTACTATATGGTTAGATAAAAATGTAATTCACAAAAGAAAACGTGAATAATAGTCTTCTAATGTAACAAGCTACAACAAAGAGTTGGAAGTATACCTTTGGGCCCGTTATCATCTACTCATCTTCAGTTGATTTTGAATTCATTGATTCTAAAAGTTCATCCATTTTGTTGTAATGCTCAACATCTTCCATGCAAAAACCATCCAAGTTCGGAGAAGCATTCAACCAATTTTTAGTGCATACTAAGACCTCGACCATCCTAGAACTTAAGGAACTACGGAAAGGATCAAGTATCTTCCTCCAGTACTAAATGCACTTTCTGAAGCAACAGTTGACACTTGAATTGCCAACACATCTTTGGCCAAATTGGACAAGACACCATACTTCTGTTAACTTTCCACCAATCTTGAATTTCAAAATCCTTTTTCTCTATACTTTCAAGAGCATCCAATAAGTATCGTTCTACATCATTTTTTTATCTCAATCGAATCCTTTATTGCTTGTTTTTCCATAAATCTACTAAAACGAGTGTCACGCATAAAGAAGAACTTCCTTTAAATGTATTGATAGAACTTGCAAACTCCTCAGTCGACACTTTACTACATCCATCAATGCTTTCATGACGCATATACCACTCATAAATATCCATCAAATTGGCTTTCAAAGATTTCATCATGTTACTAACAACTTCCTCATCCATATATAGATCATTCAAACAATATTCAACGTAATCCATTTTGTATCTCGGATCGAGGATAGTAGCAAAAAGCAACAATTGATTCACATTGTCCATTTTACCCCAATACTTATCAAACTTTTTTTTCATGTTAGTCCCCATTTCACGCAAAAAAAAGTTTTCACTTAATCTCCATTCATCCAATTCAATTACAAGATTACAAATTTCATGAAGATAAGCACAAGCACTAACTTGCAATGAAGCACTAAAAGTCAAAGTCACATTATAGAAATTTTGAAGAAATTTAACAAACACAGATGCACTTTTCCAATCTAAACTTGACGGAGGTCCACCCCTTCTTCTACTACCTTCATCTTCTCGAAAGTAATGCAAATATTGAGCATCCTCCTCTTCTAACCTATCGAAAGCTTTTTCAAATTTCAATGCCGTTTCCAACATCAAGTAGGTAGAGTTCCACCTAGTTGGAACATCCAAAAACACAATAGACTTACATTCAATCTTTTCTTTCCTAGCACACTCCTTCAATTTTTCATACCTAACTGGAGAAGATTTCACATATTTGATTGCATTGCGAATATTCACAATGGAGTCATGTGCTTCCCTCAACCCATCACCAACAATCAAATTGATAATATGTGCAGAACATCTCAAATGCAAATACTTCCCTTCTAGAACACATTCATCACTACCCCAAGCTACTACCTTTCGCCTAAGATAAGAAATGGATGTGTCATTGGAGCTTGCATTATCAACAGTGATTGCAAAAATTTTCTCAATCCCCCAATCATGCAAACAAGTCTCAATCATTTTTCCAATAGTTTCTCCCTTATGATTTGGAATGACACAAAAATTCAAAATACACTTATTAAGCGTTCATTCGGAATCAACGTAGTGTGCTGTAAGAGTCATGTAATTGACATTCTGAATAGAAGTCCAAGTATCAGTTGTAAGGGAAACCCTTTGACGGTAAAAATGAAAGGCATCTCTCAATTTCAGTTTTTCATTCAAATACAATTGATAAATATCTCCAACGAGAGTCCTACGAGATGGAGCTTGAAATTGAGGACATACTACACTACAAAAGAGCCTAAAACCATGAGCTTCGACAAACCTAAAAGGTAATTCATCCAAAACTATCATTTTAGCACGTGCAACTCTACAATCTTCCTTGCTTCGACCAACAACAGTAAGATTACTCCCTCCACCCTCTTTGTTGTTCTCAAATGATAGGGTTTTCTGCTTCTTATCCACCAATCTACCTGGATACTTCTTACATTTCTTTGTCAATGATTACTCAATGTACTAGTACCACACTTCTTAGTGCCACAAGCATAATCTACTCCACAATAATTACACTTACACCTGACGTCTGGATCATCCTTTGAGCCTATTAGAGTGAAGTGATCCCAAACATAAGAAGCTAATCTATTAGATTTTCTTTTACTCAATGTTGACGGTGCACGTGGAGGTAGACCAGATTGCAAATCTGTGACATTTGAATCCGATTGAGCTTGTATGACAGTGCCACTTTCTTCCCGTACATCCATATCTACCAACATATTCCACAAAAATTATGAATACACCAAAATATCTATTAAATTACAATTATTAATGCACTACAAGGAATGAAGATAAAAATGAATGGTTAGAAGCCTAGAAGCATTCCATTAAATTACAATTATTCACTCTTCAATCAACACCAACAAATTAGCTGTAGTTTACAAACAAATATAGCAGATTAAGCATATATTATCCTATGTAATTTATATACGACAAATTAGCCTCTATCATCAATTCACTGGAAAAATAGAGTAGAGGATAAAAAATAGATTTGAGTTAAAACTCAAGTGATAAAAGAAATTCAATTTTATTATTATTATTATTTTTTTCAATAATATTAAATAAGATTTCAAAAAATTCATTTTTCAAAGTTACTTTTTATATTAACAGAACCTACTTACCTTTGAGTAAAAGAAACTTGTAATCAAAGCCAAACAAATTAACAGTTAAGGTGCTCCAAATATATCACTATTTAATGCTTCAACTGAAGATAAAATTTGAAGAATTCCCAAAAACCAAATGATACAGTCGCATACTCACATAACTGTTAACAAGTAGAATTAGCTCTTGCTCAGTATAGGAAAGACTCATATTATAAATAAGTCCATATAAATGCTGAGAAAACTTGACACTTTACCAATCTATTAAGCATATGAACATCAAAATCAATCCCAAAAAAAAAAGAAAAATATTGAAAGACCTTACCAGTAAATCAGAAAATGAAGAGCTTTAGGCCGATTTCAAGTTTTCAACTCGCAAAATAGACCGAGAGTTTAGATGATTTCCTGATACATCAGGAAAAAAATTAAAAATCAATTTTACCACAAAAAACATAAAACAGAAAACAGAAAAATAAACAACATGGCTCATTAACGAATTATACGAGAAAAATAAAAATTTTCGTATCTAGGTAAAGCTGTGTGTGGGTGCTGGTTCTGGGTATCAAAAAAAAAATTGTTAAAATAATCATTTCATCTCAATGTCTTCTACAACCCACTTCCAAGCCAATATTGAAATTAATTTATCTTTCCATTAGCTCACCAATTCGGCTTTTTGGGGTTCTGTTCTTGTACATAATTCCTAATTTGGATTTGCCTTGTTTTGTGCATGAATTACCCATGCATTTGCACCACAAAATAGTCAAAACCCAACCACTGTGTCTCTCTTTCGCGTATGTTGTCTGCCTCACTGCCTGTGTGTGCATATTTCTGTGTCTGACGAATGTGGGGGTGTAGAAGATTCTGAAAAAATTTGAGTTAAAAACTTAAAACTTAAAACCTCTTTTGGTACATATTTTCACAAGATCAGACGTGTTTTGTTTTTTGAAATCTTATTTAAATTCCACTTATTCCAATATACTCAATATCTTCACAGAGTGTAACTGTATAAGCAAGAAAATCACCACTCATGATTCAACAGTCTCCAATACCAAAATGTGAGAGAAACTAAATGACAATACCAAAAGGGTACCTTAATAGCCGGTAGTTACTAGTGAGTATTTCCAGGTTCATTCAGGTACCATTGGCTTCTTAGAAGTTGAGGGCGCATCAGTTGTATCTGGGAGTTGGAAGAGTCCAGCCAAAGGAAGATCGTCGGCGGCAATTTGAGAGAAGACGGGAGAGTTTTTACTTGGAGTTGGAGGCGGCGGGGTGAGCGTGAAGTGTTGTTTGGAATGAGTGAGTGACTCATCTATTAGGGATTTAGGGTTTTGATTTTCATTTTAAATTTTTAATGTCGTTTTTTTTTTTAATTTGGTCGGGTTGGGTTGGGTTGGTTTTTATCGGATTTTCTATCTTAACCCACAACCCGACCGGACTAACCTCCAAAAAACCGAAACCCACCCAAAAAATTCAAAAAATCGGGTCGGGCGGTTCACTCGATTTGGTTTGAGTTTTGCCCACGCCTAGTAATAAGTTGGTATGTTATTTTGTTTTGTGTGTCATCATGTTCTAGATATTGTACTACGGTTTCTGTTACAAATATTTAGTAGCAACTACACACTTGTGCCACGTATGTGTAGTTATATTCTGTAGACCGTGTGAATAAGTTAGTGTTAATGAAGAAGATGAGTGAGGATTTAGGAAATTTATTTGTTTATGTTATTTCTTCCAATTTTTTAATTTTTAATTTTGTACAAAAATTACATATTTCTGTGTGTGTGTGTATATATATATATATATATAAGTATAAAATATAGATATTTAATCATCACATCAACCCCATTAATGACATTCAAATCATGCAATAAATGCTCAAAAAATGTGTTGCAAGGGTAATTAGGATATTTCACAACAAAAAGTGACATTTTTGAACAAGTTTAGTGCAAATGAAAATTTTTGGTGGATTTTCAATTTTTGTGACATTTATGAAAAATCCCCTGAAAGAAATCAAGAGTAAGATTAAACTTCTTTTCCTATTGTCCATGTGTAATAGTGTTGATCGGATCAATATCATTTGATATCATGCTATCAAATTCGAGTAGATTTACAGTTTCTTTGCTTGGACCATGAATGTTGTCTACATTTCAAACTTGTGAATGATTGGATTAGTTCATTTGTGTATGTAATATCGATACTTTTATGTACAATGAAAATGAAGTTTATTTCGAGATAAAGAGGCATGTAATTAATCACAAACATTATATTTCATATGACTGTTAACATATTCACACCCGAATTGCAATGACAACAACCGTAACAATATGCTACAAATTATGTAACTGATCAAATGCTACTGAATATGTTTTACAGAATCAAAAACTTATCATGGACCATGGAATAACCTTGTTCGTAGCATGTTACGTAATTTAAGTTGAAGCGATGTACCTACATATCAAAATATGGTACATATCTTTATTTAATTCACTTTTATCACATATGACTTTATATAAAATATTTTTTTTTAACAATTGATGTGCTAGATAACGGTAACCGACTACTTTTACACGAGTGATACATTTTGTGACACTACAATAAGAGAGAACGTGTTACACTAAACATCATTTCTAAATACATAGCAATTCTTGCTACACATCTTTGTTGATACAAGAAAATCTAACATGCAAATTTCCATATGATAAATGAACAATAACAGAAGAAACTACTTAAATGGTGAAAAATAACATGTATAAAATGAAATTGACAATAACTTCAAAATTAATTCAATCAAATTATGGAACATGACAACAAAATAAAAATCACAAATGTTTAAGTAATACCTCAGAATATAGGAAGCCGGAACTTCAAGGCAATATGAAAGGCGAGGAGCGAGAGAAAAAATAAATAAAACTCATTTTCTTGGTTTTGTCTCACGTGGTGTATTATTGTTTTATGTAATTTGAATTAAATTGCTCGTTACCACCTAGCTTCAAAAAGACGAAATCATGGAATTTTGATTTCTTTATAATTTTTTAATTGTATTTTGTTACCTGAATTTATGTTTGTGAATGTATTAGATTAGATATTTAATATTAATATCAAGTAGCTTAGAATAAATAACATGCAACATTAGTATTGGAATTTCGTACTTTTATTGGTCTACACATTCAAATTTCTTGATTTTGGAAAAGGGGGGGGGGGGGGGGGGGGGGGGGGGGGGGGGGGGGGAGGGGTGGAGAGTAATGGTTTGTTTGTTCGTAGCTCTTGATGTCTTTCAGTTACAAAAAAAATAGGAAAATTATGGGAGTCAATAATTTTAATTTATGTTTTTATAATATTCAGTGTATATAATAAAATATCATGCGGCCATTGTTTGGTTAAATTCATAATTTAATCAAAATCAAAGTAAACAATTAATTTTAACATATTTCAGAGGATCCACAATTTTTCAATCGTTTATTTTATTAATTTTTATCCAAATTTACTAAAAATTAATTTTAATCCACCAAGTAGGGACATAATATATCATGAATTATTTTTTTGTTTGTTAAATGTGATTTTTCCCATTAAATATTTGGAATATGCTCATGCCAACAATTGAGAGGCCAAAGCCCAACTGTCATAATACAGACAGGCCTTCTAGTAATCCGGGCTTAACAAGTTCAATACAAAAAGGGTAAATAATATATGAGAAATTTTCATAAGTAAGAGTATAACTTTAGACCAATTCAATAATAAGAAATTAAGTTTTAACTTTTACAAATCAGATTTTTGTTAATTTTTATTTATAATTTAATTAATTAAATATATTAAGGTCATAGATCTATATAATTTGGTCACAGATTCACAATTTAGTTAATCACATATTATTTTCGGTCACAAATCAAAAAATTTAAATGTCAAAAATTATTTTACGTCACAATTCAAAAATTTTATAGGTCACAATTTGTTCATCGATCACAGATTCACAATTTAATTAGTCACATATTACTTTTCGGTCACAAATCAGAAATTTTAAATGTCACAATTTTTTTACGGTCACAATTCAAAAATTTTAAAAGTCAATTTTTTCCTTGATCACATGTGAAAAATTTATAGGTCACAAATCATTTCCAAGGTCACGGATCAAACTTTCAATAAGTCACAAATCATTTCTGAGGTCACAATTCAAAAATTTACTCGTCAACATTTTCTTATAGGTCACAACAAGTCACGGATTAATTTTTAGTCACAACTTGTCAAATTATTGGTCACAATTAAAAGTCACGGTCACAGTATTCAGGTCACATATCCAATTTCGAGTCACAGATGGAAGTCAAAATCACACTTTTCCTCACAGTCAACGTCATAGCAGTTAGCACCATCTCCTCTACCACCACCGCAGCCACCAAAACCCACTCCGCCACCAAATCTAACAAAAATCTCGCCACATCAACCATCCAAAATCATCGCACCACCGTCGCCGCCACACATCACCACCTCGACCACTACCAGATGTGTTGAAAAGAAAAGAAAACACTACCACACATCACCACCTCGACCACAATATCCAACAAAACACCACCTCGACCACTACCAGATGCCGCCACCTCCACCAAGACACCACTGCCGCCACCTCCAACAAAACACTACTACCGCCCACTCCACCCCCACCAGATGTCACCACCTCCAATACACCACTATCTCCCACTCCACAACCACCAGATGCCACCAACTCCAACAATGCACCACTAATTCCAACAGACATCGTCTCTCTCTCCACCAAGCTCAGCCGTAGAGTTGCCATTGCCACTCCCTGCGTCGCCTCCCCTATGGACACCGTGACAGAGTCCTCCATGGCTGCTGCCATGGCCTCCCTTGGTGCAATTGGTATCATCACCGCCGCTGTTGCCACCACCAACACTGTCACAGCCACCACCACACGAGAAAGCCACCAGATCCACCACCTCAAAACTGAAAATCACCCACCACAACATAAAAAATCCACAAAACCCTAATTTCAACAGACGCCGTCTCTCTCTCCACCAAGCTCAGCCGCAAAGTAGCCCTTACCACTCCCTACGTCGCCTCCCCTATGGACACCGTGACATAGATGAGTCTTAGTCCAACGCTCAATGTCACCTAATGAACCTGCACCGTTGCCTGTCGCACACGCGACGTCGCTGGTCACGCGACGTCGCTGGTATAGCGAGGGTTGTATAGAGAGGGTGGGGATGGCGGTAGAGAGAGAGGCGGGGGGAGAAAATCAATTGGTTCAGGGTTAGGGTTGGTTAATTAATTAAATTTTATAATATTAAAATATTTTATAATAGTAATAATAATATCTGATTTTTGTACAATCAAACCTTGCCTCTCATTTTTGAAATTGAATCTTGAAAGGTAGGGCATAGTGTAATTCCCACATAATATAAATCGTCCATACCTTTCAATGTCATTGTGCAAAACATCCATACCTTTCATTTTTTAGCATTTTCACTCATATTTTCACGTTTCATTACGCAAAATGTCATTTTCATCCATTTTTGACGATTTTACACTCCTTTCAAATAAAACAAAAAGTAAGTAAAAATAGAGAACTAATTGCAGTTATAATCCCAAATTTTTAAAAAAATTACAAATCGGTCACAAATATATCAGATCTATATCAACATTTTATTTCCTTCACCACTGCTCTTGCTGGATCTATACCTAAAACTCAAACCCACAAAAACCCACCTAAAAATTGTCATCAATTTCAATCTTTTGTCCCCCGAACGCTCTGAAAACTTATGTTTTCGATCCTTTGCATGCCCAAGCTTATTCTCAACGAATACTGGCCAACAAAATTGGAGATGTATGTTTTTTAGTGCAACAGTGGGTGATTACGTATCTTATTGATGGAAAAGGGCATGAAGAATAAATTGGCCTCTACTGGATGCTGGGTTACCAAAGAACACCGTAGAAGGGAATGCTTAAACATGTGCTCATTACAGTAATTCCCAATTTTTGAATTAAAGTGATCTGGATGGGGAAGAAAAATGCGAGCGAAAGGGGATAATTCGTTGCTTATGGAGACATCGAAATATACAAAAATCTTCAAATTTTGTAACATATCCCGATCGTCGACAACGAAGAGTTCTGAATTGCGATAAGGACCAACACCTATTTCCATAGAAGAATAATTCAAATTAGGATTAGGATTCCCTTGGGGTTGAAACTGGAAAAAAATTCATTTTGTCCATCTCTGGCGATTCTGGCAATTTGAGCCTTAGGGTTCTTGATAAAATCAAGAATGTGAAAATTACAAGGACCACTAACACAAGGAATAACAACAAATTTACACGTCATCAGATATGACAACGAGCTCGGCGCATCTTTAGAATGCCAAACTAAACACTCATAATCATTCAATTAATAAGAGAGAGTTCTTATTGAGGTCTTGGACTTTGTCACTTTGATTGTTATGATGCCTACATTTGAGTAAATAGTTTGAAATTGATGACATTTTTTTAGATGGATTTCTGTGGGTTTGAGTTTTAGGTATTGATTTGACAAGGGAAGTGAAGAAGGGGATAAAATTTTGATAATAGATCTAATATATTTGTGACTGGTTTGTAATTTTTTTTAAATGTTGGGGTTATAGTTGCAATTAGTTCTCTATTTTTTCTTTTGGGTAATTAGCACAAAACGTTCATATATTTCAATGTTATTGTGCAAAACGTCTTTACCTTTCATTTTTGACATTTTCATCCCCATTTTTACATTTTATTGAGCAAAATGTCATTTTCATCTTTTTTTAAATAAAAAGACAATTTTACCCTCCTATTCAAATAAAACAAAAAGAAAAGATAAAGAACTAATTGCAACAATAGTCCCAAAATTTCAAAAAATTACGAATTAATAATAAATATATAATTAAAAATCAAAACTAAAAAAAAAAATGATAAAGATAAATGAAAAGAAATTGCATCTTATTCTCCCCAACCAAAACCAGAAGAAAGACACCCGTCGTCACCATGGATCACGTGCCACTGACCATCCGTTGTCACACTGCAATAGCCTCCTAACTACCTCTACCTCACTCACTCGTCGTCATACCAAAAAGCATATAATTCGGCTCCACAGTGCGTGGGCAAATAGGGACCAAATCGGAGTGTAAATTTTGAGGATTGAGAGCATCAATTGGTGGAGTTGAAGCATAACCCATTGTCATGCCAGTTTGCCGTTGATACATTTAAGTCCAATTTAGTGAATTAACATCAATTGGATAACCAATTGGAATAGAAGAAGAACTGGGTAACGTGCAGATTGGGGAGTTCACAATTGGCACTGTTGGACCATGAATTGAAGCAATTGGTATTGGACATATAGTTGTAGAAGGCTATTAAAGGTTCACCTGCTGACTTTAAACCACCCCAGCCTCGTTAATTGGAAGTGAAGGAATGTTCCTGCCTAAAGATATTGCTTCGCGATATGGGTATGGTGAAATCAATATGTTAGGTTGAAATTAATGAAGACCCATTGTTGTAATATGTGGAGCATGAGGAGGGGATGCCGGAATGGGTAGTTCGCGACCTTGGGACCCCATCACCGGCGTCGAAATTGATGGAGGAAGCAAACTGGTTTCTTGAACCAGTTAGATTTTTTCTAAATTTTGGATGGTTAAATGATCTGTTTGTGTAATTGATTGATGAAAAAGTGTTTATGGGTTAAACTAGCCGATGATGGAGCATTTTCTGACGAGTATTGCTTGCACTATTTCAATTAATCCGCTGCGACTTGCACCTGCAGCAATTCCAGACGATGCTACAGGGCATTTCCCTTGTTGTAGAGGGCTTAGAGGCCTATAAGGAGTTAATGCAAAGATGCTTGCACGACCCAATTGTGGTAGAGTTGGTGGTTGCATGGCGGATGGGTGAGATCGGCCACGGCCTTGCCGAATGTGCCTCTCCCCATCGCCCATGCCGCTTGTCGGTTGCTTGGAGAAAGAACCCTCCCAGCACCAATGTTGCTGGTGTTGAGAAATTGGTTGTTCAAAACCAACAAAGGAAGAAGTAAAAAATAGCTAACAACTTCGGTCGATCGAACTGAACTTCGATCGACCGAAACTCTGCAGGATTTCAACCAAGAAGCTGCAGGAGGTTTCGGTCGACCTTTCGGTCAACTGAAATGGAGGTTCGGTTGACCATTCGGTCGATCGAAAAAGTTCGGTTGACCAATCGATCGATCGAAATCTGTGACCGTTGGACGGTTTTTTGCCGTTGGGAATTCATTTTTGAAGGCTTTTCACTTGGTTTTTGGCACCATTTCGTGAATATGAACTAGGCCTATATATAGTGGGGTCTAGTTCAATGAAAAAACACTTTTTGAAATCATTACAATCTCCATATACAAGATCAAACTATCTTCTTACTCATATTCTTACATTTTATTGTGTTTCTCAAGTTTTGTTGGTAGAAATACTTTGTGCTTTATATTTCTATTACAAGGCTTTATCAATCATTCAAACCATTTGCCGGAAAACCTTTAAGCATCTCAAATTTACCGGAGAAGGGGCAAATATTGTTTGAGGACAGCGATCACGCGGTTGAGCCTTTGCATCGAAGTTCTTGTTCTTGAATCATTGTTGCTATTTCGGTTTGTTTATTCTCCTACTCAAAAGGTATTATTTCCAACAATCTCAAACAATATCCTGGAATGGAGAGTGAAACAACAATGGCTACCATAAAGTTGATGAATCAAGACTTGGTTCGTTTGGATCGCTTTGATGGCACGAACTTCACAAGATGGCAAGATAAGTTGAAATTCCTTCTTACGGCGTTAAAGATTTTTTATGTACTTGATCCAAACTTGGAAGATCTACCCGAACCATCCGACAAAGACACCGATGAATCAAGGGTGAATAGAAAGAAGCGTGAAGAGGACGAATTAATATGCCGTGGTCATATTCTCAACTCTTTGTCGGATCGATTGTATGATCTATACACCAACACAACGTCACCAAAAGAAATATGGGATGCATTGGAAAGTAAGTACAAAGCGGAAGAAGAAGGTACCAAGAAATTTTTAATTTCTAAGTACTTCGATTTTAAATTTCTTGAAAATATTCCCTTGCTTCCCCAAATTCATGAATTGCAAGTGCTAGTCAACAAATTGAAGGCGATGAAGATTGAAATCTCGGAGACCTTTCAAGTGGGGGCAATTATTGCTAAACTCCCCGGTACTTGGAAAGGATACCGGAAGAAAATCATGCATAGTTCCGAGGACCACTCCTTGGAACAATTGCAAAAACATTTGCGCATTGAAGAAGAGTCAAGAGTGCGTGATAAGAGTGAAAACTCTTATGAAGGCACTTCCAAAGCAAATGCAATTGAGAAAACTGAACCGCCAACAAAATCCAACAAAAGGAAGCATTCAACGAACTTCAACAAGTTCAAGAAGAAGACAAAAGGAGGTTGTTTTGTATGTGGCAAATCTGGTCACTATGCAAAGGATTGTAGACACCGAAAACAAAACAACTTCGAGGGCAAATTGAACTCCATCAAAGAAGATAGAATTGTGGCCACCATTTGTGAAATCAATGCAGTCAAGGGAAAAGTTCCCGGATGGTGGTATGATACTTGTGCTACAATACATGTATCATATGACAAATCGTCTTTCAAGACTTATCATGAAGTTGATGGAGACCAAGAGATTCAAATGGGTAATGAGGTTCGATCTAAAGTGATTGGAAAGGGAAGTGTGGATATCATCTTCACTTCCGGCAAGACCATTACCTTAACCAATATACTACATGTTCCCGACATGACTAGAAATTTGGTTAGTGAAAATCTCTTAGGAAAATCGGGTATCAAAAGTGTATTTGAATCCGAAAAACTTGTATTATCCCTAAATGGAAAATTTGTTGGAAAAAGCTATTCTAGTGAAGGAATGGTCAAATTATGTACCGTTGACAATTTGAATGAGAATAAAAATAACTTTGCTTATATTGTTGATTTATTTTCATTATGGCATGCTAGATTAGGACATATTGGAAAAAGTACTATGAAACATATGATGAAATATGATTTAATTTCATATGATGAAAATGATGTTTTTAAATGCAAAACTTGTGTAGAAGCAAAGATTATTAAAAAACCTTATCAAAATGTAAAAAGAACATCTAGTATCTTAGAATTAATTCATACGGATATTTGTGAATTAAATGGCATGTTAACTAGAGGTGGAAATAGGTATTTTATTACCTTTATTGATGATTGTACTAGATACACATATGTTTATTTAATAAAACATAAAAGTGAAGTTTTTGATATGTTTAAAGTATATAAAAATGAGGTTGAACATCATCTAAATAAGAAAATAAAAACTCTAAGAAGTGATAGAGGTGGTGAACACTTTTCTAGTGATTTCAACATTTTTTGTGAACAACATGACATAATTCACCAATGTTCGGCACCTAGACACCGGAACAAAATGGTTTAGCTGAAAGAAAAAATAGAACTTTAGTTGAAATGATAAATGCCATGCTTACCTATGCTAAGTTGCCATTTAATTTGTGGGGTGAGGCCTTGTTAAGTGCATGTAGGATATTGAATAGAATTCCTTCTAAACAAACTAAGGTTTCTCCTTATGAATCTTGGAAAGGAAGAAAACCTAACATTGGATACTTCAAAGTGTGGGGGTGTCTTGCTTATTGTAAGAACACAAACCCTAATAGGACCAAGTTGGGTCCAAGAGGCATTAAATGTGCCTTTGTTGGATATGCTAGCAATAGCAAATCATATAGATTATTAAACTTGGAGACCAATGTGATTATTGAATCAAGTGATGTAGAGTTCTTTGAGGATTCGTTATCTTCGAATAATGAATTGAGGGAAAATCTCTTAGATATCCCTAGCTCAAGTGGAACACAAGATGAAACATCTTCTAAAGGTGTTGATGAGTCAAGTGAACCACGAAGAAGCAAAAGAACTCGAATTGAGAAGTCTTTAGGACCGGATGAAATTGATTCTCAACGCATTTCTTTTTACTTAGTAGAAGGAAATGAGTTGAATGTAGTAAGAACAACTCCATTTGTTCTACATGTTGAAATCGATCCTAAAACTTATAGAGAAGCTATGACTTCTCGTGATAACATGTTTTGGAAAGATGCAATCAAAGATGAAATGGATTCAATAATGTCAAATAATACTTGGGAGCTTGTCGATTTACCACCCGGATCCAAACCTATTGGATGTAAATGGGTATTCAGGAGAAAATACAATGTTGATGGTTCTCTAAATACCTTTAAAGCTAGATTAGTAGCTAAAGGATATCGACAAAGAGAAGGAATAGATTATTTTGATTCATATGCACCGGTAGCTAGAATAACATCGATAAGGATATTATTTGCACTAGCTTCGATACATGACTTGCATGTTCACCAAATGGATGTCAAGACGACATTCTTGAACGGGGATCTCGATGAGGAGGTTTATATGGAGCAACCTGAAGGTTTTGCTCTACCCAGAAATGAACATAAAGTGTGCAAGTTAGTAAAATCGTTATACGGTTTAAAACAGGCACCTAAAAAGTGGCATGAGAAATTTGACTTAGCTATAATTTCGTTTGGTTTTAAACATAATAGCGTAGATAAATGTTTATATTCAAAAGTGTGTGATAATTATGTGATATTTATATGCTTATATGTTGATGACATGTTGATTATGAGTGATCACATGGATGGAATAAAAGAAACAAAGAGGTTTCTATCTTCCACATTTAAGATGAAGGATCTTGGACAAGTGGATACCATTTTGGGCATCAAAGTCACAAAGACTAGTGGGGGTTACCATTTAAGTCAATCACATTATGTTGAGAATGTAATAAATAAGTTCAAACACTTGAACATAAAGGAAGCAAGTACTCCAATTGATCCAAGTTCAAAACTTGTAAAGAATGATGGAAGGGCAATTGCTCAATTAGAATATGCAAGTGTCATTGGGAGTCTTATGTATGCAGTTCAATGCACAAGACCAGACATAGCATATGCAATTAGTAAACTTAGTAGGTTTACTAGCAATCTAGGCAATGACCATTGGAAGGCAATTGGAAGGGTTCTTGGGTATTTAAAGAAAACCAAGAACTTAGGTTTACAATATACTAAGTTCCCGGCTGTATTAGAAGGATTTACCGATGCTAGTTGGATATCTAGCACGGGTGAGAATAAATCCACTTCCGGTTGGGTGTTCACTCTTGGAGGAGGAGCTGTTTCTTGGAAATCAAAGAAACAGACATGTATAACTCACTCGACCATGGAATCCGAATTCGTAGCATTATCGGATACCGGGAAAGAAGCTGAGTGGCTTAAGGATCTCTTTTATGAGATACCTTTGGGACCGAAGAATACATCTTCAATATCTATCTTGTGTGATAGTCAAGCCACGTTAGCAAAAGCATACAATGAGGTATACAACGGAAAGTCTAGACATATGAGTCTAAGACATGACTACATAAGGAAATTAATCAAAGATGGAATAATTTCCCTAAATTATGTTAAGTCTATCGAGAATCTAGCGGATCCTCTAACTAAACCTCTAAATCGAGATTTAGTAACATCTACATCGAGTAGGATGGGGTTGAAACTCTTAAAATAGAAAGATTCACCAATGATAGCAACCCTACCTGTCATTACTTAAAAGGTAATCCACGGGTTCAAAGGGTAACAACAAGTCATTTGATATGTGGATAGTTTCAGCATTATTCAAATCCGCGATAACCCTATCCTAGTTAAATAATACTGGTTGTTACTGAAGTGAGGGTTGAGCTTCAAGCTTTTAATGAAGTTCAGTGCTAAGAGCACAAGCATCTCTAAAAGTAACAAAGATACTGGAAAAACTTCACCTAGACGAACTTCGAGGTGGTGCCGCCTCAATAGAGAGCTAGAGTTACTCTCTTAAAAGTTTGTCGAAAAGGATGAGCGCAAGGCCATAAAAGCGCTAAGCGAGTTTGAGGAACTTGAGAACACGTGGTACTCGTGTGTGTGTTTTTACCGGTATCGTCACATGGAATAAATGGTTCAAAGCTTCGAGCTACCTTTGATTCCGACTTTACTTTGTTAGAATTACACTATGGTTAGATTCAAATCGAAAGATATCTAATCCTTAGGCATGAGTATCGTTCATGTTGAATATGAGACTTGTTAATTTTGAACAAGTGGGGGATTGTTGAGAAATTGGTTGTTCAAAACCAACAAAGGAAGAAGTAAAAAATAGCTAACACTTCGGTCGACCGAACTGAACTTCGGTCGATCGAAACTCTGCAGGATTTCAACCAAGAAGCTGCAGGAGGTTTTGGTCGACCGAAATGGAGGTTCGGTTGACCATTCGGTCGACCGAAAAAGTTCGGTTGACCAACCGGTCGACCGAAATCTGTGACCGTTGGACGGTTTTTTGCCGTTGGAAATTCATTTTTGGAGGCTTTTCACTTGGTTTTTGGCACCATTTCGTGAATATGAACTAGGCCTATATATAGTGGGGTCTAGTTCAATGAAAAAACACTTTTTGAAATCATTACAATCTACATATACAAGATCAAACTATCTTCTTACTCATATTCTTACATTTTATTGTGTTTCTCAAGTTTTGTTGGTAGAAATACTTTGTGCTTTATATTTCTACTACAAGGCTTTATCAATCCTTCAAACCATTTGTCGAAAAACCTTTAAGCATCTCGAATTTACCGGAGAAGGGGCAAATATTGTTTGAGGACAGCGATCACGCGGTTGAGCCTTTGCATCGAAGTTCTTGTTCTTGAATCCTTGTTGCTATTTCGGTTTGTTTATTCTCCTACTCAAAAGGTATTATTTCCAACAGCTGGTGTGTTTCGCGGTGGCCTTTGATCTTACATCAAAATTATCACCGTCCAAGAGGAAGAAGAAGATAAACTTTTTTTGTTTTTTGTTTTTTTTAGTTTTGATTTTTAATTATATATTTGTGATTAATTTGTAATATTTTAAAATTTGAGACTATTGTTGCAATTAGTTATTTATCTTTTCTTTTTGTTTTATTTGAATAGGAATGTAAAATCGTATTTTTAGTGGAAAAATGGATGAAAATGACCTTTTGTGCAATGAATGGTGAAAATAGACGTCAAAATGCCAAAAAATGAAATGTATGAACATTTTGTACAATAACATTGAAAGATATGGCTGTTTTGTACTAATTATCCTTTTTTTTCTTTTTCTTTTTTATTTGAAAGGAAGTAAAATCGTCAAAAATTGATGAAAATGATATTTTGTGTAATGAAATGTAAAAGTAGGGACGAAAATGTCAAACAATAAAAGGATAGAGACGTTTTGCATAATGATATTAAAAGGAAAGGACGTTTTGTGCTATTTACCCATACAAAAGCACTAATTCGTGTTTCTCCACCCTCTCACACACACAGACTCTCTCTCTAGAAAAACTTCTCATTTTTTCTCTCTAGAAATCCCTTAATCGATGGCATCCCCACGCGAGGAGAGCGTGTACATGGCCAAGCTGGCCGAGCAGGCCGAGCGTTACGAAGAAATGGTGGAGTTCATGGAGAAAGTCGTTGCGGCGTCGGCAGGCGGCGAGGAATTGACGGTTGAGGAGCGTAACCTCCTCTCCGTGGCCTACAAGAACGTTATTGGCGCTCGCCGAGCTTCCTGGAGGATCATATCGTCGATCGACAGAAGGAGGAGAGCCGCGGCAACGAGAGCCACGTTTCCACCATCAAGGGTTACAGATCTAAGATCGAGTCAGAGCTCTCAAACATCTGCGATGGGATTTTGAAACTTCTCGACTCAAAACTCATCGGATCCGCCTCCAGTGGTGACTCCAAGGTCTTCTACTTGAAGATGAAGGGTGATTATCACCGCTACTTGGCAGAGTTTAAGACTGGTGCCGAGCGGAAAGAGGCCGCCGAAAACACTCTCTCGGCTTACAAATCGGCTCAAGTTAGGTTTTTCGCTTTTCCTTTATTATTTTTATTTTTTTCCTGTCTTTATATATTAATAATATATTTAATTGTTTTTGATCTAGCGAATAATGTGGCAGAAGCCCTTAGATCGAGCTTTTAGAATTTAGGTTTTACTATAGAATTTATTTGATGAGATTTGTTGGGATTATTGCTAAGATTGAACATATAGATCGAGTTCATAATTTAAAATTCTTCCCATGGGTAAAATATTAAAGTGGCGCTCTGTATTTATTTTTAACTTTTGCTTAATTTATGGAAACTGTTGATTTTATGTGAAACCGGAATAGTATTATGGATCATTGTATTTGATTTGATTTATTTTTGAATCGTGGATATATTTTCTTCTCCTTCTTCTCCATGATTAGCAATTTCGTGAAAATGCTGCAGTGAAGTTTCATTTTACTCAGATTTACTATGTTGAAGTTTATATATACATAGTTTGGCTTTTAATTTCTTCTCTCTTATGATGAAAAGTTGGATTATTTTATTTATTTATTTATTTTGTGTTAGATCGTATTCCACGCAGCAAATGAAATAATTTGAGCACATTGATGCAAATTGTGAATATCATATGATTAATTTTGAATTTATTTGCTAAACATTTCTGGTGTTTGCAGGACATTGCGAGTGCTGAGCTTGCCCCAACACATCCAATCCGGCTTGGACTAGCACTCAATTTCTCAGTCTTTTACTATGAGATTTTGAATTCTCCTGATCGTGCTTGTAATCTTGCCAAACAGGTTTATAATATAATCAAACTTTTATCTCAAATCCCTTTGTTGTTTCCTAACCCCAAATGAAATGTTATTCCACATTAACAAGTGAAAGATCAGTGTCTCTTGTATACAAGTTCAATATGTAATTGAATTGGGCATCTTTCAGTTAAAATTGATGTTATATTGTGGTTTAATATTCACTTCTCATTGGTTAGGCTTTTGACGAGGCAATTGCGGAATTGGACACTCTTGGAGAGGAGTCTTACAAGGATAGCACTCTGATCATGCAGCTTCTTCGTGATAACCTCACTTTGTGGACTTCCGATATGCAGGTAAAGATTTCTGTTCTTTCCTTCTGTAGTGCTTCCTGGGCTATTACGAGAACGAGCTTAATGAATGTCACTGCTTATTATTCTGATATAGGATGATGCTTCTGAGGAGATCAAGGAAGCACCAAAGCCGGATAATGAGTAGTTAAGTTTGTGTTTTAGCATTTGGGTGTTTTGCTATGGTTATTGGTAGTGTTGCTTTTTATTTTTTGAATTAAAACTGCTACTTGTAGCCAGTATTCTGCTTTCTTGTCTACTTGTTTGCCGAACTTCCAACTTTAGAAGCTAATATTCACCAATTTGTTACTTTCTCATTTTCATTTCTCAGCTCGAAAATTTATTTCTTTATTATTTTATATGCATTGCGAAAGTAATCTTTGGTTTAAATTATTGCTGTACTTTATGATTTATTGCTTGTTTTAAATTATTGTTGTACTTAATGATTTATTGCTTGTAGCCAAATAGTTCTAATGTTACGATTGAGTGTCATCTCCCCCTCTCCCTCCTTCGTGCACCCACCCACCTTGTCTTTACCTAATGGCTAAAGACGGAAAAGGTTAGTCATGATGAGGGTTCACCCTTGGCTAAAGGGGAAATTGACGGCATATATGAACACCGGCAACAGAATCAACTATCGGGAAAACCACACATATCATACAATGAACCTTTACTTGTATAACATATTAAAAATATAGGACTTTTACCGCTTTTCTTATTCTACTTATTCATTTTGGTTGTTATAGCAGAAAGTTTCACTAATGAAGAATTTCATGAATGAGGATAAATGGAATCACGATGTTATAAGATGCTAGTTTTCCTTAGTCTCGGTTTCTGATTAAGTAGATTGGTTGGTTGAGTTTCACTTGTAGTTATTCAATTATGTAGAGAAAAGAAGTATATAGCTTCGCTTGAGCGGAGGACAAAAGCATGCCTCTTTCTGCTCAAGCGAGAAGAAAGCCTGCTTGAGCAGACACCTCCTGCAACTTGCGGAAAATTCGAAATTTGAATTTCGTAAATATGAAATTACATATCTTCTCATGGAGATTTCCTGTATAGATGGAATTATAAAAATAGTTGTATTTCATGAAAGATTATAACATCTACAACATATAATCATTGGGATTTGATCTTTCAACACGTTCAAATAATAAATTCTAGTTTTATATTTGTTCTTTGTCCAACTATGAGTTTTTAGCTTATTGCTTGACACAAAACTCATTAAATCTCTGATTAATCCTTAGGCTATTTGTCGGTGATTACTTAAAGCAATCTCAAAGGTGAGAATGAGAAAATAAACCTTTTAGAATAATGTTTTTCAACGTGTTCAAGCTTTTGATTCCGATCTTCTTTCATTCGCTTTGGAAAGATTCTTGTTTCATTTTCCATTCTCCAATTTATTTTTTTGGAAAGCTCAACAATCAGAAAGCTTCATTACAAAACAGAGAATGAAATGGTGCTCGCTACCAGCAAGATGATGAATCGAGATCGGTTTAATGGATCAAACGTCACCAGGGGGCAATATAAGTTGGAAGTTCATTCTAACAACATTGAAGATCTTCCAAGTGCTCGATCCAAACTTGGCGCTAATTCTAGAAGCAACAGCAATAGTCAGATGGAGCAACGGTTGATAGGATGAGTGATGGGAAGATGAATTGATATGTTGATACAGCATTTGATGGAGCAACGGTTGATAGGATGAGTGATAGGAAGATGAATTGATATGTTGATGTCACATTTTAAATGCTCCACCGATTTGCTTTTACGACCTCTACACCAACAGTTCATCCTCTAACGAATTTGGGGAACACTTGCAAGTATAAAGCGGAAGAAGGTACCAAAAATGTTTCTGGTTTCAAAGTTTAGATGATATTACTTTGCGACCACAAATTTATTAACTTCAAATCATTGTTAAGAAGTTGAAAGGGTGAAAAAACAACTTCCCAAGTTTTTCCAAGTTGGTGCTATAATTGCAAAGTTACCATCGACTTGAAGGCCACAAAAAGTGAATAAAAAACATATTCGTATTGAGAAAGAATTGAGAGCAAAAGCTGAGAATGAAAATTTTTATAATGTCCCCTCAAAAGCTAATGTTGTGAACAACATCAAGCGATCCAATGAAGGCCACAAAAAGTGAAAGCCTCTGGATCCTAAAAAGGGAAGTTTAAAAAGAGTCTATGGGATCATGCTCAAGAATGTAGACACGAAAAGACATTAAAAGAATGATAGGTTCATGTTTTAACCATTTCACCTAATGTTGTGAACAACATCGAGCGATCCAATGAAGGCCACAAAAAGTGAAAGCCTCTAGATCCTAAAAAGGGAAGTTTAAAAAGAAGTCTATGGGATCATGCTCAAGAATGTAGACACGAAAAGACATTAAAAGAATGATAGGTTCATGTTTTAACCATTTCACCTGAAAATCAATTGATGTTGAGTGAGGGAAGGTTAAGTCTTTTATGTCATTCTATCACAATCATTTGAATGACCCCAACCCATGGGTTTAAGAAATGTCTTGTTAATCCCAACAATACCGCTATCAACGCGACGTTTTTGTTACAAAAATTCATGATCCTGGCTCTAATATCTCTTGAATGAGGGCAAATTGAACCGATTATGATATGGATCATTATCATTTGAGTGACCCAACCCATGGAGTTAAGGGAGTACCTATTGTCCACCAACAAAGAGGAGGAAAGTGGTGGTATGATACTTGCACAGTGGTACGTGTCCCCTACTATAGGTCTCTCTTTAAGACCTATTTTGAAGTTAACGGTGGACGAGAAATACATATGGAAATTGAAGGCCGTTCAAAAGTTGTTGGTCTTCCCATCCAAAGGAAGATAACTCTAACCAATGTACTTCACATTCCAAATATGAATAGGAACTTAGAAAGTAAAGAACTTTTGGGTAAACTCAGGATCAAAGTTGTGTATGCAGAGACGGATGTAGGGGGGGGGGCTGAGCAGGGCTGTAGCCCAGTCTCCCCCACAGTCCAGTAAGGCAAAAAAAAAAATTTATGTAAAAATTTTTTTTTTCAAGTATTAGCCCGGTCAAAAATTTTGTAGCCCGGTCTCTGATTCAATCCCGGATCCGTCCCTGTGTGTATGAATCAAGAAAACTTGTATTGTCTCGAGATGACAATTCTATTGGAAAAGGCTATTAAGGTGAAGATGAATAATAAAGTGCCTTTTGCTTATATTGTTGGTTATTAAAAATTATGGCATGGTAGACTAGCACACCTATCTAGTACTATGAAAAGAATGATCAGATGTGGTTTTCTTGCCTTAAATATAAATGATCACGATAAATGTTAAGTATATATATTAAGCCTTTGTTTGAGCCCCATTTTTGGTAAAAATTAGTTGTGTTTTTTTTGAGGATGTGTGGTTAAAAAATCATGAAATTTTTGTAAAATTTTTTTTTTATTGAAAGAATGTGTGACTGAAAATGAGATTTTTTTTTTTTTTTTGATTTTTTTTGAAGAGAATTGGACTCAAATAAGGACCAAATCTAAAATTACAAAGAAACCATTTCAAAGTATAGAAAGAACTCTATAATTACTTGAACATGGGGGTAATTTTTTAAATGGCCGGTTTACTATTGCTATTTTTCACAATGGTCTTAATTGTTAAAAATACTATTTTACCCTTAATGAAATGTGTTTTTATATTGCAGGATATATCTTTATCTTTTAGAATAATTTTTCAATTTTGTCCTGTATTATTTCTATCTCGGATTCTAGCATATAAATTCATCCTTTGATCTAATAGATTGACATAATCTTCCATATATCTATCAAAATTTTCTCCAAGTATATAATATTCTTCAGATGATGATTGATCTATTCTTTCCATTTGAGAGATAATATTATTTATTTTTCCTAATAAAATTTCTAATAAATTATCTAATCCTTCAATTGTATAACCTGGCATATTATATAAATCTTATCATGATAAACAATGCTAATAAATACAAACATTTAGATAATTTAGCCATGGAAATATTCAGATAAGTAATCCCAACGATTCTTTAAGATTTTAGAAAATATCTTTCTAAATTTAACAAAAATAATAGTTTTACCTTAGTTTTGATCTCAAATCTTTATTCTTAGAACCGAGTAACCTTCAGGTTCTGGATCTGCAAATGGCTCCCTTCAATGGCCTCCTGCCTCTACGGGATAATTGCTATTCCAACTTTCCACCTTCACTGTGTCAGTTCTTTGAATTCGGATTATAGATATTAACTAAAGAAAACTCTCTTTCTGTTAAAGTAAGAAAAGAATTCTTCTTCAATCTTTCAAGAATCTATGGGATGAGGTGTTTAGAAACTCATGATATTTTTTAAAGACAATTTGGATTTGAAATAACTTGAAATTTTATTGATATCTAAAGGCTGAAATATGATTACAATGGAAGACAGGAATTTGTTTGGATATCTCACAGTTTGAGTGCTCAACCAACTCTGCCTCTTTCATTAGCCCAAAGGCCTCTATTTATACACAAATCTGAAGATAAATTACATCATTACTTACATCATACTAATAATATTTTATTGCCTCGTGCTTTACATCAAGAGCCTCATGGCCCCTCCATCCTTGTTGTTTTGTTACATTTTCTTTGATAAAGGACACAGTCCTTCTATAATTGTCCTTCAAATCTTGTTTTTACATACAGCTGGAAAGATTCTCTTGTAGCAGCTTGGACACCTTTCCTCCATGTGTTTATTATTTTTGTCTTCTTATCTTTGATTCTGTCGGCAAGTGGAGCATTCTCTTATTCTACATGCCTCGTGTATGGTTGTGATAGGTCCATTGATTTGATGAGTATCAAATTTCTCAATGTATTCTTTCAGAATTGTTGATTTTTCTCCTCCATTGTTGGTGAGAAGAGTCCATCCTTCATATTGACACAAACATTTGAATTTTTTGTCATACAAGCTTTTTGTCATTTTATATAAGACTTTCATCCCTAAAACTCTTCGGGATTTTATCCATGATCTGGTGATTTTTGATAATGACTTTTTATTGTGACCGATATCAATCTGAAACTCTCTACTAACATATCCGATTGTTATAATATGTTCAGCAGGATAAAATATCATTCCATCAATTTCTGGACTGATTGAATAAAATTTTATGTATATGGACCTTCCTTTGGCAAATTTGGATACTTCAGATTTAAAAATTTCATCGAATCTTTCAATTTCTTTTAGATCTTTTCCGGGGTAGATAAGATCTAAAAATCCATAGTCTGCTGCCATTTTGACCATGACAGGGTCTGCATCATTGGTAATTAGTAACCTTGGATAAACATGATCTCCTGAAGATATGAAATAGGAGTCATTTTCTTGTAATTCATAAGTAATTTTGGCAAAAGATCTATATTCTTTTTCTTTTGCTGATAAAGGGGTATCATCATCTTCATCGGTTCTGATTCTAATAACCCTTGTATGTTCATCATTGGATTTTATGGTCAACTTTCTAGGACTTTGTGTATCCCTTTTGATAGTGCTGGGTCCACTACTGCTTTCGCATTGTGGATCACTCATTGGTACCTGTTGGTATCCCTGTTTGGTATCATAAGATTGTGCCAAGACATCAATCCTTCTATTATTTGTATCAGTAGACATTAATTGTGCTTCAAGAGCATCAATTTTGTCTTTCATTTCGTTTGTAATCTTGGTATGAGATTCACTGATCTCAAGTAATAATTTAATATTATGACTTAAGAGTTCAGCTAATGTCTCCATTCCAATTTTTATATCATCTGCTTCTTCTTTGGCATAGGCTGCCGCAGATTTCATTTCTGATATCATTTGTTTGATATTATCCATCTCCAAATTCAATGTTCCTGCTTAAAAAATCAGCAGGATAATTATTTGTACCTTTAATATGAATAATATCAAAATTATAGAATGATAAATATGCTTGCCATCTATGTAACCTTCTATATTGGGGTTCCATTGGTAATTTATTTCTAACAAGTCATGCAACTTGAGAATTGTCAGTTTCAACAATAAATTTTTTAGATAATGAAAATTTCTTTATTCCTCTAATAATTGCTAATAATTCTTTTTCATGAGTAGTATAATTTATTTCTGCTTGATTGAAAGTTCCACTTGAATATCTACATATTTCATTTAAATCTATTTTTAATATTGCTGCCCAATATTTATCTGAGGCATCAGTATTAACTATCAAATTATCCTTTTCATTTGGTAATCTTAATTTTGGTAAATTTTTATATTCTTCCTTAAGTAATCTAACAATTTCTGTATGTTCTTCATTCCATCCTTTAGTATTAGTTTTTCTAAGTAAAATTTGTATTTTATGTCTCTTTTTTGAAAGATTTTCAATAAATTTTTCTGCATAATTTAAACATCCTAAGAATTTTTGTATTTGTTCCTTAGATTCTAATTTATCAGGAAAGTTTTCTATCTTTTTAGATATATGAGACTGTAATTTTATTCCATTTTTATCTATAATTAATCCAAGAAATTCTATCTCAGGTTTTTCTATAATAGCTTTCTTTTCAGATAAAACTATTCCTTCTTTTTGACATTCTTTTAGGAATTTTATAATATGATTTTTATGATCATTTTTATTTTCTGAACATATTAGTATATCATCAACGTATACTAATAAGAAATCATTATATTTTCTAAAAATATTATCCATTCTTCTTTGAAATATTTGAGGTGCATTTTTTAATCCAAATGGCATAACTATCCATTTGTATTTACCTTGAGGCGTACTAAATGTCGTATATGGTATTGATTCTTCTTCTATTTTGATTTGCCAAAATCCTGACTTACAATCGAATTTTGAATAATATTCTTTTCCTTTTGCAAGGTTTATTAAAATATCTTTATTTGGTAAAAAATATCCATCAAATTTTGTATATTTATTTAATTCTTTATAATTTATTACCATTCTTGGTTTTCCTCGTACTTGTTCAGAGTATTTCATTACCATAAAGGCTGGACTACTATGTGGTCCATTGCTAGCTCTGATTAATTTCATATTTTTTAACTCTTCAATTTGTTTTCTAAATTCTTGAGTATCTTGTATAGTGTACATCATTGGTTTTACTCTTATTATTATATTTTCAGTTAATTCTATTTTTGCCCTTGGATGTTCGGGTTTCCAATAAGCTAATGGATTTTCATTATAGACATTTCCTATCTTTTTTATTATTTCTTCTATTAATTCTGATTTTTCTGTTGTTTGTATTTTTTGTATTTTAATAGTTGTTTTTATTGGTATTTTTATTGTCCTTTCACCACGCTGGGCTGGCTGAACTCTGTATGGTTTAAATTCTCTTGAAATTTTTAGTAGATGCCCACATGGTGTTTTTAACATAATCATATAGTTATTTTGTTGGTAATATTGAAATTGTTGAACAAAATCATTTCCAAATAATATATCACATTCTAATACATCATATGCATATACTTTGTTTATAGTTATTTGTTTACTTCCTAATAGGATTTCTACCTTTTCTTTATTTTTAGTAATAGGTGTCGATATTCCTGTGACACCTGTTATTTTTATAGTATTATCATTGTTCCAGTTTTTTAACAAAAATGTCTTGATAATAGTTACATCACTTCCTGTATCTATTAAAACACATGTTGTTATATTAGTTTCTACAATGGTAATTTGTATATATACTGCTAATGGAAATATTATTACATTATTCATTCTTTTGGACAAAACAATGTTTTATTATTATGTGTTATATAGATTCCTTCTTTATTAATATTATAATGATTTAATGCTTGTAAAAAACTCATTCCTAATAATATATGGTAATGATCTCCCATACTATTATCTACATAACATGGTATTATCATTTCTTCTCCATCTAAAACTATTGGTATTTTTACTTCTAATTCACTAGTATGTGTTTTTCCATCAAAATTGATATATTTATAAGGATCTACCCTTCTTTTTATTAATCCTTTATCTCTATTTCCTGATATATGGCAGTTTGTTGCTCCTGTATCAATTATGATATTTTTTCCTTTTATATATATTCTATTCCATTATAATATTCTCCATATATTTGCATACTTCCTATATTCTTTTTTACCATTATTTCTCGATTTATGTTCTTTCTTGGTATTATAGATGTACTATTATTTCTTTTTAATTTTCCATCTTTAAATTCTATTAAAGAATTATTTTCTATTTTTTCTGTTACATCTGGCTTTGTTTTAGATATTTCTAATTCATATATTTCTGGTAATAGGTTTAGTTGTTTGTTTGGTTCTACAATATTCAATATGTCTTTACATTTTTTGTGAACTTCTATATAGGGTTTTTTAGAATAAATGTTTCCATAGTTTGAGTTAGTAAATATATATAATGCTCTATATTCTATGGTCATGATATGATTTCCTTCTTCCATAATATATTTTCTATGTATTTTAAAATGTAATCCTAATATTTCATTAAAATCTTTATCTTTTATTGATACACAATATTTTGGATAACATGTAAATATTAATTTTTTATATGCTAAATTTCCTTCTATAGTTCCTAAATGATTGTCATTAGTATTTAGTATTCTTCCATCATGTAAACTTACTGTTATTGGTGAATCTATCCCTTCTCTAAATAGGGATTTGAACATTAATTGTATTCCTGCTAGATAAACGTATTGTATCTTTTCTTTTTGTCTTCCTTTTACTTTTGCCATTAATTGGTCAACTGTGGATTTTGTTAGTAATGCTAATTTATGACTTCCTGAAGCTGTTCTTATATCTATTGATTTTTTTATCTTATGATATTCACTTATAGCTACTCTTTCTCTTCTAAATATCTTATCGAATATTTTTCATTCTCCTAATTTTAAATCTAATGATAATTTTTCTATTTTTCTAAATGTATTATTATCAAATGTTACTTTTAATCCATATCCTTCAGAATTTTCTATTTCTTGTTTTTCTTCTATGGTTTCAGCTTCTTCTATTTCGTGACTCATTCTGATTCTGATATGTAAACCTCTTCTCCTTCATAATTATTAATATCTATTATTTCTTCTAAATCACTTTCTATTTCTTCATATTCTTGTTGTAAAATTCTAACTTTCTTTTTAGTACAATCAGGGCTTATATGTCCTATTTCTCCACAATTCCAACATTTGCATTGTTTTTTTATCTTTTTTAAACTCTTTTCTTTTTGGTTGATATTTTCTTTTATAATATCTCCTATTTGATTTTTGATATTTCTTTTTGAATTGTCTATATTTTTTTATACTTTTTTGGTTTGAATTTTCTTTTATATTTTTTTTCCGGTCCACATCCCCAATTAATAGGTCTCTCTATTTCTTCGCAACAAATTCTTGTTAATTTTCCAAATTTTTTCATTAGTTGTCTATTTTTACATATTTCTGTTAATCTTTCAAATAGAAATTTTATTCTACTTCCTAATGTATCTGGTACAGGATTATCCTTTATATATTTTTCATATTCTATTTTAAAATATATATTCCATGTTCCTGGTAATTTAGCAAAATACATTTCTAAGTATGGTCCTTGATTTTTATTACTATGAAATTGAGTATAATAGAAATTTTTAAATTGACATGTATATTCTTTTATTTTGCACATATCACATATCATAATGTTTATTAATCCTAATCTTGTTTTTAATTTTTCTCTTCTAGCTTCTTCTTCTGAATTGTTTATCCAATTTTCTCCTAGGAATTCATCTGATATATATTCTACTAACTTTTTTATTCCCTCTTGTGAGATTTTTTGCATTTCTGTTTGTATATTTCTTCTCATTAATAATTTAGTATCTTCAGTTACTCATTCCCACCAATTTCTTACATCTCCTTCAAACGATGCTATTAAATAGTCAATTCTTCTATCCGTAGATTCCCATGTATCGTCTTGGTTATATAAAAAGAATAATATCATTGCATCTGCCCATTGTAACAAGGCTTTCTTAATATCTATTTTACAATCTAAATCTAGTTTTACTCCTCCATGATTTATTGGTTTATTGTAGTTTGAGTTTGGGGTAAATTGATCTTTATATTTTTCTATTCTATGTTGTGGTATAATTCTATCATAGTACTGCCTATAAGGTCTATGTGGCATTGGTGCATATCCTCCTTCTAATTCAAGAAATTCTAATTTTGGATGATTACTTGTACTTCCTGGTGCTGGTGTTGGTCCTCCACCAGTATTCATTAATATTTCATAATTTTCAAATTCTTCTATACTTAATTGGTCAAAGTTTTCTATTAGATTATCTATTTCTTCATTCATCATCTTTTTTATTTTTTCCTCTTTCTTCTGTATATTTTTCAAATTCTTTCTCTTGTTCTAGGATTATTGGTAATATTTCTTTTCTAAATCTATCATCCATACTTCCTGGTTCATAGTATCCTTCTGTTTCTACATGTTTCTTTCCTATTCTTGTCATTTCTCATTTTATTCTATCTTTATCTACTTTTTTATCTGTTGGTTTCATATTTTGTTTCATTTCTCTAATTTCTATTTTTAACATTCCTACTTCATCTTTTAATTCTTTAGTTTCATTTATTAATTCTTTTACTAATTTCTTTAGTTCATCAAATGATTCTGAAAAAGCCATTATATTTTTCCACTTTTTACTTCTAATAAATATGATAATCTGCACTTTTTGTCTTTATTTCCATTAATGATTTTATTAAGACTTTCTATTGCTATTTTGTTATCAGGTAATTGATTATCTCTTACAGTTTCAAAATATTTTGCTTTTTAATTCTAATTTTTCGATTTTTAGTTTTCCTAACATTTTTTCTTGTGATTTATTTATCTCTCCTGGTGTTCCTAGTATATTTGAGGTTTTTTCTTGTATTTTATTTAGATTTTTAACAATATTATTAAGCTTTCTAGCTACTTTATCATTACTCATTTATAATTTATGATGATTCATATATTTCTCTATAACATAAAATACTTTCAAATTCTTTATTAATCATTTCATATACATATCTATCTTTTATAGATCCTATACTTAATTTATGTAGTATTTGTTCTTTTATTTCTCTAGGTAATTTTTTAATTATATTTAATGTTAATATTTTTGATTTATTAGGAATAGGTTCATAAAATATTTTATATCATTTTTCTTCTTCTAATTTATAATAGTTATCTATCTTTTTAATTTTAATTCCCATAATTACTTATATTATTTTCTATTATAGCAGTCATTTCTTCTTGATCTATAGTTTCTATAATAGTTTCCCATATCATAAGGTATCTTATTATACTAATTTCTGTTTTTTCTATTATCTCCTTTCTAATATCTAAAGGTAGATCTTTTAATTTTATAAGTATGATTTTTAAGATTTCTTTTTCTATTATAGGTTTTCTTATTATTATCGCAAATCTATCTTTTTTTAATTTTATATCTATTTCCTAAATCTTCTATTATCATGTTATGATCTATGGCTCTGATACCAATTAAGATGGGGGGTACTAAGATCGTCTTCAAAATCTCAAAATTTATTATTTTCATAAATATTTAATAAATCGCAATAAAATTTATAAAATTCACTATCTTTTGTTATGACCTTTTCTTTAATGATTATTTTTAATTTTTCAATTCTTCTTTCTAGATTGATAATTTCTTTATGTATATTATTTTCAAATCTAATTGCTTGGCTATCTATATAAGTATTCTTATATTTTAATTTTGGATCTAAATAATCTAAAAAGAAACTTTTTAAATCTTCTTTTAAATAATTTAATTCTCTTTCTGTTGCAATTTTTAGGTCAATAAAATTTTGTATAATATCCGGGTTTAAATTTATTAAAGATTTTGGATTTATATTTTCTTGGGGACCTAATTGGAGTATTTTATACATTATGATGGCTTTTGTTGCAATTTTTATGTGAAAGGGTATTTTTGGAAAGATTGTTGTTCAAAGACTATTCTTAAAACTTCTAACTTTTTGATGTCTATTTTCACAAATCACCTTTATTAGATGACTATCTAGAGGTATTTCCTCCTTGAACATGTATACCCCGACCTATGTGAATTGAATGACATGCATGGAAATATGTATCTTGATTTTTCTAGATACACTTTTGTATACTTATTAAAGCATAAAAATGAAAAAGTTAATATGTATAAATCGAGACTGAAAATCAATTAAATAAAAAGATTAAAATATTTAGAGTATTTTCAAGAAACTCTTTAAAAGTGGAATGCTTTCTATTTTAAAGAGTCAATCTTTAAAATTTTAGGTCAAGAGACTCTTCAATTTAATATTTTAAAATAAAGAGTTGGTTTGACTTTCTAAATTTGGAGAGCCAAATCCACTTCTCTATAATTTAATACTTCAAAGATTTCAACTTCCTATGCACAATTTATTGACTTAATTAATGAAGAAAATGAAGGGAAATGATATAATTATTGATAAAAATAAAAGAAAAAAAATAATAAATACATATTGGGAATGGTAAAATTAAATGTTAAAAATAAGGAGCCTATAGAAGTATTTTAAAATTTTTGCTCTTTAAATTTATAGATACTCTTTAAATTGTAGAATATGCTATTTAAAAATGAAAAGCCGCTTGGAGATACTCTTAGAAGTGATAGGGGAGGAAAATATTTCTCTAGTGAATTCTATAGTTTTTGTGAACTTAACATAATACATCAATGTTTTGCATCTCTTACATCTGAACAAAATGGTATGACTCAAAGAAAGAATAGAAGATTTTTAGCAATGATTAATGCTATGTTATTAAACTTTAGTTTGCCATTATGGGAAATTTTAGTTAGTGCATGGTATATTATAAATCGAGTTCCTATGAAAAGAAATAAGCTTCTCCACATGAGTGATGGAAAGGTAAAAAACCTAAAATTGAATACTTTAGAGTGTGGGGTGTTTTGCATATTGTAAGAACACAGATCCAACGAGAACAAGCTAGGTACAAGAGGTGTCAAATGTGTCTTTGCGGGATATGGTTTGAATAGCAAGGCATATTGACTTCTAAACCTAGAATGCAATGTGATAATAGAATCCCGTTAAGTTGAAATTTTTGAGAGTTTATTAACATCGAAAATAGATTCTCAAATTCTAAGAAAACTCGTGGAGGATCCTATTCTAGTAAACCACTAGAAGAATGGTCTCGTAGTGACATTAATGAATCCAATGATGAGAGAGTTCGTAGAATAAAAAGTTTGGGATATGATGAGATTAATTTTTCACTTATTTCTATTTATTTAGTAGAAGGAATTAGGACAACTTTTATTGGAAAATTTCCATTTACTTCTCGAGCTGAAAATGAGAAACAATGTCTTTCAGGGACTCTAATTTTTGAAAAGATGCCATTAGAGATTAAATGGATTATATTATATCAAACAAATTATGAGAAACTTGTTGATGTTTCACCCGATTTTAAATCTATTGGTTGAAACGGGTGTTCAGGAAGAAGTATCATTTTGATTGTACTTTACACAACATTGTTTAAAGATGGATAGAAACCAAAGGTTATTAACAAATTAAAGGAATTGATTATCTTGACACATGCACTAGTAGCCAGGGGCGGAGCCAGAAATATCGTTCAGTGCGGGCGAAATTTAATCGAAGTTGGACTGTGAGTTTTCGAACATAGATTTTATGATGCTAAAAATATCAAACAATATTATGACAATACTAAAAATGAAATATTTTATATGTTGCATTTATTTCTTGCGAGTTTTCATACTTTTATATTATTGTGCAATGACTTCATTATCGATCTTCAAAAATATATATTTCTCTACATAAATAATTATTTAAACCCCTATTGGGTAGATATTCTTTAAAATTCATTTTTACTCAAATTATATTCAACTATATATTCTTCAAATAAAATAATTTTGCACATGGACCTATTACATTTCCTTACTTTTTAACCATATATTTGATAACTATTTACAAAATCTATTCTTAAAAAATCTATATCAAACAAAATATAAAATTTATTTTATTTTTTATAGATCACTGTCACACATCAACTATCGACAGCATTGGTTATCGATGTCATCGGCAATCACCGACAGTGCTCAGGTCGATGATTGTCAACAATAAGCATTTATCTTTATTCACATTTTTTAATATTTCATCCATAATTTAGGATTTATTCATAATTTTTATTTATTATTTTTTTAATTATCGAATAATTTTTTCATCATTGATATTAAAGTTTAAATTAATGAAATATTTTTTTCGTCATTGATATTAATGAAATATTTTAGCCTTCACAGTTTTCACTTTCTTGTTCATCCTATTGTTGTGTCACTCGTTGTGTAGCTCTTTTGAGTTTGAATTTCTCAAACAATTTTGAGGGCTATGGTAAGGGTGATCACGGACTCCTTAAATGCCGTCTTTACTATCGATGGTACTTGACGAAAATAACACCAATTCGGATGGAATTATTGACAACAACATCATCAATGTCACCAATGTACGTTCATCTGCAACTACATATGACAACGATTGTAGTCCATGACGTCGTCGGCAATCATCAACAGTACTTAAGTCTTTGATGACCGACAGATAAGTATTTATTTCTTACTCATTTTTTAAACATGCAATCAATATTTAAACCCCTATTGGGTAGAGATTGTTTAAAATTTATTTTTACTCAAATTATATTCAACTATGCATTCTTCAAATATAATAATTTTGCACATGGACCTATTACCTTTCCTTACTTTTTAATCATCTTAAAAAATCTAAATCAAACAGAATCTAAAATTATTTTATTTTTTACAGATCATTGTCACATATCGACTACCGGCGACAATGTTTATCGATGTTTTCGGCAATCACTGATGGTGCTTTGGTCGATGATTGTCAACACATTTTTTAATATTTCATCCATAATTTAGGATTTATTCATAATTTGTATTTATTATTTTCTTTAATTATCGAATAATTTTTTCATCATTGATATTAAACTTTATATTTTAAGTAAATTACAATCTCCATCGGTAAATTAAAATTTTAAAAATATTGACTTTATGAACGAATTTTTTATTTACTTTTGGACCTTGTCAAAATACAGGAGCCTTAGACGACTAACGAAGTGGCCATATGCTCGAGTCGACTCTGTTTTAGGGTCGTTGCCAAATTCATTTCGATTCGGACGTAACTTGGACAAATGATGCCCAGTCCTCCTATGTATCATTGGTCTACTCAAAATGGGGCATGTTCTTGATCTTGGGCATTCAAGTGTTGAAGAAGCAATTATGTCTGGATGGAGATGGATTTTTATTAGATAAAATCTTATTTGGGTGCAACTAAAATATCTTAATTTTCTATTGCAAAGTTGTTTACAATACAAAACAAACATATTTTTTAACTCGTTTTATTTGAAAAGCCTCGATTTTAAATTTAAAAGCCAAAAGGCGAATCAAAATTACGCTTCTAAGAAGTATTCAAAGACTGTAACAGCTTAAAATTATTTAAATTCAGTGTTTCCTTTTTTAACAGCTTCTCATATGTCATTGAGGTCTCTGAATAGTATTTTAGTTTTAATTGCAGTAGTATGACGAACCTTCCTTTCAACAAGTCATGCTATAGGAACATCATGGGTGACCGCAGGGATGACCGCACACTCATATACGGGGAAATATTATTTTAATCACATGGGCTCCGCACACTCACATGCGATCTCCCATGTGGTCATCCACAGCGGCGGATGTAGCTCAGGGCGAGCTAGAACGACTGCTCTAGCTGGAATCGCCGAAATTTTGGGCTTCTGCCGGAGATGGAAGTGAGGGAGACGACCGGAGATGGAAGTCTGTTGCTGGCCTGTGGTGCAAGGATTGGGCCTGTTTTTAGAAAAAAAAAAAAAAAAAAAAAAAAAAAAAGAAACTTTGGGCCATATCATTCTAGGCCCAATTTCATTCCCGTCCGCCCAAACCCAAATCCCAGAAACAACTAACCCATTACTCATAGTCCCACACAGCCACCATGAACGATTGAGGAGGAGAAGATCGAGATTCTCCAAAGTCTCCAAACCCTACTCTTCCAAATTTTCAGAAATTCAGTTGATATATACAGGCGAAGTCGAAGCCACGAAGTGCAAAAACTCGCTTTGGTTGGAGACGTGGAGTTGGAGAGTGGAGTTGGAGTAACTGGTGTGGCGGACTGATGGCTTCTGCCTCTGGTGCGTTTGCAGGCTGCAGCGTTTCAGGCTTCGCAGCTTCGGACAATCGGATTCGGACTTCGCACTTCGCAGCTTCGCCTTCGCGTCTTCGCCAGTCGTGAGTTGCCACACTTCGCCAGAAGGCCCAGAACCAGTGAACCACGACTTCGACGTGGGAGGTAAATTCAGTTTCTTTCTGTGACTGTGACTGTGACTGTGATTTGTAGCCTTGTGTCTGACTGAGTTGTGTGACAGTATGAGGCTGTGAGCTCAACTGTGTGAATGTGTGACTGTGTTGTGAATGTGTCGTGTGAAATTGGATATTGGAATTGATAAATTGGATAATGGATATTTTATTTGTGATTTGTGAAATTGGATATTGTATTTGTGATTTGTGAAATTGGATATTGTAATTGTGAAATTGTGAATCTTGTGATTTGTGAATTGTGCTTGTGCTTGTGTTTTTGGATTATTGGATAGATGGTGTCTGTGAATGATGATTTGGTGTTCATTTGTGGGTAATTGAGTTATGAGTTATAATTTATCGTTTTGATTTGGGAATTTAGGTCTAGGAAATTAGGGATAAGTAAAAAAAAAATTAATGGAGAAGATGTTGACGTCAACGGTCAACGGTTGACTTCCGCTCTAACTGAATTTCGGACCTAGATTCGCCGCTGGTCATCCATGCGGGTAGAGTATCATTTTCCTCCTCTCAATTGAGTTAGTATACTATTCATCGATGTGATGTCGGACACGAGAAATGGCATGAAACCAACCTCAAGCAATAGTACTAGGTAGTAGAAGTAAGTAATCTATAACTTACTTCTCCATTACCATATGTAAATTAATAACACGATAAAGCTTGTTCGGCTTTGTCCACATGAATCCCGATTTCTCATTGTACCCCATTTCCAAAAAATCGTCAAATTTCTAATTAAGGGAGTAGGTGGCATATCCGAATGTTGATTTATCTCGAGTTGCCCATGTCCTCTCTGGTGTATATCTTGGTGTTTTCATGGTGGGACGCAATTTTCTAGGGAAAAGGGAAAATGGTTTTGTAGGAAAACTTTTCCTTGCAGTGGGGAGGATTTCTTGAAGTACAACAAAATTAGTAAGCTGACTTCTTTTATTTCCTTTATTCTTTCGTTTCTTAGCTGTTCTATGTCATAAATTATGACACCGAATTGAAGGCAATGGACAGATTCTTGATCTTGTAGGTTTGAGTTTGGTGAGTTTGATTTCGGGAATCGATGACTAAAACAAGGAACTGTGGAACCTCGTATTACTGAAAAACTAAGATGATGGTGACTGTCGGTTAACTAGCAAGGGAGAGACTGTGGAAGAACGGGTTTGGCAGTGAATAGAAACCATTAAAATCCATCGACATATCAAGCTGTGGGGGACTGTTTCAAAAGTTTAGAAGCACACTTAGGTGTTGACTTGACGGTCTATCAAAAAATACCATTGAGCTTCACACCATTTGAGGGGATATGTATTAAAGAAATGATTGATTTCTCACGAGCGTAAAGTATCACGTGTTGAAAATTTACTTATTCATGCACATCGAAAAATAAATTTATTTTTTTCAATTCCAACCAGAGATCTTCTTTGTGCTTAGATAGAAACTGTGTTTAGAATAATACAATTGATAAATTCCGCGAACTTCTTTGTTTATCTTGAACATGAACAATCACGATTTGCAATCCACAGCTGTCGAATTGTCTAGTCTCCAATGAAAATTCACACAGAGAATAAGATTGAGAGAATTGTGATTCATTTATTTATTTTATTTTTTTGTGCTAGCAAAATGTGAAATTGTATTCTCTACAATTTTTCAAACCCTAACAGCCTATTAATATAAGTTTAAGTGGACTTGACACGTCTCTAAAAATTAATCCGATCAAATATTTAATTAATTAAATTTTGCCCGTGAATTAATTAATTAATTCGTACCTATTAATAAGCAACTAAGTTAACTAATTGTTGAATTTCATTTTCTAGTTCTTTTATGTATAACCCATTAGGCTCTCGATTATGATGTCTAACGACGTGAATTATTATTTTAATCTAATCAAAATCGATAAATTAAAATACCTATTTTTAATTTGTCACCAATTCACATTCGTTGTTTCAAATTGACATCTAACAATGTGTCAGGATAATACATGTGACGAAAAATGTCACATGGAATGACAAAATCAAACTTTTTCATTTAATGTAAAATTATAATCTTTTCGTCAATACGATCTGATTAATTACAAGATAAGGATATATGTCAATATCAATTATCGATCATATATTTTATTCCACTATCAAGTCAATATAAGTCGAAGACTACTTTTCGACTTATGATCATACATTGACTAATGATTTCGTTATCAACTTAACTGAATGAAATATAATCATAATATCTTACTATCTAAGAGTGACGAATCATCTATTGATCATTCACAACTTTCATATGATTTTTGACATACCCGAATGATGTCGTATTAGTGACATTTGACATTACTAAAGTATGACTGCCCTCATATAAGACACCATGATGACCTTAAGTCAAAATAGCAATTTCACTACCGAATGTTAGAGATTAACTACTGATACTTTATAGTTATCCATGTGGAATCTCCCCAATAGGTCTCTAATATTTTGTTCTAAAACATCTGCGTGTTCATTTAAGTATCACCATACTTTAGCTTGTAAGACCAATTACTTACTTCACAAGTAAGAAATATCACACGTGATGGTTTATCCATAATAACAATATCCGTATCTCGTTATTACTTACGATAATAGATGATTTAAGATTCAGTCATACGTAATTTGTATCTCACAATAATAACTCATTGTGATTAACAAATTATCAAAACTTGAATCTACGGATTTTATTATTTAATTTATTAATATTATTTAAATTAAATAATAGATTTGTCATAATTGAAATGCATCAACTATACATTAAAAGCGTTCTTGTCCAAAGTTGATTGAATTTAGGGCATAACACTTACATCGCGAACAAGCAATAAGATGATCAACGAGATATCGTTCCCACTAGGACTACGCACTTAATCAAAGATCAATCAATTTCAACCATAATCAAGTAGTCAATTTTATCGTTCCCGCGAGAACTACGTACTTAATCAAAGATTAATCAATTTCAACTTTAATCCAATAGTCGATTTTAGTTGAAGAATTTATTTTAATTTATCTAATTAAATTGAATATTCTAGTGATCAAATTATGAGCTTTTGTTGATTTAGATAAGAATGTTACTAAGACCTTGAATCTCTCTTATTAATTCGTTTCAATGCAATTAAATAACATTACAATATGTGAAAATTCTTATTGATCAACGTTCCAAAGTTAATTAAAATCATCTCTCGACGTCAATCAAATATATCATCTCATATGACTTTTTCATATCTCTATGAAAAATGCAAATATGAAAGCATGCATTAAAAATGTTATAACATCTATAAAAATCATGCAAAATATAGTTGTATATATTTATCACCTATTGGACTTTACAATAGTTGTCATAAAGTGCCATCTATCCTATTTTCTCTCTCAAGAATTAATAAAATTCACAATCAATCCAATTAGTGATCAAGTAATTGAAAAGACATTAAATCCTATAACAATCATCCAAGAATAAATACATATTGGACGTAAAATTATTGAATTTATATTAAAACATCGTAATAAAGGTTCATTAACATCTTAATAATTGAAAACCTAGCCTAGCATTACAAAATCACAAGAAATCATAATTAGTTGGAAAAACAAAACCCGAATTATAGATTGATGAAGGAGAAGAAGACGGATCTTGAAATCTTGAATCTTTTCAATGATTTCTTGATGAATATCCACTATATCTTCTCGTTGTTCCCAAAAACACAAAGTTTGAACTTCAATTAGTTGAAATCTTGCAATTGCCACTTCATTAATTCTCAATGATTTGGCCTCTCTTTTATGATGTCATGAGAGGTGTTCTTGAATGATTGTCCATGTTTTGTATATATAGAGGATGGAATAAAGTCAAAAATCACATCCAAATTGGATTCTAAAAGTGTTATAATCGAATTAGGAAAATTGCTTTTGCATCACGCATGGTTATGCCATAGGCGGACCTAGGGGGATCTTGCAGGGTCATCGGACCCTCCAGTGTTTTCATAATTTTTTTTTTTGGGTGAAATTACAAACAATTGTCAGCTGGACCCCCGAGTTTTGAAGTTGCAGGTCCATGTTATAGGCGGACCCTCCACTCCAGAGTCCAGCCCAAGTTTTAAAAAAATAAAATAAAATTAGAAAGTCAACCCATTTAACTACCCAACCCAAAACCGTAATTACCCATTTTCCTACTTGGGTAGAAATTAGAGGGAAGAAGCCTGTCTCTCTTATCTCTCTCTCCGCCACTCGCGACTTCGAGTATGTGTCTCCCTCTCCCTCTCCCACTGCCAACGACAGCCAGCAATCAGCAGCCAGCAACCATCGCCCTACGTCTGCAACCAGCGGCCAGCAACCACCGCCACCGCCACCGTCCCCACGACTCCCGTCTTCTCTGCTTGAAGGTATGTCACATTTTTTGACATTTCTATTTTATGTTAGCTATTTACTACTTATTGTTAGTGTCTGCAAATATGTATTTTAGTTCTATTGTTTTCTGATTTAGGGATTTAGAGTTTAGAGACAATGTGAATTTTTAGTTCTATTGTTTTCTGATTTAGGGATTTAGGGATTGAAATTAGGGAGTTTAGGGATTTAGGTGTTTGATTAGTTAGAAGTATAGTTCTAGCAAGGGGTATACCGTAATTTGGTGTGACTGTTGCGATTTTAATTTAGGGATGGAATTTAGGGATTTTATGGACAGTAATGCCACTGAGCACTCAACATTAATTCATGTAATTTGAAAATGATGTAATTCTGAAACGTTATCAAAATATGAAAGCACGTAGAGAACCATTGTAATAAAATATCTCTTACTTCTTTAGTTCATGATATTTTTGTGCACCTTTTTTTTTGTGCTATACACTTGGCTCCAAAAAAAAATTCGGGGGCGCTGCCCACGAATCCTGTACTCCCCCCCCCCCCCGCCCATCTCATTCACCTCTATATCTTCCATTTTAGGACCTCCAACTTTAAGATCCTGGGTCCGCCACTGATTATGTCTCTGCGCAACTAATATTTTTATCATAATTTTCTAATCCAATATCCGATTGAATCTGTTCAAAGTGTGTTGAAAATCTATCCCAAGCCCTCTTTGTATACATACAGGGGTTTATCAACAAACACATATCAATGACATATTTTAGCCTTAAAAAATTTCACTTTGTTCATCCTATTGATCTATCACTCGTTGTGTAGCTCTTTTGAGCTTGAATTTCTCGAAAAATATTGAGGGATATGGTAAGGGTTATCACGGACTCCTAAAATGAAAAAATAATCACCGACGTTACTATTGATAGTACATGATGAAAATAACACCAAATTGGACGGAATTATTGACAATAACATCATCAATGATCACCAATGTACATTCATCTACAACAACATATGACATGTATTGTCGTCCATGATGTCGTCGGCAATCATCAACAATACTTCGGTCTTTGATGACCAACGAACAAATATTTATTTCTTATTCATTTTTTTAAACATGCAATCATTATTTAAACCCATATTGGGTAGAGATTCTTTAAAATTCATTTTTACTCAAATTAGATTCAACTATACATTCTTCAAATAAAATAATTTTGCACATTGACCTATTACTTTTTAACCATATATTTGATAACTATTTACAAAATCTATTCTTAAAAAATCTATATCAAATAGAATCTGAAATTTATTTTATTTTTTACAGATCACTGTCACACATCGACTACCGATGACAATGGTTATCGATGTCGTCGGCAATCACCGACGGTGCTTTGGTCGATGATTGTCAACAAATGAGCATTTATTTTTATTCACATTTTTTAATATTTCATCCATAATTTAGGATTTATTCACAATATGTATTTATTACTTTCTTAATTATCGAATAAATTTTTCATCATTGATATTAAAGTTTATATTTTAATTACATTATAATCTCCATCGGCATATTAATTTTTTTGAAATATTGACTTCATGAATGAATATTTATTTATGTTTATTCTTCCGTTTCTCAGCCGTTCTATTTCGTAAATTATGACACCGAATTGAAGGGAATAGGACAGATTCTTGATGTTGTAGGTTTGAGTTTGTTGTGTTTGATTTCAGGAATCTATGACTAAAACAAGAAATTATGTATTTCGATTCAAATTTTAAATCGCTACCAAATTTATTTATTTCAATAGTATAAGCACATGAAATTAACAAGCACAAATTAATTAATATAAGCAACTCATAACCAAATAAAACATATTCCAAATAAATACTAAAAATCATGCAAATCACATTTAGGACCGTCCTTGTTGTACATTGGTTTGTGAGGGGGTCCACAATTTTTTAATTCATGTGGCCCCCCTCAACATATGAGGTAGAGTTGTAAGTAAAAATCGTCAAACCAGAAAATCGAACCGAAATCGCATTTTAGAAACCGTTGGTTTGGTGCTACATGGACCCGTCAACGAAATGGTTTTGAACCAAACCAAACTGGTCAGAAATAGTTTGGTTTATGTTTGAAAATTTTAATTGTGGTGTAGACACTCAAAAAATAATAATAAATCAAATGGATTGGGTCGATTTAAATTATTAGCCCAATTAAATTAAAATCTACTAAAACCCGCTAAAATAATTAGGAGGCCCATCCTACTATTTCAAAACCTACAATTATTTAATTAATCATTTTAATTAAATATGATTGAGTGGTTACCAAAATTAGCCACGAAATTTCTCCTATAAATAGGACCAATGGTCCATGGAAAAGAGGAGAAGTGAACTGAAGAAGAAAATCACGAAGTGCTGAAGAAATATCAAAGCCGGAGGAAGAGAAGAAACTCTCTCAAGTCCAAATCCGGCAAACACGAAGAAGACCAAAATCTTCTTCAAATCAAGTCAAGTCCAAGAAGATCAAAACCTTCTTCAAATCAAATCAAGTCCAAGTCCAAGAAGATCAAAACCTTCTTCAAATCAAGTCAAGTCCAAGAAGATCAAAATCTTCTTCAAATTAAATCAAGTCCAAGTCCAAGCCCCAAAATTCAAGTGTTGAACAAGTCAAGCCCTCGACAAATCAAATTCTAAACAAATCTCGAAGCCCAGGATTCAAGCCACGTGGCCCCTCGTCTTCAAACATTCAGATCATCAATCAGAGGATTTTGCAATTTTGCAGTTACAAGAAGATTAATTCACTTGTATTTCTCGAAAATACAATTTGTAACGGTTTCCGTATTTTAATACACGAAATTCGTCGTACAAATTTTTGGCACGCCCAGTGGGACCTTCTTGTCCTCTCATCTTTTGATCTCAAAACCTTCAAGTTTCAACCACTACGTCAGCGATGGCAAGCGAAAAGTCAAAGAGAACTATGACTCATCTTGAAGAGACCCTTGCCGAACTCTTCCATGCGACCAGGGCCCAAACAAAAACTGGGAAAACTCAACTGGTCCCACCACTAAAAAAGTTCTCCAACAAAGGCAGAATGAAAATTGCTTTCAAAAAGCCAAACTCTCGTTCGGTGGTAAAAACCAGGAGTCCAACTAAAAGCTCTCGTTCTGGTTCCGTCTCTAGTGGTAGATCCATATCTGGATTTTCTCATGCCACTTCTCTGCAAAGGTGGGGAGATTATTCCTCATCTGAAGAATCACTCGAGCCAGTGATGGTCACAGAAGCAACGTCGGGCTCGGATGACCGAATTCAACAAATGGCTTTAGCCATTGAAAAATTAACAAAGTCGCTAGAAGACAAAGACGCACAGGTCGCTGCACTCATGCACCAGTTAGAATTGAAAAATCCGTCGGTTAAAGGAAATCAAGAAAATTCAGAATCTTCCAAGGCTAAAGAACTAGAAGTGCAAGAGCACCAACAGAAGTAAGATATGCATGATCGGACAGTTGTTCAAAACGTGTTACGTGACTCCACTCAACTCTCCGTTGGCTCTCTATCTGTCCAACAACTTCAGCATATGATTGCAGACACTATTCGTGCTCAGTACGGAGGCTCATTGCAATCTTCATTGGTGTACGCTAAGCCCTATAGTCGTCGAATCGATGAAATCAAGATGTCACTCGGTTACCAACCTCCCAAATTTCAGAGTTTTGACGGGAAAGGCAACCCAAAGCAACATGTTGCACACTTTATCGAGACATGTAACAATGCAGGCACCTATAATAACACAATGGTAAAGCAGTTCGTACGCTCCCTAAAAGGTGCCGCGTTTGAATGGTACACAGACTTACTAGCTGGGTCAATTGATAGTTGGGATCAACTCGAGCGAGAATTCCTAACACGTTTCTACAGCACCCGACGAACTGTCAGCCTTCCGGAACTTGCTCGAACGAGGCAGAGCAAGGAAGAGCCTGTTGTAGAGTACATCGAACGCTGGAGGAACCTTGTACTTAATTGCAAAGAACAAATAAGCGAAGCATCGTCCATCGACATATGTGTACAAGGCATGCATTGGGGATTACTCTATAATCTCCAGGCGAATATGCCTCACTCATTTGAAGAATTGGCAACACGTGCTCACGACCTAGAGCTCCAAATTGCAAGGCATGGGAGTTATTTGCCAAGTGATCCTCGTGACAAGAAAGATCCTAAGAAAGAAATAAAGAAGGAAGTCAAGGTTGTTAAGTCCAAAGAAGCAATGACAATTTCTACTGCTCCTGCAAAGATAGCCTTCCAGAGGTCGAGCTCAAACCCGAAATCGAGACTAGAGTTCAGACCTAATAAAGGACAAGTCCAAAGCAGAGGTCATGTGACTCTAAAAGAACTTGAAGAAAAGGAGTACTCATTTTCAGACGCTGAAGTTCCTGAAATTCTTGATCAGCTTCTTGAACAAAAGATAATTGAACTTCCAGTATCGAAAAGACCCGAAGAAGCTGGTAAGATCGATCATCCTAAATACTGCAAATTTCACAGAATCATTAGCCATCCGGTGGAAAAAGTTTCGTCTTGAAAGATCTTATTGTTCGTCTGGACAAAGAAAATAAGATCAAACTTGAAACCGGAGAAAGTTTGACAGCCTCTTGCTTGATGGTTTCATTTGGGTCGTTCGATCCAATTTCTATTACGGAGAAGGAACCAACACCTCCTAATACATATGGTGCCAGTAAATCCTTGATTGAGGAGTTTGGACCGCAACTTCCAAAGGGAGCCGTTCCAGTGAAGTTTGAGGTAGATAGAGAAATCACTATTATGTATGTCTGTCCGGGGATGGGTGGACCGCATCCACCCAATCGTCCAACTTTCTACGAAATTATGACGGATGATTTGGATGTTTGGAATTCTGATTCGGAGTCTGAAGATGAGGTCAGCGACGGTTGGTCTCCTTAATAAGTAAGAAAGAGAAATACCGAATGTCAAGCAAAACAGGTAAAATGTCACCTTCTACGCCTCTTGCAGACCCAAAGCTAGAAGAATTGGGTACGACAATTCAACCCAATAAAGAAGAAATACTAGAAGAAAATCAGGGGGCACGGACCTTCATAAAAGGACGTCGTCGAAAGGCTCCACAACTCCTAAGTTCCAGTGTTTATGACCAGGAATCAAGACTAAAGAACAACCAGAGAGAAAGGTCTAAAGCTAAGTCGAGAATATCAACTAAATCGGAAGGGGTAGAAAGCATTCCTTCTAGACTGCCGACCCTGGACGATTATTTCCCCAATGGTTACTTTGACAATGATTGTTTTACCTCCAATGTCATCAATGTGGAGAAGAAAAATGAAACAAAGAACGTGTTAGGACAGAGTTCGAAATAAAACAAAACTGTCTCGCGACTCAACAAGATTCCTGCCAATACAAGTTTAGCAGAGTCTCTCAGTCTCCCTTTCGATGATCGAATAGCTTTAGTCGCGGCATTGATTGATCCGGAAGAATATGAAGGCAAAGTCTTAGAGCATACTGGGCCAACGACTCGACAAGACTGTATGGCTGCTATAACTTTTGATGATGAAGATTTACAATTAGGCTCTCGTTTACATAATAGACCACTATATGTTAGTGGTTATATTCGAGAATGCAAGATAAATCGCATGATGATCGACTGCGGATCTGCTGTGAACATTATGCCTGTCGAGACAATGAAAAGAATAGGGATTGACGTTGGCGATCTATCTAAGAGTAAGATCATGATTCAAGGATTCAACCAAAAGGGTCAACGAGCCATTGGCATGATCCGTCTGAAGCTACAAATGGGAGAATTAATCTCCTCGGGTCTCTTTCATGTCATTGATGCTAAAACATCATATGAGTTACTCCTTGGACGTGTTTGACTGCATGAAACTGGAGTAGTACCTTCGACTTGGCACCAATGCTTCAAATATAGTCGAGATGGAGAAGTTAAATGTGTGGTAGCTGAGTCCAAACCATTCCTCGAAGAAGAATCCTATTTTGCTGATGCCAAATTTTACACAGAAGATGAAGAGTGTAATTCTACAGGGTTGACCATGTCTGGATTCAAAATTAGAGATCTGAACAATGATGGTACATCGGGTATTGACCGATCTCGTCAGCTTATCAAAGGTAAATCAATATTTACGTCTGAGAGATCCTCTAGAGGCGAAAAACCTCAAATTGAATCGACCAATGTTGAGGTATTGAGAAAAGAGTTAGCTCTCCCAATACCTAGTATTTCAAAATTGCTTCTGCCCCATCAACTCATGGCAGTCCCGAAAGAATGTAAATCTACATCGGAAGCTTCGACATCTATTCCGAACATATCAAAACTCAGTATTTCTGGTTCATCCAAACAAGACCTGTCAACTATTAAAGGAGTCAACGAATCAAAACAGATTTTCAAAGGATGTTATAATCCCCAGGTCAAGAAACTGTTTGAGAATGCCGGATTTGGGAAAGGAGAGCCTCGCGAATTAGGTGATCTTGATGTCGTACTTTCGAGTGGGCGTGTCCCTTCTGATGGAGCCCTTGTGTCGCGACCTAGACATGGTCTGGGATATGATTCAAATCCACCGAGAAAGATTAAAGTCAAGAAGGTTTCCTCAAACCCAATCATGATTCAAATATATGAAGTCAAAGAGGAAGAATCGGTACATCCGAGACCTTCAGTGTTTGATCGAATTGAAAATGAGAACGCCAGAATTTCGGCGTTTAAAAGGTTAAAAGGAGAACCTTCCCCAATGGTTGAGATAAAATGTAGAGCTTCCGTCTTCCAAAGGCTAAGTGAGGATCCTTCTTCTACCCAAGTTGATAAGAATACACAAACTCCCCAAGGGTCGTCTCAAAGACAATCTGCATTTTCCCGACTTGGAATTAAAAGTTCTGATCCAAGTCCGAAACCCCAGCAATCAAGAAGAAGACGAAAACATCAAAAGGTTCACTCATCTTTAAGAGATAATGAATATGATGAAGAAGCCTCTGTCAATCACATAGCTTTCGAAGAATCTTCCAATTCAGAATTCGAGTCTGAAAACTCTGTCACAACAGATGAACTTGAACAAGCCCCACTTACATTTGAGGAAGGGGAACAAGCTACTGTAGATGATTTGAAACAATTGAACTTGGGGACTGAAGAAGACCCGAGACCCGTATTCATAAGTGCTCTCCTCAATCAAAAAGAGGAATCCGAGCACGTCCTTTTGCTCCGGGAATACAAAGATTTGTTCGCGTAGTCTTATAAAGAAATGCCGGGGCTAGACCCAAAGGTTGCAGTGCATCACCTTGCAGTAAGACATGGAGTTCGACCGACCAAACAACCTCAAAGAAGATTTCGACCAGAACTGGTTCCTCATATTGAAGCAGAAGTCAACAAACTTATTGAAGCTGGATTCATACGCGAAGTCAAATACCCAACTTGGATCGCGAACATCGTTCCCGTCAAGAAGAAGAATGGACAATTGCGGGTCTGTGTTGACTTTCGTGATCTGAATCAAGCATGTCCGAAAGATGATTTTCCACTTCCAATAATAGAGTTGATGGTGGACGCAACTACTGGATACGAAATCTTGTCATTCATGGACGGATTTTCTGGATACAACCAAATACGGATGAACCCGAAAGACGAAGAACTTACATCATTTCGTACCCCTAAGGGTATATATTGTTACAAAGTTATGCCGTTCGGATTAAAAAATGCGGGGGCAACCTACCAGCGAGCTATGCAAAAGATTTTCGATGACATGCTGCACAAAAATGTGGAATGCTATGTGGATGATCTTGTTGTTAAAACAAAGAAACGGGATGACCATCTACAAGACTTATAAGATGTTTTCAAAAGGCTTCGACGACATCAACTGAAGATGAATCCGCTGAAGTGTGCATTTGGTGTCACCTCCGGAAAATTTCTTGGCTTCATTGTTCGACATCGGGGCATCGAAGTAGATCAATCAAAAATAGAGGCCATAATCAACATGCCAGAGCCAAGAAATGTACATGAGTTAAAAAGCCTTCAAGGAAAACTCGCATACATTCGGAGATTTATTTCTAACCTTGCCGGACGTTGTCACCCTTTCAACAAATTGGTAAAGAAAAACGTATCATTTGAATGGGATGATGCTTGTCGAAATGCTTTTCAAAGCATTAAACAGTACTTGTCTCATCCGCCAGTACTCACAGCTCCAGTCCCGGGAAAACCATTGACTCTTTACGTTGCAGCACAAGAATATTCTCTTGGAGCACTTCTTGTCCAAGTCAACGACGAAGGAAAAGAGAATGCGCTCTATTACTTGAGTCGGACACTGGTAGGTGCTGAAATGAAGTATTCGCCTATCGAAAAAATATGTCTCGCGTTGATCTTCGCGTCTAAAAAGTTGAGACATTATATGCTATCACATATAATCAATCTTGTTTCGAGGATTGATCCATTAAAGTACATAATGTCAAGGCCGATTCTTTCCGGAAGAATTGGAAAATGGGTATTACTATTGTCCGAATTCGATATCAAATTCATTCCACAAAAGGCAACCAAAGGACAAGTTTTGGCAGATTTTCTTACTGATCATCCAATTCCAACAGAGTAGGAACTTCAGGAAGATCTCCCGGATGAAGAAGTTCTATTTACTGAAATCATACCATCATGGAGACTATACTTTGATGGGGCAGCTCGAAGTTATGGTGTCGGAGCAGGAGTTATCTTTATCACTCCCCACAATCTCCTTATGCCTTATTCTTTTACCTTAACGGAGAAATGTTCAAACAACGTGGCGGAGTATCAAGCCCTTATCCTTGGCTTAGAAACGGCATTAGACATGGATATCCGTCAGCTGGAAGTCTTTGGAGACTCTAAATTGATAATCATCCAACTTCTAGCCGAGTATGAAGTCCGTAATTCAGACTTGAAGCCGTATCATGAATATGCATCAACGCTCGTGAATCGATTTGATTCAATAAAAATGAAATTCGTACCTAGAAATGAAAATAGAGAAGCTGATGCCTTAGCTAATCTAGCCGCTGTTTTAGCCAGGTCGGATGAAGATTTTTCCCACTCCATATCGATTGCTCAAAGATGGGTGATTCCGCCGTTGTTGCCCTTTAATCTTGAAGAGAACAATACTGTCGAAGTAATTGAAGAGGAGGAAAGAGAAGATTGGAGACAACCAATAATCGATTTTCTTCAAAATCAAAAGTTGCCAGATAATCCACGACGAAGAATCGAAGTCAAGAGGCGTGCGACCCGCTTTATCTTTTATAAGGGGACGCTCTATCGACGATCATTTGAGGGGATTTTTCTTCGATGTTTAAGTAATGACGAAGCAACACATGTGATAGAAGAAGCCCACTCTGGGATCTGTGGTGCTCATCAGTCTGGACCCAAGCTCCATTTTCGAATAAAGAGGATGGGGTACTATTGGCCGACCATGGTACAAGACTTCATGGACTATGCAAAAAAATGTGAAGCTTGCCAAGTTCATGCAAATTTCATCCATCAACCGCCAGAATCGTTGCATCCAACAGTGGCTTCATGGCCATTCGATGCATGGGGTCTTGATGTAATTGGACCCATAACTCTAAAGTCTTCAGCTGGACATTCATACATCCTTGCTGGGACCGACTACTTCTCTAAATGGGCTGAAGCTGTACCATTGAAGGAAGTAAAGAAAGAAAACGTTGCAGATTTCATCCGAATCCAGATCATTTATCGGTATGGAGTTCCGCGACACATCATCACTGATAATGGAAAACCCTTCCGCAATAGCCACATAAACGATTTGTGTGCAAAGTTTGGGTTCAAACAATACAACTCGTCAATATACAATGCAGCAGCTAATGGGTTAGCAGAGGCGTTCAATAAGACTCTATGCAGTTTACTGAAAAAGGTCGTCTCCAAATCAAAAAGAAATTGGCATGAAAGAATTGGCGAAGTCTTATGGGCTTATCGAACTACTTATCGGACCCCGACACAAGCCACCCCTTATGCCTTAGTGTATGGAGTGGAAGCTGTACTTCCTTTGGAGTGTCAAATCCCTTCACTTCGAATTGCCATCCAAGAAGGTTTGACAACAGAAGAAAATGCTCGTCTTCGATTAGAAGAGTTGGAAGCTTTGGATGAGAAGAGGTTAGAAGCGCAAATGCACATGGAGTGCTATCAAGCTCGAATGACTAAATCCTTCAACAAAAGGGTGTGACCAAGATCATTTCAGGTTGGAGATCTGGTGCTTTCCGTGCGCAGGCCAATCATAATCACACGAAAAACAGGGGGCAAGTTTCAACCTAAATGGGATGGTCCATATCTCGTTACTCATGCATTCACTAACGGAGCCTACAAGATCGTCGACAAAGACGGACTACAAATCGGGCCTATCAACGGCAAATTTTTAAAGCGTTTTTACGCATGAAGTTCTTTAGTTTATAAATTTTTCATTGTAATAAAATGTAACACTCCTGGCCCGCAAGAGGATAAACTGTGAACGGCCCTAAATAAAAAAAAAATTTGTTCTTTTAACGAACTACGTTCGACTTGATCCCGTTTGGGTACGTAGGTAGCTTGAATAAATTATAAATTCAAGTTCAGTCACAACTAATAAATTCATTCAAATTGTTTACCAATTTCTGAAATAAAAAGAAATACAATCGAAATGTGAAGAAGAAAAGATAAACGAAAAATGATGACAAATCAAAATTCATACGGTATGGTCATAAAGAAAATCACAAATTCTCGAAATCACTCATCATCAGGAAACTATCTTCAAGTGTCTTCCTTTTCCGGTCAATGGATGCTATGCTTGTGACATCTCTAGTCTGCGACTCTTCTAATGTGGCCTTCATGGTTCCAAGCATATCCTTTTGTTCCTGTTGGGTTTGAAGTTCATCACGAAGTTTGTCCAACTCGAAAGATAGCTGCCCAATTTTATTTTTCAATGAAGAACACGTGGAATGCTTCACTTCCAATTGGATATTCAAAAGTTTCAATTGTTCAGTCTTTTCTTCAACGGTTAGACACTCTAAATGTAGATTTCTTTCTGGTAAATAAAGGTCGACTTCCGTGAGAAACACATCCATATGCTTCATCAAATGTGTTGGATCTGTGTGAAATGAGTTGGCAATCACGTTTTGGAGAATTAAATTATTTTCACTCCACCAAGATCGGATGTTGGAAAACCCATGCTTCAAAACGTCCGTGAAACACTTCCGAAGGTAGTTGATCATGGCATCGTGTAGAGCAGCTTTCAAGTAGGGAGACTCTCGAGTTATCTTAGGCGGAGGACCAGACATGAAGGAACAAATCGGCGCAACCCGATGATTATTTGTCTCTGAAGGCGGAATGTTAACTAAAGCCAATGAAGATGGAGCAACTGTGACCTCGTGATTAATTTCTGAAATGTTAGCTCTCATAGTCTCAGAATTTACTTCATCCTCATCACGAAATTTATCTATGTTGAACGCCAAGGTATCTTTATTAATAACACTCGGGTATTTACAAGGTGGGTCGTGAAAATCGTAAGCACCATCTATTCCTTGAAGTGCATCAATTCTTTCGTCATTCTCGCCGATCTGATCTTGCAAAGAGTTTGGATTCATGGAGAAATTCAATCTTTCAGGAATGCTTGGAAAACCTACAAAAATGGAGATTTAAAAAAAAAAGAAAAAAAAAAAAAAAAGAGATCTAAAAAAAAAAGGGAAGAAGAACATACCCGCGTTTCGTGTTCTAGGTGACATGTTTAAAGATTCACCATCTGGTGGTGTATTCGGGAGACTGATGTTAACTTGAGAAGTTTCAACATCACCTTTTGAAGGATTTGGAACAGCTTGAAGCGGCATTGGTTTTACCGTTTGTCTAATGTTATATATTCGGGAAAGGAGAGCCTGAAATCGAAATTTGTTGCATAAGATTCAAAAACAAACAAAAAAGGATAAAAAAAAATATATATTAAAAAAAAAAATACCTGATCTCCGGAACTTTCATCCTCAAGAGTTAGAGTTTTTCCAGGAGCATGAGATGCTCGATCTCCGAGACTGCTGTGGTCTGGAATTAAGACTACTTCGGGTATTTTGTCAGCAGGCTCAGAGGTGGAAGCGAACTTGGTTGAAGGGACTATAATTTTAATCTTTTTAATCACTCTTTCGTTTTGAAAGTCTGGATCTCTCTTTCGAGAAGTCTCTTCAGAAATGATATTTGGAGAGCTTAACCTTTTGGCTACGACCCTATTCGGAGCTGGGACAAGAATAAAGTCACGATTCTCACTAGAAGATAAAACATGTACTTGAACCTTGGTCAGGATCGACGACACTTGGTCACTCCACCAATTCTGGTACTCTGCATCAACGTTTTGACGTGTATCTTTCACATATTCCGGAATATGAAATGTAGATCCACTTAACGTCCGAGTCAAGGACAACCAAACACGATACATGTCACCTGCATTGGGGGCAATATCCAACTTTCTTGGTGAACCAGGAAGTTTCTGCCTAAAGCCAAGTTGTCTCGCAAACCTGTGGGGATTATATGCCTCAAGAATGAAAGGAGAGTTCCATCGGCGATAAGAAACAAATCCTGATCGAATACTCACCATAAATTCTGAAGTATCTATAGACCTTGGAACGTCATCCACTCGTGCACCGGGATGGGACGATGAAGGGAACGGATTCCAACAAAAGTCATTGGCATCCAACATTCCCCGAATAAGGTCCCGACAATCAACAACATTTTTCTCCCAAGACTGGAAAGCATTCAAAGTGCCAGCATACCTTCGGATTATAGGACGAGGACAACTCTTGTCCACGTGGGCGTAAATACCTCGGACGAAATAAGTAGCAGCCCAAGCATAAAGAAAATGTCCAGGAAATGAATGTGAAATCGAGCCAAGGTCTGGATTTGACTGATGATTCGACGTCCGTGTAAGTCCTCTATAAATACTCGCTAATACCGGAGGGACTAAGCTGTAAGTGTACCCACCTGCCATCTTTGAGGACGCTTTAAAAGTCCCAACTCTCATTTACTCGTCCCCGGATGGAAGAACGAAACGACAAAGCCACAGGGAGAAATAAGCAGCTATTTCCAATTCCTCTTCTTCTTCTATAGACAAACATATTGGTATATCGCCCCAATGACTCCGATCCCTGCGGAAAATGTCTCTCGGCTTGTCTACGATCACGGGTCTCCGAATTTCCTGTGAAGCTTTTTGATGACGCCTTTTAAATGGATTTAGATTCATAGCATTCTTATAATTTTTGTGTTGTCGGGGGTTCTGGGCACAACCACTCTCGCGAAACCAAAAATTAATCCATTCTTCATGACTGACGCAATCAGATTCGTTCGCATTGGCAATCAATGCGAAAACATTGAAGAGGTACGAACAAGACTTGGGAAGATGATCTGTCAACTCTGAAAGACTTGGAACTACTTCCTCATAGTAATTACCCATAATTGGAAGTCCACTTACCTCGCGGATGTCCCAAAGAAAAATGCCAATTTCACCATTGGCAGTCACAAAAGTATTGGTCTCTGGACACCAAACTTCACAAAGAGCCCTGTAGATAGAGTTTGGGCGATGATAATCCTTTGTAGCGGAGCTGACTGCAGAAGCTAATTGATGAAGATTTTTCTTCAGCAGAAGTTTTTGAACCCATGAAGACCATTCCCAAAACTTTGGAAGAAAAGAAATTTCTCCTCGACTGATAAGTGCACTTCCCCATCGTATTTCTCTGTTGCCAATCTTCTCACAAATCACTGCTCTTGGAATGCACTCCATGCTTTGAGAATGATGAGGCGGAAGACATAGAAATGGGAGATGACTGCTAGAGTGGTCGGACTTCGCAACTTCTAAATTCTCGTGGCATTCACTAATGGCAGGCATGTGCAACTCTGACAAAGGCTCCAAGAGGTCAAGAGAAGGATCTGCAGTCGGCTTATGGATGCTGAGTTTAAGTTCGCCGCGTATGCCAGGCTGGGCATGGTACTTCACATCAGTATCTTTGAAACGAAGGTAATTTTTGCCTTGATTTTTATGCTCGACGATTTCGTGTATGTCAGAATACACCTCGTTATTAGAGCTTGCGCCAGCCATTCCTATAAAAAAAAATGAGCAGTAAATCTTTTAAGTTTGTCTGAGCCTTCCAAATATGTAAATGGCAAACACAAAGTATCTTGGACGATAAAAGGAGTCGATCCTTGGTCCTCAACACAGTGCTTTGGACAGTAAAAGGAGCCGGTCCTTGGTCCTCAACACAAAGTGCCTTGGACGGTAAAAGGAGCCGGTCCTTGGTCCTCAACACAAAGTGCCTTGGACGGTAAAAGGAGTCGGTCCTTAGTCCCAAACACAAAATGCCTTGGACGGTAAAAGGAGCCGGTCATTGGTCCTCAACACAAAGTGCCTTGGACAGTTAAAGGAGTCGGTCCTTGGTCCTCAACACAAGGTGCCTCGGACGGTAAAAGGAGCCGGTCCTTGGTCCTCAACACGAAGTATATTGCATGATGAAGGATGACAGTCATTAGTCCTTAATGTACACGAAAAGGTTGGCAATTATGAGTCTGTTCATAAACGTATATTCTCTAAATATAATTGCAACACGAAAATTTAAACAATGTCCCAGAGAAATCTCAAACCTCAAAATTCTTGAAAGGTTCCAAAAGTTGAATCCCTGAAAAAGAAGAATGTAGAATGTTAATCTCGACTTTTTTTTTAAGACAATCATACCGAAATAATCATAACAATAATAAAAAACAAAAACAAAAACAAAAACAAAAAAAAAACAAAAAAACAAAAAAAAAAAAGGCAAAAACAAAACAAAACAAAAGCATAAAAAGAAAATAGAGTTTACGTGTGAAAATGAAAAAAAAAAAAAAAAATATATATATATATATATATATATATAGAGAGAGAGAGAGAGAGAGAGAGAGAGAGAGAGGTTTCTGCCAACCAATTGAGAATTGGTTTCTGCCAATTCTTAATTCATTTATTTGGTTTTAGTTTGCAACTGGTTTTAACTTCTGCCGTCTACAGAAACTTTTGATTTTTACTGTCTGTTGGCGGCTGCAGAAATTTTTACTAAATAAAAAATAAATAAAATAAAATAAAAAATAGAGAGAGGCGCGAGAGAGAGAAAATAAAATAAAATTTCTCTACCTTTATTTGCAAGATTTAAACAACTTGTTCCTAAACCTCAAAATTTGTTTATATAAATAGGCGAGTATCGGACCTTATTTAAGCCCGACATACCATATAACATAAAAAGCCTGTACAAAACATAAAACAAACAAATAAACAAATAATAATAAAAAAATCATTGTTATCAAATTTCAAGGATAAAAACCTTGTGTTAAATCAAATTCACACTTCATTCTCAAATTTTTCATCTGTATTAATTTACTAGTGGAAGTTTGAGTTCAAAAAAAAAAAAAAATTGAAAATCAAGATTTATCAATTTATTTATTTCATAATAAATAAATAAATCTTGAGGGGGCATTTGTAGACACTCAAAAAATAATAATAAATCAAATGGATTGGGTCGATTTAAATTATTAGCCCAATTAAATTAAAATCTACTAAAACACGCTAAAATAATTAGGAGGCCCATCCTACTATTTCAAAACCTACAATTATTTAATTAATCATTTTAATTAAATATGATTGAGTGGTTACCAAAATTAGCCACGATATTTTCCCTATAAATAGGACCAATGGTCCATGGAAAAGAGGAGAAGTGAAACTGAAGAAGAAAATCACGAAGCGCTGAAGAAATCTCAAAGCCGGAGGAAGAGAAGAAACTCTCTCAAGTCCAAATTCGGCAAACACGAAGAAGACCAAAATCTTCTTCAAATCAAGTCAAGTCCAAGAAGATCAAAACCTTCTTCAAATCAAATAAAGTCCAAGTCCAAGTCCAAGAAGATCAAAACCTTCTTCAAATCAAGTCAAGTCCAAGAAGATCAAAATCTTCTTCAAATTAAATCAAGTCCAAGTCCAAGCCCCAAAATTCAAGTGTTGAACAAGTCAAGCCCTCGACAAATCAAATTCTAAACAAATCTCGAAGCCCAGGATTCAAGTCACGTGGCCTCTCGTCTTCAAACATTCAGATCATCAATCAAAGGATTTTGCAATTTTGCAGTTACAAGAAGATTAATTCACTTGTATTTCTCGAAAATACAATTTGTAACGGTTTCCGTATTTTAATACACGAAATTCGTCGTACATGTGGTTTAAAACCAAATCGGATCGGCGAAAAATATATAAAAATAAAAAACGAATTTTTTTAAAATTCATCCAAAATTCCAAATGATTATTATTACTCAATAATCCTATTACCCCAATTTATATTTTATATATAAATATAATAATCTCAATTTTATGTTTTTCAGCCTAATAGAAATAGGTAATTTTCTAGCCCAACTTTCAGTCCAACTGCCCAATTGAACGACCACAACTCATAAGTCCATAATGACAAAAGCAGAAAACCATAACTCATACATTTCTCATTTTAATTGAATCAAACCCAAAACTTAATCATTCTCTTCCCATCATTTCATTCCAGTTCCCACAGTTCCAAACTTCCACCAGCGTCTCTTCCTCATACGCGACGTGACCTTGCCTCCACCACCTTCGCTCACCCAGTCCCGGCACCTCCTCCTCTCGTACTACTCTCAAGGTCTGAACTCTGTAATCTCAAGATCTGAACTCCTTCGAGTCGTCGGTCAACTATTCTCGAGCAGCATGTGTAATTGTTATGTTTAGAATTTTTGGATATTATAAACAATTGTTTTATCATTGTGGTTGGTTATTCTCTCTATCTAATCAATAAACGTTTTTTTCCAAATATGATGATTAGGCCTGGGCACGGTTCGGTTCTGAAGAGAACCGAACTGATCCGAAAATTTTCGGGTAGTGAGTAAACGGAACCATCGGGTCCAAATATAATTTTGGAACCATTCGGGTTCGATTCAGTTCGGTTCCGTTCGGGTCTGTTCGGTTCCATACTATAATTAATTTTTTTAATATTTATAACAACACTACAGTTTGACATGTTTAATCTTAATTTTTACAAATTAACGTATTCTAATTTAATAACATATAAATAACAAGTTGTCCAATAAAATTAATTTACCAATGTATACAAGTAACAAAAAGTAAATAGTAAATTAGTAATACTAAAATATCGGTGATCCATATAAATTAGAAGTTAAAGACTCGTGGAGACAAAATATTGCTAATACAGTAGAACTTACCAGTTATTTGATTTAACCATCAATTGTTTGACTTGTCCTACTAGATACTAAGAAACTCTAAAAAAAAAAAATTGAAAAATCACAATTAACTAACATAAATAAACTAAAAATTGTTCAACTAACAAAATTTAATAAGAAAAAATATAATATATATTTTATTACCTGTCTCAATGCTCTCATAGAACTCAGTGTCTTCAATCCAAACTCTATATTTGCTAATTTATTTTTAAAAAGTTAAAATAATTTAATCTTTCTCATATATAAAAATTAAAATTTTTTAAAAAATTCGATTCTTATTCGGTTCTGAGTCTAGAACCGAGAACCGAACCGAACCCGTCGGTTCTCGATTCAAATACCCGTTCTGGTATTTCAATTACGAAGAACCGCTCGATTCAGTCCAGTTCGGGTCTGGTTCGGTTCAATTCGGTTCGGGAGATATGCCCAGCCCTAATGATGATCATGAGGTTTTGTTGGACATTATCATATTTTTTTGGGTCTTATATTTAGTTTAGTAGTGTTATATTGTAACGTCATCGTAATGTCATTAGCCTAATAAAGGCCTACAAAAAACTATGTTTTAATTTATTGTGATTTCACTTTGATTTAATTGATATTTAAATTTATAGTAGATATATTTAGTTTATTTTACATTTATTGCTAGTAAGATATAAATATATATTGAATTCAATGAATTAGTGACATAAAAATAGACTGAGAACAAAATATACAGTGAAACTACCGGTTTAAAATCAAACCAAACCGTTAGGTTTGGGTTTAAATTTTTTTTTTTCAAACCGTTTGAAATGGTTTGATTTAGGACCGATTTAAACGGTTTGATTTGAAAAAATCGATAAAATCGGACCGCTTAGTGAGAGGGCCGTACATCATGATGTACAAGTGACTTTTCCCTCACATTTATTAGATAAATGATAAAATGTTAATTCCACTAATATGACCTAACATAGATTAAATTTTATAACCCGATAAATCATGTCTTAACTTTCTAAAAAAATAAAATACTTATGAAATAAACTAAGATAGTACTAAATTTAAAAATGTCTTGCTACATCAGATTATTTTATAATAATTCAACAATATGAAAATAAACAATTTAAAAGGGATAAAAATAATTGCACTACGTTATCCTACCTCGTTAGATCAAATAAATTTTAAAGGTAGTACCAACATCAAATTCCAAATCTTTTTTTTCTATTCATTTGCCGTATGTATGCGTGTCTATATGTTCTGTTGTGCAAATAATAAAACCTCTTGTACAGTATTTAAAATTGAAAATGAAGATGAATTTATGGTAGAGTTAAACCACAAGCGTCGTGTTTCACAATACCAAAAGTACTAAAATCATTATCCCAAATTAAAAAAGTAAACACTTTATTTCCAACAATCCAACACATGTCAACTTATCCATTCACCCAAAATCAAGAATAAAATATTTCCATTAGGCGTGGACAGTGACGGAATCAGGATGTTAGAATTGATTGATCCTAAAATGAAAGATATTGAGATGAAGGAGGGGAGGAGCATGGGGCTTCCCCCGATTTTTTTTTTTTTTTTGAGCTGAGGGTTGCACAAACATTCATAATGATTAAAGAACCTGTACAATTAAAATGATAGAAGTTTGAAATACATATTATTTTCCATTCTTAAATTGCTGCAAAAATGAAAAAATTATTAACTCGGAAACGCTAATCCGATCAATTAAAACAGTAGGCTGACAAATTGAAATCAGAACTACTTTTTAATTGTGTTAGGTTGCTCGAAATCAAATTCAAATATGTAGACAAGAATTTTTATTCAATTTCGAGGCCTCAACCCATGCTACCAAACAGTTGCTTCAACAATTAGACGGATCTACTACAAGAGATGAAAGCACTTCGTTGTTACTGGCAATTAACAATTTCAGAAAGAACCAAATATACACATAAACCAGCAAAACGGACAAAATAACAATACCTTAATATCAAAACAATCACAACTTTCATCAGCTCTCTGAATTCAAATCTTAATTAACTAAAATTCATTTTCAAAGCCAGATTTTCGATTTTTCATCTAAATCTGTACTTATATCTAACATGTTATAATGAAAAATTACAGTATATTTTATAGATGTTATATCCCAAAATCTGTACTTATATCTAACATCTAACATGTTATATCCCAAAATTGTAAAGAATTTTAAATAAAAAAAAATGAAAACTAAAAAAAAAATCTGGTGGGTCCGCCCTTGGGCGTGGGTAAAACTCAAACCAATCCAAGAGAACTGCCCAAGTCAACTCAAACCGATCGATTTGAATAAGTTTTTTCATATTTTTTGGTGGATTTCGGGTTAAGTCGTCGGGTCGGGTCGAGTTATCAGTTAACAAGGGAAACCCGACCCGACCCGAACTACGTTAAAAATTTTTAAAAAAGAAAGAAAAACAAATGGACAAAAGCCGGTAAACGAGATGAAAGTGAAAAAAAAGCCCTAATTTTTCTCATTTCTTCCCTTCATTCCTCTCGCCTGAGTCGCTTAGGCGCCGTTGAGCCCTAATCTTCTCCCGTCAGGCCGTCACCTTCCCGTAAGTATATTTCCTTCTGTCAGAATTTTGTTGCTTGTTACCTTCGTTAGTTTTATTGATGTATTTTCTTTCCTCCCACTAAATACAATTATAACAATTTATAAGTTTATTGAACTATGGCAGAGGCAGTGTTAAGAAATAGTTATCCCTCAGTCTTGTCATGGATATGGCCTTCTGGTAAAATGTCATGTGTTTTGCTTTGTCCGGGTCTTACAAATTTACAATAATATTACTGTTAAATGAAGAGTTTCCACTTTCCACTTGATAGGTTAATCCCCCTCCTCTAGCCAAATGTTCTCTTTACTTTATAGAAGGTAAGTTGGATTTTGGAGCAATTTTATGATAAATTTAGCTTATTTTGGAAACTACAAATTATTAAATTATAGTACTTTTCAGTGCATGACTTTATTTTGCTTGGTTTATTTTCTGAAACTGATAACTAAATATTATAAAAACTTCTCAAAAAAATGTCCTATCTCAGAGATTATTTTCAGTTTCAGAGAGATGGAACACTAAAAGATAAATATGTTTGGCTAAGCTTATTTAAGTTTACTTATGCGTGCATCTAATAAATAATTACCCATGTTTTTAACTGTGTGTCTGTGTTTACTTTGTTTTTTTCACTTTCATATTTTGATCCCCTTGATAAGAAATTCATGTGCAGTGTGTAATTGTTTTCTTGATTGAATCTGATTGTGAACTTGGTGGAGTGTAGGGCCAATTTTTGTCAAGATTTTTGACTCTTTATCTGTATGAACTTGTCTCATTGAGTGCATATCTTTCCCCACCCACGCTACCTGCACGCCTGGTGGCAGATTTTAAATTTAGTCATCCTGGTTTAGATGGAGAGTTTCTACATTTTGATTGATCAAATAATAGGAGGATATATAATTCACTTATCACGTACAATAGGATAGAAGACTGGTTTTAAGGTTCAAAAGTGAGTCAAGCCACATAATTAGATGTCAATTTTGTCCAAACCAACCAACCCAACCCGACCCGACCGACACTCGATTGGATTGGGTTATGTTGGATTTCAACATTTACACGGGTTGGGTTGGTTTGATTTTAGATCAAACTGACCATGTTGCGTTGAATTTGGGTTGGGGCAAAAACCAACCCAACCCATGCCCCACCTCTAATTTCCATACACGTGACACAACCCCATTTGCTTCCAAAGTCTTAATTGAATTGAGAAACTAGTTTTTAACTTCTTCAAATTGCGATAACTTGGATCTAACTTATCCGATTTAACTTTTTCGGGACGTTACATTGTTGAACCTCATATTATTGAAAAACTAGTAGATGATGGTGACATACGATTAACTAGCGAGGGAGAGATTGTGGAAGCATGGGTTTGGCAGTGAATAGAAACCAGAAAAATCCATAGACTGATAGACATATCAAGCTTTGGGGGATTGTTTCAAAAGTTTAGAAACGCACTTAGGTGTTGTCTTGACGTCTGTCAAAAATACCACTAAGCTTCACACCATTTGAAGGGACACGTATTATAGAAATGATCGTTTGATTTCGCACAAGTGTAAAGTAACGAGTGCTGGGAATTTACTGAATCATGTACGGCGAAAAATAAATTATTTTTCAATTCTCACCAAAGATTTTTTTGTGTTTAGAATAATACATTTTATAAATTCTACAAACTCATTTGCTTATCTTGAGCACGAACGATTACTATCTGCAACCTACAAACTATCCAAATATCGATTCTTAAATGAAAATCTACACAGGAAATAAGATTGAAAGAACCGAGATTTTTTTTCTTGTACTAGCAAAAATGTGAAATTGAATGCTCTACATTTTTTCAAACTCTAACAAACTATTAATACAAGTCCAAGCGGACTTGACCTGTCTCTTAAAATTAATCTGGTCAAGTATTTAATTAATTCAATTAATTAAATTTGATTCATGAATTAATTAATCAAATTAATTAATTCGTGCATATTAATAAGCAACGCAATTAATTAATTGTTAAATCTTATTCTTCTAGTTCTCCTTTGTGTATGACTCATTAGGTTCTCGATCACGATACCTAACGACGTGATTTATTATTTTAATCTAATCAAAATCTATAAATTAAAATACATTTTTAATTAATCACCAATTCATATCTAAAATTGACATCTAAGAATGAATGTGTCAGGGTACTACATGTGATGAAAAATGTCATGTGGTACGAGAAAATCAATCTTTTTCGTTTACCGTAAAATTATAATTTCTTTGTCAATATGATTCGATCAATTATGATATATGTATATGTGTCAATCTGAATTATCGATCATATATTTCATTCAACTATTAAGTCAATATAAGTCGAAAGCTCCTTTTCGACTTATGACTCATACCTTGCACAATGATTTCGTTATCAACTTAACTGAATGAAATGTAGATAATAATATCTTATTATCTAAGAGTGATGAATTCTTTATTGATCATTCACAACATTCATATCATTTTTGACATATCCGAACGATGTCATATTAGCGACCATTGGTAGAGCAACATCCAATTTCACCAAAGAATGATTGTCATCATATAATGCACTATGATGACCTCAAGTCAAATGACCAATTTCACTATTAAACGTTAGAGATTAACCACTAACACTCAAATAGTTATCCACGTGAAATCTCCCCAACGGATCTCCAATATTTTGTTCTATAACAAAACATCAATGTGTTCATTTAAGTGTCACCATACTTTGACTTGTGAGATCAGATACTTACTTTACAAGTAAGAAATGTTGCACGTGATGGTCAATCCGTAATAACGATATTCTTATGTCGTTATTACTTACGACCATGATTAATTTAAGATTCAATCATATATAATTTGTATCTCACAATCATAACTTCTTGTGATTAACAAATTACCAAAACATGAATCTATAGATTCTACTATTTAATTTATTAGAATATTAATTAAATTAAACAATAGATCTGCATAATTGAAATGCATCAACTATATATCAAAAGTATTCATGTCCAAAATTGATTGGACATATGGCATAACACTTACATCATGAAAAAGCAATAGGATGATGAATGAGATATCGTTACGATCAAAGATCAATCAATTTCAACCTAATTAAGTAGTTAATTTTATCGTTCCCCGCGAGAACTACTTACATAATCAAAGATCAATCAATTTCAACCTTAATTGAATAGTCAGTTTTATTTGAAGAATTTATTATAGTTTATCTGATTAAATTGAATATTCTAGTGATCAAATTATGAGCTTTTGTTAATTTAGATAGGAATGTTACTAAGACCTTGAATTTTCCTTATTAATCTGTTTCAATGCAATTAAATAACATGGCAATATGTGCAAATTCTTATTGATCAATGTTCTTAAGTTAATTAAAAGCATCTCTCAACGTCAATTAAATATATCATCTCATGTGACTATTTCATATCTCTATGAAAGATGAAAACATGGAAGCATGCATTAAAAATGTTAGAACATCTATAAAAATCATGCAAAGTATAGCGGTATATCTTTATTCCCCAGCGGATTTTACAATAGTTGTCATAAAGTGTCATCTATCCTATTTTCTCTCTCAAGAATTAATAAAATTCACAATCAATCCAATTAGTAATCTAGTAATTGAAAAGACATTAAATTCTATAACAATCATCCAAGAATAAATACATATTGGACGTCAAATTATTGAATTTATATTAAGAAAGGTTTGTCAACATTTTAATAATTGAAAACCTAGCCTAGCATTACAAAATCACAAGAAGTCATAATCTAGACCATAACTTGTGCAGTTAAAAATTGATTTGTGAAAATATTTTGATCATATTTCACTCTTTTTTTACTTCTAATTGTATTCAATTGACCCCTAGCAATCTCCAATTATTGTTTTTGACCCGAATCAACCATTGAATATTTAGAATTTGGTTCCCAAACTTTGAATTTGGCCAAATATTCCCTTCTTTCTTTTTTTAATTTAGCTTCCAATTATCAAATTTTACCTAATAAACAAAATATACAATAAATTAGGATATAATTAATTAAAAGAATATCAAATATTTATATTTTTAAGCTTAGATAAGTGTATTTTAATAAACTTATCAACAAACACGACATATATAGTTTACGAATGGTTCGGAACCCCGTAATGAATTATCATACAAAATTGAACTTTAGCCCATACCAACACCAGTCTAGACTCAATAGAGCTGATCTGATAACCCTTTCACATCTTCATATGTGCACTTCACATGGATTACTTTCAAATCTTCATATGTGCACTTCACATGGATTACTTTGAAACTTGAGCCCAAATTTCAGTGGGACCCGTGCCTTAATTGTATGGGACCTAGCATATTCACAATCTACTCCGTGACATGATTAACGTGATATATTTATTTATCGAAAATCATTTAGAATTGAATGAAATATTTAATGTCAAATTAACCTACTTGAAACTAGAAACTAGTGAAGAATTTGATGTATTGAAAATTGTCAAACATTTATCCCACATAGGAAAGTTAGGAAACTTTAGTGTGGTTTATATGGTACAAGTTTAGAAATTGGGCTTGGACTCCAAGGGGTACCAATAGTCTTTAGAAGGGGGGAGACCTATATCCTATCGAGTTTGGTCCTAAACTCACACGAGACTAGTCGGCACGTGCACGTGCCCGGTTCAGGTAGGCCCTTGTCCTTTATTAATTTTTTGAAAAAAATTATTTATATTTTTGGGTCAAACTGTAATTAATCAAATTCTTGAGTACTTAACTGTTTTGTCCGTTGCAGAACTAAACAGTGTGTTTGTTCGAGTTTGGAGAGGCTGTTTCGAAAAGGCTTGAAGGATGTTCGAATGACCACGAATGATTCTATAAATAGCCAACCCCGCTACCAAAATATTTACATCATTTTCATTGCAAATATTCTCTGCTTTAAATCTCATTCTCACTCTTTCTTGTTCTGATATTATTTTCGAAGTGAATATACTTTGTTGAGTTCGTTGGAAATCTTGCAGATTGCTGTGCTGCTTCCGTAAGAGACGAAATTCGTTCTATCCTAAGAAACGATTGTTGAACGCCTTTAGCACCTTTGAAAGCAGCAAATTCGTTTTAAAGAAACATCATGAAATCGGTGGGCTCGAATTTATTTTATGATCCTGTTGATCAAGCTATTACGCTGTTCAAGATTACGTAAAAGTAATTCTGTCAGATTGGTTGAAGAAGAAACTCATACTCCAAATATAACAATTCCTCATGAGGGGATGAGTCGAGAGAATTTTGGATCAGAGTTCTGGATTTTTGTAATTAAGTAATCGTTTCTTTCGAATATCCGTTTCCAATTTCCAATAAACAACGAAGTCCATTAATGAGAAAGGGCTGGGGAAAGCTCCGAACCCAATTCCTACAATGATGAATATGAGCGCAATTGAAATTCTTGAGGAGTTATACATTTGTGCATTGATAAGACCATTCAATATTTCTTGAAGCTCGATCTCTTCCCTAGATGAACCATACAGTCAAGAGAAACCATGAACCAGAATAGAGGTTACTAATTCGGTACTGAAGAAAGAATCCAAGAATATGCATGCAACATAGGCCTTGACACAACTCCATTAAGACTTGATCTGCAACATATAGAGAAATAAAATGCTAGATTAGAAACGACAATAGGGTAAGTCAGGGACGAGACGAGACAGGATTGGATGGAGCACCACCTCGTTTATTGCCCCGATTATATTTCTATTAAAAAAATTACTTTTTTTATTTTTTATTTTTACTATGGTAATTTGGAAATAGGACTAATGGGCTTGGACATAAAAAAAAGTTGGGCAAAAGTATTTTAAACAAATTGTGATTTTTTTGTAAATAACTAGATAATTGTGCCACATACCAAACCCGCCCAGTCTCGGATAGCAATACCTCCCTACTCCATCCCCACTGATAAGTGCGTATTTTCGCACTTATTTGGGTCGTTAAATTTAGATTTTTATGAGTTTTCGTTAGCATTTCACTATTTAATTTGATTGTTTTCTATTTTGTAGGTTTTTCAATGCTAAACCCTAATTGGAGGAGAAAATGAAGAAATGATCAATGATGCAAAAAGAGGATTTGGACTTTCATTTATATATATATATTCTGCTACAGTGTGGCGCCTGCAACTAAAGTAGTGGCGTAGCGGCGCCACACGCGGCCTTAGGGCGTATTTGGGTTGTTTTCGCGATTTTGGACCCATTTTGCAATTCTAAAACTCGTTTTTGACCCTTTTAAATGACTTTTAAACTCATTTTCTCTCAATTATTCAAGAGAGAGACTTCAAAATAGAAAGGAAAAAACCCTAGCCTGGGACTATTTTCTTCTTTCTTTCCTTCTTTTTCTTTGGATTTTCTTGGGTATTTTTGGGAAAATTTAGAGCTCAACAATGGTGGAATAGCTTGGAGAAGAATACCCATTGATTTTGAAGATTTCTCAACCATTTCTCCATATTAATAAGTTTATCTTTCTTTAATTTATTTTCCATTAATGGGTTGCAAGTTTTTATTTGTTATTTATGAATATTTCATGGGTAACTAAATATAAATGAGATTGAGGGTGATTTCAAACCCAAGAATGATTTTCTATTACTTTGTGCTTTATAGTTCTCTTGATTAATGTGTTTAATCCATTGTTATTAATGTTTATGTTATTCTTCTTGATTGTTTGGTTGTACAACTAAATGATTGAGTTGATTCAATAAATGCTATTTTAGGATTTATAGTACGTAATCGCTATTTATTCTTAAATTTTGTAACAATTACATTTCATTAGATTATGTGGAGTTTTCAATTGAATGTTTGTGGATTGACATTTAAGTAAGTAAACCGAGATTGTGAGTTTGCCCTTAATTCAATTCATCTCTTTTATCATAATGCGTTTGTTAAATTAAATCTAGATAGTTTGGTCTAGATTGTTTAATGAATAGGGTTGGATAAAGAGTTTGTTTTATTCAACTAATATGTAAGAAGAGATTGAGATAATTGAGCTTGTAATTATTCTCGAATTGTTGTTAATCTTGAGAACGAAATTTTTTTATGGTAATTGAAAGGAAAATCATTCTCGTGGTAACGAAATACCCCTCAATCACACTTTCTCATCTTTGATTCCAAACTACTTCATAATTCTAGTATTTGCTACTTTCAATTTATTGCTTTCTTTAGTTTAAAGAACCAACCCTCCCCCCCCCCCCCCATCCGCCTTTTACTTTCCACTTGCAATTGATAAAATTGAATTCAGTGAGAATGATCCTTACTTGCCATTTTACTATTTGAGATGGCATATTTAAGATAAGTAAGGAAAATTAATTAGCACGTCTTTTGGACGGTATCACCCACCGCCCCATTCGGGATGGGATACCATTAGACTTGAGTTTTTCGGATCAAATTGTCATTCCTAACTATAATGGATGATTGTTTATTTTATTTTATTTTACTATTGCAAGTCTATTTCATTTGGGGTTATTACTACTCTGAGATAAGGGGCTAAGAATGCGATATTCAATTAAAGTTTTGCATTATGTTAGATTATATAGCAGGAACTGCTCAGTCATGGTTTCTTGGAATTGTTTTTATTGAATAAAATATATTTGAGAGTATTCTCAATTTCTTGTTCATTATTGGGCATTCAATCTTGTTAATCAACAAATTCTTGACATTCAAATCCTCAATATTCTATGAATCTACGTTTTAATTCTTGATATTCTAACGAATCAACAAGCATTTCAAATGTGTTCTTCATTCGCTTGTAACAACACCAGCCTCCAAACTTTATGTTATAAACAATGAAGAAAATATCGTATAACTCCGATACTAATTTTTTTTGTGAAAATAATGACAAAATAGTGAAGTAATTGACCACAAACTCAATAATAAAATAATTGGTAGAGGAATTGAGATTTTACTAAAATTTGGAGAAATAATTACAATGATTTTGTGTTTTTGATTTGTCTAATTTGGAATGGAATTAAACAACCTCACTAAATTGTAGAGAAGAACCAAATATATAGGAAATAATTAAAGCCCTTGAAGTAGAGTTGTAGATGGAATGGAATGCTCATATTTTGTCATCTTCAAGTCCAACACAAATTCTAATTTTTAATTAGACTTCTAAATATAACTTCAACTAGAATTTGACAAATAGACTTCAATAGGATTCTAAATAAAATTCTATAAGTCAACTTTAATTAGAATTCTCAATTATCTTTAAAATATAATTTGGGTCACGTCCTAATTCTAACAAACTTCACCTCGACACGTATTCCACTGTAATGAGTAAATTTCAAAGATGCTCCACCAAGAGACAAACTCCACTACAATGAATGAACTTCAACTCTTCTACAATAAACACAAACGAACTTCTCCATAAAAATATTTCCAACTTGGAAACATTCTTCACCTCTATCACAAAACCAAAATGGGTTCAAACTCAAAAAATTGAGTAATCAAAATTCCAAGAACACCTTTGGACCTCGTTGTTCAAATTAATAATCATCAAACAAGGCTGAAACAAGCATTGTAACAAAATCACCCTAAAATGCTTCAACTGAAGGATTTTTACTAGAATCATCACCTTCAACCACGAACGAAGCATAATTAACTTAGAGTGTGTTTGATGTTGATTTTAATGAGAATAGAATTTTTGGAATAGTGATTGATGGAAGAATGTGTGGTGGAAAAATAATGAAAAGTTTTAGATTTGTGTGTAATATTATTTTATTTGAAAAATGTGTGGTTGAAATGAAGAAAGAGAAAAAAAAATGAGAATGAGAATTGAATGGGGGCCAAACGGGCCCTTAATAAGCATCTTTATACCAATGTGTAGGCATATTCTCAAAAAAGGGGTCTATTTCTAAAAATTAAATATGATAATACCGCTGTTAATTCTGGCAAAATGGAATTATACATAACTTTCGAACTTGCTTGAGCGTATTCATCAAAGGAGACCCCAAACAAAACTACAAAAGTACTGAACCAAACTCACAAACCACTTGAGTCCTTAAACTATTCCGATCCATCAAAGATTCTATAGAACATTGCAAGACATATAATTAGAACTTTTTCCGTCTGTGCAACGCAATATGAGTACCTCTACAAACTTCCAGGACTCCACTTTCACCAATGAATTTGTACCCTTTCAACTCCAGAGTACTTTAAAAGATACTATTTTTCTTCAAATCAGGAACATTTCGCGTTGCATCAAGTGTTTTGACACTTCCATCAATCAACTTATTTATAACCCTTCATATACCAGATATCCGATAATGTTTATTATTACAAATCACAACAATACCTTTGTAAACTTCTACATATGTTGTAAACGAATCCCGATTGGGGACACATATGAAAAGTGCAAATCGTATCAAGAATCAGATCTTCTTCAAGTTTGAAATCGCCGTCAGAAATTACCAAGATTGTGAAACATTTCTCCAATATTGGCTTCACTTGAAGTATATAATTGCTTCATTCTAAAAAGTTGCAACCACATTTTTTCTCTATTATGCAACTTATATCCATCCTTAATTAAGTGCCCCGAATTCTTGTAATAAATTTTGAAGTTAGACCTTAATTTCCTCTTGCACAAGAACCATCAAGAACAAGGTCATTTTCATGAACCTCAACAATATGCTCAATCTTCTCCTTTGAAAATAGAGCATTATAGGCTTCTTCAATTGTGAGAGTATCAAGACTATATAAAATCGTATCTCTAAACAAAAAATATGAAGTGGGTAAAAACACAACAAAATCAAACCCATGTAATCTAGCATTGCTCGCATCCTAATCTACCACAACGAAAATCTTGTACTGCACTCTAATAGTGAAATATCAAATTTCATGATTGCCATCCTTAAATTAAAGAATCTTCCTATGATTAAAGCCTTAGCTTTGATAACAGGTTGTTATAAACAACGAAGAAAATACTGGATAACTCTGATACTAACTTGTTATGAAAATAGACGAGAAAATAATGACACAATATGAAGTAATTGATCACAAACTCAAGAATAAAATAATTGGTGGAGGAATGAAAATTTCACTAAAACATGGAGAAATAATTACAATGATTTTGTGTTTTTGATTTGTCTAACTTGTAATGAGGTTAAACAATCTAACTAAATTATAGAGAAGAACCAAATATGTATAGAGAACAATCCAAACCCTAGAAATAGAGTTGTAAATGGAATATGATGCCCATATGTTGTCCTCTTCAAGTCCAACACAATTTTCAATTTTCAATTGAGTGTTCAAATAGAACTCCAACTAGAATTTGCAAAATAGAATTCGAATAGGATTTCGAAACAGCATTCTAAATAGAATTCTTCTTAAGTTGGCTTTAATTAAAGGGAAATTACCTAAAACCCTTCTTATTAAGATTATATTTCAAAAATAAGTGGGTGAAAGATTACATTTCAATAATCAGGTGATAAATACTAATTTTTAAATTAATTAAAACAAATTAAATTAAGTGTATTAAACCCTAATTCATTAATAAATCTTGCCATTCACAATTCCTCCCCCCCCCCTTTCTCTCTCTACAGCCCGCTGCCAAAGGAACCATCGTCGACCACCTCACTGGAGCACATCGCTGCCGATCATCTCACTGGAGCTGCACATTGACGCCAACGCCCGGAGTAGCTACAGCAACGTTGCGTTTGTGAGTGTCTCCCTCTACAACCTGTTGCCAAAGGAACCGTCGCCGACAACTTCACTGGAACACATCGCCGATGACCATCTCACTGGAGCTGCACTTCGCCGCCACCCGGAGTCGCTACAGCAACGTCGCCGGTTGTGAGCGCCATTAATCGCCGCTGCAATGAAAATTCTGAGATGATGTCGACATGATCAGGTGAAAAATCATGCTTCTCCCTGAGCGTGTATTCGCGTGCCGGAATCTTCAACGCCGATCTACCCGAGTCTGCAAATTATTTTTTTCGTTCTACTGTGCAGTGGTCGGTGGTGGTGGATATTGTCGCAGGGTGATTTGTGTTGCTTAGTGGTGGTTGGGTTCGGTTGAGGTTAGACGTGGTGGTGTGCGGTGCTGTCCAATGGTTGGGTGCGGTGGTGTGTAGTGGGTACTGTGTGATGTGGTGGCGACAGTGGTATGTGCGGTGTGTAATGGGTGCTGTACAGTGGTGTGGGTGTTAAATGAATAGTGCGTGAGGTGGGGTTTGGGTAAGGTGAATGGCGTGCAATTGGGGTTCAGTAGAGCCAAGGTTCATTATGCAATTCACCGCCCAGAGCCTCACAACATGCTTTTCAGGAGGCCACTGAACTATCAGCAGCAGCAAGAAAACCAGGCTAGGCTAAATATGGTTGCCAAGGGATGATTTCTTGCTCTGGTTTTTCACGTTCATGACGTCTGATTACATATTGTTACTCTCATTTCTGCTAGAATTGAACCCACTCTACGATAAATACTCTTTGAAGAAATTTGTGTACTGGGTGAATGTTAGAAGTGTTTAGTGTCGTGATGTGGAGAATTTTAATGTCAAAATTATGTTTCAAAGACTTTGATGTCAAACTGGTACCTGAAATGCATTAGTAATATTTCAGATTCACTGTTAAACTCTTGTTTTGTTTACTGGTGTTTGTGGATTCTCAACTAACTAATCTATCTACTAACTAAATTCACAGCTGGAGCTAAATTTATTTAACTAAATTGCAATACTTGTATGTGGTGTGCATATTTGTTTGTGGTGATCTTATACGATCGAATATGTGCTTGTTGTGACTATTTATGACCAATTTTGTGTTGATTGTGACCGATTGTGACTTGAGATTGACCTAATCACAGATGGTCACACTAAATACACATTTGGTCACAATTAGTCATAGTTAGTCACAATTGGTTACAGTTAGTTACACCGAAGACAAAGTTGGTCGTGAAAATGAAGTCAACGAATTGGTCACCTACAATACATGTATGGTAACTGATAACACAGTTATAAATCTGAAATGATGATGTTTGTCTTTTTACTTTTCTAGACTTTTGAAATGAAGCTCATATTTAAAAAATAAATAAATAAATAATTATCGGAGCTCCGCCGGAAATGCTGCCAGAGCAGCCACCGGAGTGTCGTCGGACCAGTCATCTGAGTGGTCGTCTGAGCCGATGGAGAGGTGGAGGGAATGTGGTGTAGTGGGGTGATAGGATGAGATAGGTAAGATGACATGAGATGAAAATAATTAATGAATATTATATTATAATTTAATATTTAACAAACTTATTTACCACCTGATTTTTGAAATAATTTAATAAGTTTGTTAGTTTTGAAAAGTAATTCTTATATGTAGGTTTTGTGTATTGTTCCCTTAATTAAAATTCTCAATTATCTTCCAAATAGAATTCTGGCTATGCCCAAATTCTTACGCTTTATTCTCACATCTCCGAAACTTTCAGCATGCAGAAACTGCTTACAAGCAGGAAATGGCTTGTGAAAGAAAAGATCTCTTCGAATGCATTCCCCTTCCCCCCCCCCCCCCCCCCCCCCCCCCCCCCCCCCCCCAAAAAAAAAAAAAAAACAAAGAAAGAAAGAAAACCACCACACAAAATCATGTAAGATATTAAAAAAAGAAGGTGGGGAAAAAAAAAGAAAAGCCCTATGCAAAACTTTGAAATAGTTATTATAATTATGTTAATAACAAGTCATTTAAAACTCACCTTAAAGTCAGTTTGTTACAAATATGAGGTTGGGGAATCGCACATGCAGGAGGGACCCTTCGTGTTCATTCTGTTTTTCCATAGCAGCTATTTGTCGCGCATACTCTAGAGCTGCTTGACGTTCAGATATGAAAACATACAGAATGTCCTAGGATTATTTGGCATTCAAAGAGTAAAATCGACGACATCTCTGTGTAAGACTTCAATATCTAACATATACACTAAAAAATCCTCAAAGTAATACCCCAAAAACATGGAAAAGAAAGATTACAGAGAAAAAATTAACTAGGTAAGAAACTGAAATTTGTCTTTACTTAATACATTAAACACATTTGTACTATATTTCTGGGAAGATCAACATTAAGAAAACAATCTCATCTTTTATATTCAAGGATGTGCAGGAGGTGTTGATCAGTTGATTCAGTGGACGGTTCCTTCCTGTGAAAACTTCTTCCAATCATCAGTAGATCTCCTACTCGCCCAAACATTGTTTTCCTTCTTCTAAGAGAATTTCTATCTTTATCCGTACCATCATGTGTAATATCTAAATTATCAAAATCTTCCGAATTTGGTGTTCCTGTGTTGTCCGTGAGGGAAGAAGAATACCCTCTCGGGTAAGTAGAAACCGATGATTTTCGTGTATGAGGCTTTGATCTTGGTGTTTCTGCAGAAGAATAAAAAATTGAGCCTTTTAAGGCCTCTGCCTTTTCAGGATCTTCATCTAAAAGTTTCTCATCCGAATTTTCATGCCCGTTCATGAACTTCAGATCTTCAAGGTCGAAGCTGAAATGTTTCTTTAGATTATTGTCCCCGTGTTCCTCATCCACGAACGTCCCATTCTTCTCCTTATCCTCAATCTTCGAATTTATTCTAAGGGCTTCGTGTTCTCGGGTAAGAAAATTCAAGGCTTCGTCCCTTTCAGAAAGACAATCTTTGAGTTGGGAATTTTCATCTCTAGCAATGTCTGCAGCTGCTTTTGCAGCATTGGCTTCATTAATAGCCTGCTTAAGTATATCCCTCAATTTGTTAGTTTCGTCCCGTGCTGCATGTGCCATATCCTCGGCTGCCTTGAGGGACTCAGCAAGTCTAGCACTCTCACGTTTTGTAACAGCTGCTTCCTCTTCAGCCCTTTTTATACAACTGACGAACCCCATTTCCTTCCCGTTTGAAGCCAAAATCGACTCCTCGGCTTCTAATCTCAGTCTATCTGCAGTATTCTTGTATAATTCTGCTTCTTGTTTAGCTTCGTCTAAATGCTTTTGATGCCTTTCATCAGTACTTCGCACCATTTCCTTCAGTTTTTCTGCTGCTTCTTTAATTTGCTCGAGTTCCATTTGGGCACTACCAAGTTTCTCCTTTGTTTGATTGGCTTCTGATGTAACTTCTTTCAATGCCAAAGCTAAATCTTCCATGGCATTCGTACTCTTCTCTTCTGCATCAATTGCCAACTTCAGTTCGTTTTTAAGCAATTCCATCTCTTCGAGTAGACTCTTAACCTTCAATGAAGCTTTCTTTTCATCTTCTTGGGAACGAACTAGATTCTCCTTTGTCAATCGCAGCTCAGCTTTAAGCCCTTCATTCTCTTCATTGCTAAAATCACCATTATTAAGATCTCTGCTATTTTGCTTAGACGAGTCTTGCAATAATTCAATTTTCTCACGAAGAGAAATGGTTTCAAGCTTCAATTCTTCGAGAACAATCTTTGTCTGCTCTTGCTGTTTAGTCTTGATTTCCATCAAATCAATCATTTTGGATTCCGATTGCTTGCCTCTCTCTACTTCATCTTCTAATTCTTGAATCTTCTTCTCACTCTCAGACAACAACAACTCTGTCGCCTGCGTATTTGACTCTCTCACACTACTTAACTCCTCCTTCAACTTATCTAAAGATGCATCTCTCTCTAACAAAGCGAGCTCAAATTGCTTCGTCTTTCCAAGTTCTGACACTAAAGACTTAATCTCATCATCTTTAGCCTTCAATTCTTCATGTGCATTAGTTAGAATTTCTTTCAAACTCTTCAATTCCATCTTTAATTCCTCGACCTTCCTAGCTTCACTCAACCCAACACTTGCCTCGATAGCTTCTTCTTTTGCCTCTCTAAGTTCATCAAGGGCTTTATCTCTTTCTACCTCAGCAACTCCCAATTGTTCCCTAGTCCTGTGGAGCTCTGCCTCCAACTTCCCCTTCTGTTTCTCCATCGACAGAGACCGATTACTCCGATTCTACACAAAATCCCATCATCAAAATAAAAAGAAAACAACATACAAAAACAATAAATCCATAAATCAAGAGGGCTTGATGTACCTTGGAAGACTTTTTATCAGCAATTTTAAGGGCATTCGAATCAATTTGTGAGACCAAATCACCTCCCCTACAAAACTTCGATGCAGAAAGGGTCCTAGAAAACACGGAGGAATAATGGTTCTTCTGGCCAAAATCAATCGACCCAGATCTACAAAACCCATAAAATCACAAAATTTCAAATTCTAAACTCAAAAATTAAAGATAAATTTACATGCAACAAACATATGCATAACTAAAAAATGGGGGAAATGACCGTTAAAGCATGTAATCAATGAATAGAGTCCGATAAAATCTCTGCACCACAGAATATACCATGAAATTTTGATGGCCCAAAAAATATAGTCAGTGTACTCAGTACCTTGATTTGGAGCGTAACATTGTATGGTGAATCTTTAACTATGGCTATGATTCCTTCGGATAATCAGAAAATAAGTTGGCAAAAATAAGCAGGAAAAAAAAAAGTGTAAGCAAATTTTTGTATTTTCGTTGAGAGCTAGGTTCATAACAAGGTCCGAAGTTGGCGGGTATTTGTTAGGCACGCAGCACGCTCACGTAACGTCGAAGGTAAACTGAGAGAGATTTAGAGAGAGAGAGATTTCGATACAAATTTCACTATTGTTCCTCAACTTATCGTCTTAGTAACAAGTTAGTCCAAAACCTTTTATGAGCAAATTTGTCTACTAATAGTCATTATACCTCACTTCATATTTTTTATTTTTTTTAAAATAAATTCAAACTCATCCTGCCCAATCAAGAATTTTCAAGAGACGACAGTGGAACAGTGCACAACGTCCCTCCTCATCCCGTCCAATCAAGAATTTTCAAGAGAGGATGACACTGGAACTAAAAATCTAGATTATCCTCATTTTTTCATTTACTTATTGTTTTATTTTTTAAATACAATTTAAATTTTAAAACATAGAAATAGAATAAAAATTAATAGTCAAAACTAGTTCAAGACGAGCCCAATTTCTCTATCCCAACTCCATTGAGATTAAAACACAAGACGTGGTAAGATTAGAGCATTTTGTCATTCCTAAGACCCGTTTGATTTTCATTTTTCCTCCATAAAAATGAAAAATATGATCATTATCATTCACATTCAGCCACCATTTTTTACTTTCTATTTTTTATGTGAGACCATAACAGCTATATTTTTCATTTTCATTCTATAAATAATGTGGAACAAACGGGGTCCTAATATCAAATTCAAGTTGAAAAGTAAAATCTAATTTTATAAAGTTGGACATACAAAATATAAAGCATATTTTGGAAGTTATTCATAATCAGTTTAAATTATAAGTTGTTATAAATTAGTGATAAATAAGTATGTGGTACCTGTGAATCCCACGAAATATACGGATAAAAATTTAATTTGAGCAATTATAAACAAATTATGAACAGATGCTCTGTGTAAATATGATTAAAGATTGATAACTAACTTGTTCAATCTTTGACTATTAGATTGAGGAATAGATTAGGGACCAAATATGAAAATTATACAAATCTTTTGGAGTTTGACACTGTCTAGGGGCCGGCAAACATGACCTAGGAAATTGCTTTGATTAAGTAAATGCTACCCTCTCTGACGTGAGCATTAGCAATTTGGACATTTTTTTAATATTAACCTAAAAACGCTCACAAATGTCTTCCTCTACTTTTCTTCATAAATTCGAAAGAAACCGTCTTTACCAATAGAAGTTTGCTTAATTATAAGTCAACAATAATATAAATAGATATTATACTTTATATGGTTCATGTATTCAAAAAGCTTCTCGACCTATTTGAAAGGTTCATTTAATGTCGGTATGTCATTCATTAGTAAATAAAATTATTTAATTGATGATCTAAATATATGAGATTTTCAAATAAAACTAACGATTTTACACATGTTTATATATATATATGTATATGCTACTCAAGGAAATGATGACAAATAGCATTTCGCATTTATTCATTGGAATATGATTTTTAAAATATAAAAAAAAAAAAAAAAAAACGAATCACAATTCGCTACGTCATTCCTGTCAATATTTCCTGTCAAATTTCCTTATTTGAGTAGCTTAATTCTTAAAAATTATACATGTATAACTATCGAGCTTACTTGAGCATTAGAGTACTTTCGATGAACAACTCTAAAATCATTTTTGATGTATAATTTTGATGGGAAAAAAAAAATCAATAACTTATATTGGCCATTTTAGAGCTATTTGTGCCAAAATAACGTTGGGATAATCACATATTTTCATTGAATCCTTCTAATTTCGAGATAATGATCAATATAGCAAGTTTGAATATTCCAAGAAAATACAAAGAAATGGTCGGTTGAGTCAACCATATTTTCATAATGGCATTTGACCATTAAAAAAAGAGAATTAAAAGCAAAAATGCTTGAGTTAAATATCAAAACCCAAAAATACCTCATCTTCAAGTTTTCCACCAAGTTTTTGAGTGAAGAGGAAAAAAGAAATTTAGAAAGAAAAAAAAAACTCACACGGTCTGATAGTCGGATCCAATCAAAGAAATCAACCTCACAGTCAATCGAACACCGACCACCACACAACCTGGCCATTATTTTCAATATTGTTAGTTTTTTTTTTTGTGGGATAATGAGATTGATTTTTCATCATTTACTATGTTTCAAAAATTTGTGAATTTATGATGTTTATATTTCATTATTTAGGTAGATTATTGAGTTTAGAAATGACATTATTATTATTTTATTTTGTTTTTGTTTTTTGCACAACAATACCTTGTCCTGACCGAAAATGATGGATTCCGGCGAAAGAAGTCGGCCTGGCCGACTGTGTTTAAAAGTCGCCTAGGCCCACTGTTCACAGTGGGCCCGGTCCGATTGTAATTTTTTTTCCTACTTTAATTCTTCATTTTTATTTTTTGCCTACTTTTTTTATATTCTCTAGTTAATTTTCAAATTTTCCTTTTGTGTATATATATATATATATATATTTTGCTAATAATTTTTAAAAATCCTTATTTCTTTTCTTATTATTATAATTACTTTTTTTAATTTAAAATAATTAATAATATTCTTTCCTTATTTTTGTCTTTAATTATTTTTTACCTTTAATTTATTAAATATTTTATTTACTAACGTCGATCTGAATGAATAATATATTTTTTCAATTTTAATTAAATAATATTTATATTTGTATTTATTTTTTATAATTTCCTTTTTGTTATATATATATATATATATATATATATATATTGAATTTATAAAATTAAGAATTTTTAATTATTATTTTTAAATTAAATAAAGAATTTAAAATTACCAATTTAAATTCTTTTTTTTAACCAAATCACCAAATTCTTATTTTTCCTTTTATTTTTTATCAATTTAAATTTCTTTTTAAGTTAATATTCTTTTTAAACAAATCTTTAATTTTTTCAATTTTAATTAAATAATATTTATATTCTTTATTTTATTTTTTATAATTTCATTTTGTTTATATATATATATATGATTTTAATTTATAAATGAAGAAATTTTAATTCCTTTTGTAAATTAAATAAAGATTTTTAAACTGAAAATTACAAAATTAAATATTATTGTTAACCAAATCAACAATTCCTTTTTTTCCTTCTATTTTTTTAATTTGAAAATATTTTTGATTAAATATTCTTTTTAAACAAATCTTTATTTTTTTATTTTAGTTAAATAATATTTATATTCTTTATTTGATTTTTTTTCTTTAATTTTTTTTTTTGGTCTATAATTTTATTTTTTTGTGCTTCTCCTTTAAGTTATTAAGTTATCTATTTTTTTATTAGCATCGATGTAAAATGAATATATTTCTTACGTATAAGAGCTATAAAGAAAAAGTTAAAACAATTCTCACTCTCTGTCTTAATAAAAAAATGTCGAGCTAGGATTAATTGTTCTATTGTTATGGCAATATCTGATCAATTTAGTACAAATATTCTCAGTCAAGCTCATTAAATTTTCCAACGCGCATTATTTGCCCTTTAGTAGCTCATGACTATTTTGTACTCTCAACGGGCGTCGTTAATAATGCCTGAAAGTCTGTAGATTGTCTGTGGGTCCTAATACTTGTGCATTATCTGTCAATCAATAAATCATGTTTGAGCTTGCCTATGATCATTTCGAAGAATTCCCACTTGCAAGTATGTTTCTGGTAACTCATTCGTGTCCATCTTCGTCACTTTCAAATGTCAACAACAACTGTCGCGCGATGCAGATAATCGTCAACAATGACTTGTTTGATTTTTCACTTTGAACTCAAATTGAATTTTAGTGTAATTCGATACACAACTTCCTGCAAATTTTTTTTTATTTCAAACAATTGCTTAACATACAAATCATCATCATTGGAAAACACACACGAAGAATTAGAGGACGGTCCACTCGAACCAGTCACTAAGCTCTCAACCCGCTCATGCCTCTAACGAGATAAAACAATCAAATTCTCATTTGTAAATTCATTTCCATTATCGTTGTTGTGAACTATCAAAGAAATTTCACGCGTAACAACGAGATCATGATGATGAATAACTGTCTCCAGAATAACCACATTATCCTCATAAGCTATTTTCATTATGTCCAAAAAAAATTATTAACATTGTGATCCCCTCTATTTGAATTTTCGTGTTCACCTTCAACGACGCCATTAATCAAGAAAGTCAGGCAAAGATGAATCGTGTGCATTTTGTTTCAAATAAATAATTCACTTCAGCATCAAGAGCAATCTTCATGAGTGGAATCAAAATGGATGAATGTTCTTTAAATTGAAATCTGAGTTCTATATCATATTAAGAGGGATCGATATTCAGCTTGTTTTGTAAATCATTGTTTATTCCCGCATATGATGTACGCAACGTTATGGAAATTGAAATATCACTCGTCAATTTTCATACCCATTAATCTTTTTCATCCAATTCGAAATCACTAAAGTAACAAACCGAGATTGCAAACATGTCTGCATGATGAAACAGAATTTTTAATTATAAAAAAAGGAAAGTAATCGAAAAATCGGCTCATCCACTGGCCAACAGAAATTTGTTAAAAAAATAAGTCAACCAAGCCGCATGGGCCTCCTATTAAATAGTCGGCTGATCGACTGTTGTGTCTGTTCGAAAATGTTGCCCATGAATCTTGTCAGAAAGAATATACATGCGGATGAATTTTTTTCTTGTTCATTCTTAAAAAAATTTATTCACGTGTTACTCTATATCGAAATAAAATTTATCGATTAAAACGTATACTAATTTAATGAAAAAGAAATTAAATATAAATAAATATACTTACCGATTCAAAGTGATTGATATACAAAAAAATATTTCATTGTTTAGCGTTCGATAAATTTATGAGATTTTGAAGTTGAAACAGATGAAAGATGAGAAAGTTTTTATCTATGCTATAATAAATAAATAAGAAAAGTTAGCTGATTTTGAAATTTTAAGTAAAAAGTGCTTGATTTTCACTAGTTAACTAAAAAAGTATTATTATTTTTTGTACTTTATAATTTTATAACATACTTAAAGATATATTTGTCTTTTAACATTCAAAAGGACATTGTGAAAATATTCTCAATTGTTGAAAATTCAAAATGAAAATTAAATGGTTTGACCAAGCCTTTTTTTTAGAAGTACCCCGAATATTTCTATCTGGTCATGTTAGACACAAATGGTTCAAGGACCTTCGTTAGAAAATTGCAACCGTAGTCTCCAATAATAGTCATTCACACAATCAGACTTAGCTCACCAACTTTATTTATTTATTTAACATTTGAGCCATCATACTTCAGTTTTTTGGGACAAAAGGTTTCTTTGAGATAATTTTCGTACAATAAGTTTATTAACATTTCAAATAGTTTTAACTAAGCCGGAAAAAGAAATGGAAATGAAGAAACAAGAAAGTGTTTAAAAAATGAAAAACACCTCCCTCCACCACATGGCAAATCTCCATCAAACCTAATCCACCGTTCAAAAAGGACAGATGAATTGGACAATGCTAGAGAGTGGTTGGACGGTTGGTTAGAAAGGATCCAAGGTGATGACGGGAATGTGGTGAGAGTTAGGTGTTGAATGCAGGTGGCAAAAGCTGTGGCAATGAGCGAAGAGGAGGGGTTGGGATTCAGATTGGTGAAGGGGGCACTAAAATTAAAAGCCTAAAACCAAATCAGCACCATGCATATTGACTAGTACATAAACATACCAACAAAACATTACACTTTTAATCTATAGCACTAAAGCACCTGTTGAAAAATTATATCAATTTGATGAATAACTATAAATCAAATAAATTGTCGAATAGAGTCAATCCAATAAGCACACACTACATATTAATGCCAATGTTTGTCTACTGTTATTCAATGAAACAGTGAAATTTTGAAGAAAATTAATTTTTTTTTATTTATTTATTTATTTATTTTTTTTTGAGTTAACCTGCAAAATATTTCATCGTGAGAATGTGTGATGAAAAATGAGTTCGAGAAAAAACAAGTTTTGAAATAATGGCAATGAGATAAATCTAAAGTGAGATTATCTGCCCCTTCAGTTCATCCTGCTAAATGCTAATCTTTATAAATATAGATTTCACCATAAATATACCATTTTCAATCACATTCAGATAATTAGGCACTCTCATAACCAATCTGAATGTTAATAGAGAATATAATGCAGCAAACTCACATGAGAAGACACACGTTCAATGGATCTGAAGACATGTTTGACATGCTGAATAGCAGTGCAAATTCAAAGGTAAAAGAGTTAAAATCTTGCCACTACATTACAGTTTAGCATTAGATAGCAGTACAAACTACAAACTGAACTAAAAATGCCATCAAGGCTTTGATTCCCATGCATAAGTTGAATACTTGACCAGGACTTGCAAATAAAGCAGTTATTTAGCTACCAGCAATTAGCAATCAAAGATATTAATCAAACCTTCACAAATATACAACAAACAGCAAATATAAATTGCACCACAGCATACTAGAAAACAGATCCACTACATATGATGCAAATAGGAAATTGCTCACCACCAGCAGCTCAAAGGAAACATTCAAGTCCATAGAGTAATAGCTGTGAAAAGTATAGTTTCCTTCCAAAGGGAACACTACCATAACAACCCATAACCAGCACTAACAGTAACTATTAGAGCTTAATACAGTCTAACATCTTTATACTTCTTAACAACAAACTAAACTAAAAAAACACCACCATCACACATCTTGTCCGAGAATCAAATCATCTAAGCACGCTCACCCCTGATTCTGCGAGCCAGCTGAATGTCCTTGGGCATTATTTGTCACACGCTTGGCGTGAATAGCACACAGATTGGTGTCCTCAAAAAGACCCACAAGGTAGGCCTCTGCAGCCTCCTGAAGTGCTAAAACAGCATGGCTTTGGAAACGCAGATCAGTCTGAACCACGGAAACAAGCAATAAATTAGAAGTCCCATCAATAAATCATAGTGTCCACTATTTCAACAGCAATCAAATAGCAAGAGGAAGGTTCTGTATCATTGATCTATTTACCTTAAAGTCCTGAGCAATCTCACGCACAAGCCTCTGGAAAGGCAGCTTCCTGATCAGGAGCTCAGTACTCTTCTGGTACTTACGAATTTCACTGCATCACATCAGAAATGTTTTCATAAACATCACAACTGGACATAAAAGAACAATAGATTGACCTAAAAATCATTTTCCAAAAGGAATACTCACCGAAGAGCAACAGTACCAGGACGGTAACGGTGGGGTTTCTTCACACCACCTGTTGTAGGGGCAGACTTACGGGCAGCCTAAATTTACCAAAAATTTCATTATAACATAAAATAATAGTTTTCACACATAAATTCATGTTGAGAAAACTAGATGATAGGTGTTCAGGAGGCAACCTTTGTAGCGAGTTGCTTTCTGGGAGCCTTTCCACCAGTTGACTTCCGAGCAGTTTGCTTTGTACGAGCCATCTGCAAGATGAACTCCATTTCAAAATTAAATGTGCGAAAATCTAATCCATAAAGCTATAGACATAATTATAATACTAGAAATGTAAGAGAGATTTAATCCAAGAAGTTCATATTTGTCAATTAGATCCAACTCTAACAACCTAATTCTCAAAATAAACCATTTACATACATAATTGCCAGCCGTAAGAGAATTTAACAAGCCTCCCCGAAAAATTACCAAAAGAAAATCACAATTTTATCTCTGATTAAATCCCTAAGCTTGCTAAACCCTAAACAACAAACAAAATACACATCAAAGAAGAAAATTAAAAGATCATCAAGCCATCCCGTATAGAATGTGAGGAATCAACCAATTCTAGCTAATCAAAACCTGAAACCCAACTTATACAATATAAAACCTTATATTTACAGAATTCTGAATTCATAACAAACCAAGGCTGAAAATAACAAAACGAAAATCGTTGAAAACGTACGTATATAAACTAGTATCAACAGGAGAAACAAATCTAGAATCCAAACACAAACCCCAAGCATATCATATTATACAATCGACGTCAATTAAAACCCTAATCCTGCTCCACATACAGAAAAACAAATTATACAAATACAATAATTTTTGAAATAAACAATTTGATATCAAAATTGAAATAGAATTGTAAAGAAATTTACCTCTCACGTGAACAGAAATCCTTGTCTCTCTTAACGAATGGAAAGTTTTAAAGCCGTACAGGATTGTGTACATATATCCGCAAAGTAAAATCGGACGGTGCGAATTTAATATCGAGTAGTCTTAATAGGGGACCTGACAGCCGTTAAAGGGCAAGTTGTGTTTTCTCTACTGAAACGGAGGGTTGAGATGTAAAGTTGGTTGCATCGGATAGAGAAGCCTCTGTCTGCGATTCCTATTGGTCAGACAGAAATTGCTAGGATTGACGTCTGTGTTTTGTTCTCACCAGCTTTAAAGTAAAGAACCAAACTACATACATCCAAGCAGTTCACCCGCTGGGTTACCTGCCTTTCACAAAGGACGGGTCCCATGTATTAATTGCGCGTGGAACCCGAACTCATTTTGTGAGTGCAGATGATGGGATCGAGTACACCGGCAAATGAACCGCCGTGTTCAAATGGCTTCATCCTAAAGTAAATTCGGGTGGGATTGGATCAATTTAATTTGGATTGAACCGGCATTTGATTTTTACTATCAATACTTGATTGTTCATATTATCAAGTATTAATGACTTATGTTGATGTAAGGGTTCATTGGGGAGAACTGACCATCAACTCGACTCGTCCATGTCCCATACGAGTCAACTCATAAACTGTGAGTAAAATAAGAATTTCTCAACAAAAAAAAAATGGCAAGCCATGAGCCGGATCGAAGCGAACTAGTAGGGTGAGATGAGCTTGTACTTGGAAGAAACCCGACGAAAATCTATATGCTTGATGTATGCCTTGGCATTCAAAGTTCGAACCCATACGATGTTGCAAGAAAAATAAAAAAGGAAAAGTTTCATTCAGCTACCTGATTTTATATTACAAAGGACACAATAAAGATTTGAAACAACTATAAGAACCAGAATGAGTAAACTGTAAACCAATTAACCTAGCTGCAAAAGGCACTGTGCAACAAAAACCGAGCTTCAACATCGTCTCACCGAGAAGAAAATGTCCACAAAGAAAACCACAAGAATTGAAGGGACTGTAATGGGAAGGGCTCGAAAAACCAAATTCAATTCTTGCTTAAGTTTCCCTGTATCGCCCTTCGATAACCAACTGCTATCATAAATCTTTTTATCCACTTAAGTAATGATCTCGAAACCTATAATTACCATCAAACCAGCATCATAAATCAACAATGTCGGTATTTTTCTACTAGTCACGAAAGTTGGAAACATTGTGCAACTTTAAGGTGAATTGCGAGTCGTTTGATAGAAGGTTGCACAGCTTTGGAGAAGGAAGCCACTGAATCAGGAAGTTCAGGTACACAAACAGGCAAATATTGATCGCCACTTTCTCGTAAGCAAAATAAAGCAAGCACGGCACGGCAGAAAATGAATCTGGAGAGAGATCATCAAAGAAGATCATTTATTAGATCAAGCCATTATGTGAATTCTTGCAATATGAAGCATTTCTAGGACTGAAATAGACAATAAACTATCTACTTATGATTATTTCATTGACAAATCGCCACTAGATTCTTTATATATTGTATAAAAGTGAATCTATAACACATGAAGTGGACCTTCTGTTTATCGTGCTCCATTTTTCAACTGAAAATGCTAAAAGTTGTTGTGGGCATTCTTAGAATTTAGACACGAGAGTATGATGACGTCAAAATGTAGCCAATTAACGGACCAAATATTAATCGTGTCTAAAACCAAGAAGTTCCGTTGACATTGTCCGTAATTTTTAACTTTAAAGAGAGAGATGCAGGATTCAAGTTTAACAAGTTTAATGTAATTTAGTACCTAGAAACTTGAAAATTCTCCTTTGGACATCACATCATTTTCATTTCGACTATTCTTCTCTAGGAGTTATGATACATGCAAAGTCCACGTATCATCAGTGGAAAACTTGAGTTAGACGTGGATTTTCAGTTATGGGCTCAATCATGTATCCGAGACCATTACATGAAGCCGATCGGGGACACGATATAAGTTACCTAAGAATAAGCCGCCGAAGAAATGGATCTGACAGAAGTTGGGCCCACACCAGATCCAGACTAGTTGAAGTACAGAGTATCACCTCCCATTCGGTGAAGGCAGCTGAGATAACGCTCTGCGCATCTTTGTACATGTCCTGAAACAAAATCTATTAACAAATAATCCGTAGTGACGTTGGACATACCACTGAAGAAGTCTATCGTTTACACAATTCACTCACCGCATCATCACTAGAAAAGTTGTAATCAACCAATTGGCAGAAAGCTTGTAAAGGAGCGGTTAAGAAAAAGGTGAACTGACTTCCATTTTGTGCCATATCGTTCCCAATCAGGTTCTTGAACGAAGGCTTTGTAGGAGAAAGAAATAAAGCAGCTGGTTCACCCCTTTCAGCTCCATGTAGAATCTGAGAGAGGCATACATATCAGCAATAAGCCAAGGGGCAATTTTTTACCCTTTTAAGTGAAATGCCATATCTGAACTGACATTCAAGAGCTGAAACTTTCTGCTTCATAAACACTTTCAATAGCTTCATGGAAAATGTTAATGGATAACTTTATTATAAAAACTGCCCGAGGATGTAAATAGAGGAAAACAAAGGGCTAACCAATTACACTACTTGAGATTGGGAAAAAACAAGAGGTTCTTAAAAGCTAAAAATGCTCACAGGGTCAACCTTATAAGCAAGAACTTTTTTGGGTTTAACATTGGGCACGGGGATTAGTGTTGTTGAGATAATTTCTTGTTAGATGTAACTAGATACAGTGACAATTAAAAGTTATAATTTAACAAGGAAATCAAACATATACATCGAGTACATGTTTTGGGAGCAGGAAGCAAGTATGAAACTACTACCCAATTCTTTTAGTTCACTGAGCACTCACTACTTCAGGAGAAGACAAAACAGATAAATGACAATAATACATTAAATAATTATTGGAAAGTTAGCAAGACTCTGTACCACTGTTTAAAAGGTATTATGTGGAGGCTCCTCATTGGATGAGGCACACACTTAGGGCTCTTGGAGTGCTCTTTTCGCACCCAAGGCATGCGACTCGTGACCAGGGTATATGCCTCTTAGTCTCAATTTCAGAAGGTCGGTATTGACTTCATACTAGTCAACCTTTTGCTCTCTCACAAATAAGTTCCTATTTTCAAGCTGAGAAAGTCATTCAGTTGTCAGAATTTGAGAAGGGAAAAATAAACTCTAGTAATGCCTTCTCTTTTTAAACCAAAACTGTACAACAATAATAACAAGCTAAGCCTCGTTACCGATAAACTTGGGAGTAAATGAATTCTTTTGCGTCTGTGTCAATCCAAAAGTCATATCTTTTGGAAATAAATTTAACTTTTACAACACCTCAAACAAAGCTAATTTTGTTCCAGTTCACTCTTTCATAGAGTGTTCTAATAGAACTGCATAACGATCATGAATGGAAACTTCTTTACCTTTACACAGGACAAGTTCTAACCATCTAACTTGCCATTTCCCTAATGTATTCTCCGCATGTATTATCGCTAATTATTAGCATCCATCCTCAATTCTTAATTTATCCATTCAATTGTGACCATCCATATCTCTTAACATCTTCATTTCTTCTAGAGAGTTTTAGTTTTTAATGGCCCAACACTCGGTGTCATAAAGTATTGCCAACTCAATAGCTGTTTTATATAACTTCTCTTTTAATTTTAAGTCACTAAGTTAGTCGTTATCTTTCAGTTACATAGAATCTTTAGGACATTTCTCCATTTCATTCAACCTGCTCAGTCCCAAGCATCATATCCTCTTCAAATACTCTTCCTCATTAATTATTGAAACTTAATAAGCAACCTGAGTGGTGTTCTTTTCTGGATTTACGGAAAACGTTCAGAAGTATGTAGTGGTTCAAAATTCAAAATATATGTGAGACACCCCCTTGGTGTTCATGAAATGAAACTACATTTACTCACTAAGAAAAAGGGTGGGAAAATGTGATAGTAGATGCTCAATGCACTACAGTCAAATTAACACATTATTATTATGGATTCAGAGCCACTTCTAGAGGACAGAGTCAAGCATTAAGTCTAAAGCCTCGAAAAAGTTACTCTACCAAGTTATGACAAACCTGCCTTGAATCCATGACTATTATCGCTATCTATTATCAAAAAAAAGAGGTCTTCTCGTAAAAGGAATTATATCACATGGGTAGAGTGTATTTGAACCTGCAACACAAACATTAGTTGTAAGCGACGGTAACGCCAACATTTATCGTGGAGATTAGTATCTCATAATAAAGAAGAATTAGAATAGGTTAGGTTCCAATTATATATCCCTTACCTCCATTTCTGCCTGGTCCTAACCACAAATACTCCTCAAAATATTGGCTTAAGTCTCCCTTATGAGTAAAATGATTTTCAGAGTGACATTTGTTCTGTTCGTGATGATTAAGGGATTTAGCATTGGGCTTAGAAAACTTTCTTGATACCCCAGAGCTTTCGATTTCTGAAGTACTAACACGACCAGAATTCCCTGCATCCATCATATCAGTAGTCAAGGGTGATATGCAAATATCTAGCTCATTTCCAGTATTAAATTTAATTAAGTCAACCTGCAGCAGATAGGTATATTAACATAACACTCTCTGTAGGAAGCTCCTCACAAACTGTAGCAATCACCTGAAAATACATAAGCAACCAAGGAAACACAAGTAGTTAGAACTTAGGAAATTTTTACAAAATGGGAAAGAATAAGATCATTATTTAAATGTTTCAATATGCATCGTAAACTTTCTCCTAAAACCTATTTTGGGCAGAAATTATGAAATAAAGAAGTAAATAATAATGCCAAGATTTTGAGCACTCACGGCCAATAACTGTGTCACAGATGGACGATAGAGAACAGCCTTTTTAGGATTTGGAGGCAAATTTGGATCTGTCATGCCTGCCACCAAATTTATATCAATCAATCCAGAAGTAACAGAATGATCAGTGAGAGTACGTGCTTCTGCTAATTCAACAGACTGTTTCTGATAGAAAGATCCACTAGGTTCCCATTCCAAACATTGCAGCATTCTGAAAGTGTCTAAAGTCAATTCTGCAAATTTGACCTGAAATGTCATATAGGGTGAATTTTTCATGGAGTTAATATAGCTCCATCAGAATCAATGCAACCATCTAAATGCCAAATCAGTTACCTCATTTTTGTGATAGCTTGTCAGAACTGCATCTTGGAACTTTAGAAGTCTCTTGGCATGGAATCTGGAAACATACGGGAGTGAGGTTGGATGTGAATCAAACATGGCACAATAACGTAAAGGCCTAGCGTGCACTGTGGCTGTATCAGCTTTTGTAAATCGAACAATTTCTTGCACCACCAGCCTCCATTCTTTGAAGTTGGTACCCTGGTCAAAATGGAAACCTATTATTACGTTCTTGAGTCAAATTACAGACCCAGAACAAAATGAGAATTTGAAATGACGAAGGAAATGAGAAAAAAAACAAATTAAATGAATTCCCATTGTTTCATAAGAACCACACACCTAGAGCATGATGTGATTCTGTATGGATGAGACTTATAGGCTTATAATTTCAGTTCACGGTTACACGTGACAAATAAAAATTGGCGATAACACTTGATCAAAGAACGATAAGGGGATATTTCAGATTACAAGAAGCTGTGTACAAAGTGTGCAGAGACCACCGCAAAAAAACTGCACGACAGTTGTACGCTGAAGTGAATTCAAATATTAGTCTGATAATGCATACGATTTAATCTACAGAGACAAAGACATTACAAATTGAGACATAACCTTGCAATCCATGATAAGAATCATCAGTCAACATATCATTTTCTTTATTTCGATCCACATTTACTTTTAATGATATTATCACTGTTTTTAAAAGCGGTCAATGACTTATTGATTGAATATTTTGATCCACATTTTCTTTTAACGATATTATCACTGTTTTTAAAAGCAGGTAATGACTTATTGATCGAATATTTCTTCTCTTTTCTATTTATATTTCTTATTATGTTTTACATCATCAACGTAGTCCAATCGACACATGACCCTAAAAAGCAGAGTATAATTGCATAATCAGACCATATTCAGTGATTATAATCGCCATTTCGTGTATTCTTGATATTTAACTAACTTTTAATGCTCTCATTTCCAATCAAACTTCAAAGCTGAATGTGTTAACTGAAAAAGAAACAAAAGAGAATCAACATTTTTCCCAAATATTTATAATGATTTCAAATTATTAAAGTGGATAAAAGAGAGAAAGAAACTTCAAATCCATAAGAATAAACAATAAATAGTTAATCTCTTGTACAAAGATGAAAGAAACAATAATCACTGCAATTCTTTGGTTCAATGAACGCAAAGAATTCAACGTCGACTCCAATATTCAGGGAGTGACTGCAAGTAGGAAAAAGACATTAATAGGATTTGGAGATTCTTACTCGCACATCGTCACATCGACATTGGCTATTTCTAAAGTCAATATGAACGAGCAAAGAAAAACAGCAATTCGACAAAACATCATAAAACATACTAAATTTATCAGATTTGGAAATTCTCTCGTACAAATCGACATTTGGCAATTTTTGACGTAAACATAAACAATGATTAAGCAAAAGATAGCAAATCGACAAAACATCATCAAACAAACTAAATTTATCCGATTTTTAAGCCATGTGAATACTTGAATTTCAAACATTATATCTCATCAGCCACAAATTTACTTGAATTTGAATCTCAATTAAAACTTCAACCAATCATCATAGTTAAAGAAGTACTAGCAATTCGTACCCGAAATTTGGCCTTACTATCCTCGACCAGATCCTTAAACTTTTCGACAAGCAACTTCACCATCTCCGCACGGTTCAGAATCAACGAAACCATCAAAAACCTCGCGTAAAACCTCAATTCCTTGAATCTAACCCCACGATCCTCACTCGAACCTTCAAAATAATTCCTTTTAATTATAGCTTCGTAAAATATATACGCTTCGAGAAGGAAACGGGCTTCACTAGTCCTCAAGTACTGGTTAAAATAAAGTTGGCCAATTCGGGATGCGATCTCCCCAATTTCCCAGCGTTGCAGGCCCGAATTAACCAATTTAGCTCGATTCTCCTGCTGATACTTCCAGAGCCGCATGTAAGCCTTGAATACCTTATGGAAGAAGTGCCCATTTTGCTGGCTGCTTCCCCCGCCGTACGGATGCAGCGGCACGTCACGTACACGCGCGAATTTCCGTTCAGCAGTCTCCACCAGAGTCCGAAACGTCGTCGTAACTATATTATCCTCCTTTGACATATTGAAACGAACCAGAAAAAACCTCAACCCAGTTGATTTTTCATCCGGTTTATCATTTTTCTTGGTCCTAGCTGGGTGCCCAGTTGCTGTAAATTGCAAATTAATCTGTCAACGGGAAGGTGAATAAAAAAATGGGTTTTAAGGGTCGTGAAGAGTGAGCTGGGAAATTGAGGAAAATATTCCTTTTTGTTTGTTTTTGTATACGAGTTTAACAACGGCGGCGGTGCAGAGGGGACTGGGGCGGAGGTGACATAATTGGATTTGATTTTGGGCAACGTGCGAGGTTGTGGGGGAGTGTGTACAGTTGTTTTTTAGGCTGTAACCTGAAATGACAGTGTAATTCCGGTGTGTGTTAAAGTGAGGGAGAGGAGAGAGCGAATCTGTGTGAATAACACGTCATGCGTGGGTTTTATTACATTCGAGCTGGCATTGGAGCCGCCCCCACGTGTGGAAATAGGAAAGAGGAAAAAAATGAAGATGTTTTATGAAATTTGCTAATTGTGATTTAAGTACTGTTTATATTGTTTTAGTATGATAATGTTTAATTTAAAAGGGAAAACTGGACATTGGTCTTCGACCTTCACGCTACTTCATGTATATTGCAAAAAGTTACGTACACAGATGCAGTATTGTTCCGTGAAACTTTCACATATTGCGAAAAGTTTCCCGTTATTGTATTCTGTAGAAATCTAGAAATGTGTTTTAATTCCTGTGTAGCTTAGATCATCCTATCAAACATGATCATTGCATTGATAAGTTATTGTCTCATCCAACTATCTAAATAGAAGCAAGCCCTTCTCTAAGCAGATTGAGCCTTTCGATCAATGATCAAAGCTCTCAACTGAGTAGTAAAAGCAACTTTTAATATTGTATGGTTCTTGATTCGAAAATTATAGTCGTGTAATTACTCTTTTTAGAAAGGAAGCTTCTAATTCTCCATTAAAGCATTATATGACAATCATCAAAACATTTCCCACTCTAAAATTTCAAGCATTGATCTAAGTTTGGAGATAAGTGCAAATTTGAATGGGTTATTCTATTTAAGACTTATAGTACAATTATGGAGTTGCTATCCGTGCAAAAGGTTTGGAGCTAATAATGTCTTCTTTTTGTTCTGTTTGTATTGCTTTATTAATAGAGACATATATTTATGGATTATTCGAAAATTTAAGTACATATAAATTTTATGAACTTAACCATACCATCGAACATGACACGAGTGTAAATTACACGTTTTCGCAATAGAAGAGGATAATATACAGAATATATTTTTCTATTTTTGACAACTTCAAATTTTTTTTACTATAAATCGTTAGAGAAAATAACACTTCTAGGGATAATGCAAAATGATTTTCTTGAATGTGATTGCAGCCCACTTAAAATAACTTGGCCATTAAGTTATATATCAATTGATTAATTTAAAAGTCAAAAATTCTACTTATTTTTAATCAATTTTGGCTGCTTAACATACATTATTTGAAACTATTGGTTTCTATCTTCTTTTCCAAGGGAATAAAGTTTTGATTTCATTTACTTTTACTTTTCTCTCATCCTAAGGTCCCATGGCTTAGATTTTAAAGAAAATTAAAATTGATAAAATATCATTTCCTTTTTTTTTTTCTTTTTTTTTTATGCCATAATGAAATAAAAAAAAAAAAAAAAAACTATTTTTGAAATTTATGGATCGGAATTGGGCAGGTTAGGTGGCCCTCCTTGTAGGGGATTTTCAGGGCGTAGGGACAATGATTAAATTATTCCGATTTTCACCTCGTTTACTTATTTATTAACTTTAAAATTTATTTATTTTAAAAAAATTTAAAAGAAACAAAAAATAAGAGTCGTCTTGGGATATGACATTTTTACATCCCTATCAAAACTCTCGAACGAATTAAAAACTTTAAAAAAAGTTCTTCATCTTTTTTGAACAAAATCAAAAAATTCAAACCTACTCCATGGGAGTGGGGTCGTGGACTTTATTCAACCTAATACTCAATTTTCTATTAGGGTTCATTTGATTGCAAAATATAAAATAAGTGAAAATAAAATAAATGACAGAGAATTGAATTGTCTAAAATTTGTTTTAGAGAAAATTATAATTAATGTTGTTTAATTGGTATAATTTTTTATATAATTCGTTTGACTTTGTTTTTCATGTAAATTGTTACTTTTTGGGATAAATTTTTTTACAATTTGTATTAAAATTTGTTTGGATTGCAAAAAAGTAAAATAATAATAATTTTTAAAAAAAATTTGTGTTCGTTTGACTTTATTTTTCATGCAAATTATCAATTAAATGGATAAATTTTTTTACCATTGGATTTAGAATATATTTCCATTGCCAAAAGGTTAAAAAAAAAAAAAAAAAGATGGAAAATACTTTCCCACCAAAAGCATGAAAAAATAAAAGGTGGAAAATGTGATTTAAATGGTTGTACCTAGAAAATAGATGAAAATTAATTTCATGAAAAAGTTATGCAATCAAATACCAAAATTAAATGTGGAATATTCATTTTCCACCCAATTCCTCCCCAATCAAACGCTACCTTACTTCAACATAGTCTGTTTCGTTTTCATTATTTATTCGTAAAAATAAAAAATATAACTAATATCCATCACATTCGGCCATCATTTTTTATTTTACATCTCTTGTGTGAGATTCATAATGACTATATTTTTCATTTTCATTCTACGAATAACGAGAATTAAAAGAGTTCTTTCACTTTAGTCCTTCAAAATGTACAAAGAGTAGTTCAGAATCTATAGTATTTCATCAGTCAATCCCAAATGGCATTAAACAATAGTACTTTCGAGTCGAAATCTTACCGATTATGTAAGAATTTACTAGTTAAATCTTTTATTAAAAATAAATTGAATTTGTATAGAAAGACGTATTGAAGACTAAAATATAAATAAATTACTTCAGTTTTCGTCAACTTAAACTTCTAACTTATTAGATCAATTGCTTCAATATGAAATGACGCTAAAGAGATACTTTTGGTTCAAATCTCATCAATTATGAAACAACTTACTAGTTAAACTGTTGTGAAATTAAATTCAATTTGCAAAGACGGACCTGTTGAAAATATAAATATAAATATAAATAAATTAATTCAATTTTTATGGACTTAATCCTTTAACTTATTAGATTAATTGGTTCAATCTTAAATGATTTAAAGTAGTTTTGGATCGAAATCTCATAGTATATGAGAAGTTTGTGTTAAAGCTTTTGTGAAAAATACAATTCAATTTTGGCATAGAAACATGTTAAAAATATCATATAAATAAATTACTTAATTTTTTATTTTTATTTTTATGACGAGAAAACTCGTAGTCGTTATTCTCCAAGTGTGCACTAAGTAAATTTTCGAGTTGACGAAATATCCTGCAAATCACGTCAATCAGATTAATCACACTAGACAAGCCCGATTAATAGACTCGACTGAGAAAGTGTTGAGAGAGGGAATCGAACTCGAAATTACTTCATTTTTCATTCTACTTTTAGAAGAATATTTTAACAAACAACAATGCATCAATATGCTAACCTCATTATTTATTATAAATAATTTGCAATTGTCTGCTTGACTGGTGGCCATCTCACCTAATCACATAAATAATTGCTTAATTTCTCATGTAATTGCTTAATAATTTAGGTGTTGTCCCTATACCTCTATGATTTGATTAATCATGAAAAATTATTTTCATATAATAAATGTGCTTGTGACCACTCATAATTTATGAATTTTTTAATGTAAAAAAATGTCATTCTATATGGAGTATGAAATACAACCTATTTATTTTGCCTAGCTACGATAATGACATTCTAATTTAATACAGAAAGAGATGGTACCTACCTACTAATAAACAAATATCTAATACTTTGCAACTATCTATTCTTTATTCTACTTTATTGTGACAAAAAAAAGGAATAATAATAACAATTCTACACCTATAAAATTTGGCTTCTTAGAATTTATAGAGAAGACACTTGACAACAATCTATCACATAATGGCAAAAAAAAAAAAAAAATGGCAAATCAAACCAGATGCTCCCACACCTGCATCTGATGCAATTCTGTGAAGTATTTTTTCTGTACAAGCAGATTAAATCTAAAAATAATTGTCTAAGAGTTCATTTGGTAGAATTTCTACTTTCTGCGTTGTAAAAGAGTTTTTCAAGAAATTTCTCTTAGTTAATGTTTGAAGATAAAAAATAAAAAATTATAATTAGAAGAATCACTTTTTATAAAATTAACTAAACGAGTCCAAGAACCAACTTTTGGGTTTCAAAAACTCACTTTGACTTCTCAAAAGCTATATATATATATATATATATAGAGAGAGAGAGAGAGAGAGAGACTCTAATTCATCGTACCAATACAGTTGCTAATGACAAATCCTCTACACATATCACACTATTACACAAGAGAGAGAGAGACTCTAATTCATCGTACCAATACAGTTGCTAATGACAAATCCTCTACACATATCACACTATTACACAACCCTACATATTGATGTATTTGTATCTATAATAACCTACAATATAAATTTATAAGCTACAATTATTCAAATTAAATAAATCAGAAAATTAAATCCAGCCTGTCCATTATTGATGTTCTACTCTTATCGTATGCCTTGTATAATTCATGTTCTTTTTTTAATGTTTGACTTCAGAAACTATAACGAGGGTGATATGTGTGTGTGTGTGTGTGTGTGTGTGAACGTGATAGACATTTTGATTATTGAGTCCCCATTCCTTTGCAAATAATTCCACACCCACCCTCGGGTCCCTCTCATAATAATTCACCTTTTTTTGTGCCTTGGAAGAACGCCATGTGGAAATTCATATCGAGTAGTAGTGTTTCAAATGGTATGTTGAATACTCGACCACTCATTTTAGAAAAGTAAAAAAGAGGTCGATATATGTCGAGTTTCAACCTCTTTTTTGAATTTTTTTTTTTTAAATTACAAGAAATTAAATACATGGTTTGAGCTCGATGGTCTGCCAAGCCTGACATTATGTGAGTACACACGTACACACAGGGACGGATTCAGGATTGAATCGGAGATCGGACTACAACATTTTTGACCGAGCTAATACGTGAAAAAAAAAAAAAAAAAAAAAATTGCATAATTTTTTTTTTCTTTTTTTGCCTTAATGGACTGTGGGGGGGACTGGGCTACAGCCCAGCCCAGCCCCCCCCCCCCATCCGTCTCTTCGTACACGAAAAATCTATAAAAATGAAATGAAATGCAGCATTTGTTTCACTAAAATTACTGTTTTTGTAAAAAAAAAAAAAAAAAAAATTCTTGCAAAGGAAAATAATAGTTTGCCCAAAACGTTGTCTTGAATGGCAAAAAGGTGAAAGAGTAGTTAAATGTCTAACGTTTGACAATGTCTAGAATTATGGCTCACGATGTACCATTTTTCTATGATGTGTCAAACAAATAATATGAAATTTCTTGTCCTAATTCTTAAGTCTAACTTTATGGCCATATGCCTTTCCCAAAATCCAATGTAAGTCCTTTTCTTTTGCTTTATTTGGTGAAAACTTGGTCTAATGTCTCGTCTCCTTCTGCTTTAGCTTATATAAACTTTGTGTTTCAATAATTATGTCCGACGTTCTCAAGAATTTCAATAAAGGTGCATGAGAATTATGATACACCAAATTTGAATATTCATCACACATGTGACAATAACTTTTACATGGATAAGCCAACAACTTTTATGTATCTAAGCACTTGAACTATTTGGCATTACAAAATTAAGCAATTTGTGTTTAGAAATCTTCAATTTTTTAGTACTCTAAGAGCCATTAAATTGTGTACTTCGACATATATTTTTAAAATGTTGAAAGCTTTGTCTCCCATTCACGTCTCATTTGCTCACACTATGTCTCTTCATTACGTGAGTACACAATTATGTCTGGCGTTCTCAAGAATTTCAATAAACGTGTATGAGAATTATGATACACCAAATTTGAATATTCATCACACGTGATAATAACTTTTACATAGTTAAGTCAACAACTTGAATGTATCTAAGCACTTGAACTATTTGGCATTACAAAATTAAGCAATTTGTGTTTAGAAATCTTCAATTTTTTAGTACTCTAAGAGCCATTAAATTGTGTACTTTGACATATATTTTTAAAATGTTGAAAGCTTTGTCTCCCATTCTCGTCTCATTTGCTCACATTGTGTCTCTTCTTCATATCCCATTATTGAAGCTTCACTTCTTTTTCAAGCCTCGCCTCTTCACTCTCTTATTGCATCCTCATCGAAGCATTAATATCTTTTCTAATTTTATAAAATTCTTTCAAGTTTAGACGGCAAAAATCCGAAGCCATGCAACTTTCTAGCAGAAATTTTAGTCCGTTGAAAAATTGGTCTTTTCTTATTTTTACCTTTTCACTAAGTTCCGATAGGTAGCCAAGAAAGGAAGCATTGGTAAATTTCGCTAAGTTGACAGAAACAATTAAAGATTTATATCTATTGAAATCATTTTGTCGCTGTTAATTCATATTCTTGTATTGGTGGCAATCGAATCAACTTCGATGGTCTAATTAGTATGCACATTGACATTATAACTTGTCTAACATACTTCTCACATGTTCCAAAGTTAAGGCGAACACACTTTTCTCTCATGTTGGGAGAGATTCTCTAAGCTTAGACATAAGCTATATATTTTACTTACCATTAAATATGTGGGTTACTCTTTGATATCAAAGTTTATAGTCCTAACTGTTGGAAAACTTTATCGTAGGAGGAGAGAAAAACAATCTTGGAGTAGCAACAAAACAAGAAATCAAACTTCGAATAAGGTCCAAACACGTGATCGTTGTTCTCAAACAATATTTGCCCCTTCTCCGGTAAATTGAGATGCTAAAAGGTTTTTCGGCAAATGGTTTGAAGGATTAATCAAGCCTTGTAATAAAAATACTAAAGTACAAGTATTTTCACCCAAAACTCAAGAACACAAAAGGAGAAAAATGAATGTGAGTTGAAAATGGATATGAATTTGATTGTAGAGAGTATAAGCATAAACAATGTTTTTCAATTATTTTTCACTAAGAACATTGCCCCTCTATTTATAGGCCTCACTATTGTACACGAATTGGTGCCAAAAATGTGTTGAAAAGGCACCAAATTCAAGTTACAAACGGTAGGAAACCGTCTCCAATGGTAACCTAAAAATGTACTATGCGACCGCATAGTACAAAACTATGCGGCCGCATAGTTATACTCGGACAGAAACTTAAGTTTCTGTCCATTTTATGCAGCCGTATAGAACAAATTCGGCCTGATTTGTTGGTTTTGAACAACCATTCTATTTCTCAACAATCCCCCACTTGTTCAAAATTAACAAGTCTTACAATCAATCGCAGTTCAGTTCGGTCGACCGAAATTGTTAGCTATTTTTCACTTCTTCCTTTGTTGGTTTTGAACAACCAATTTCTCAACAATCCCCCACTTGTTCAAAATTAACAAGTCTCATATTCAACATGAACGATACTCATGCCTAAGGATTAGATATCTTTCGATTTGAATCTAACCATAGTGTAATTCTAACAAAGTAAAGTCGGAATCAAAGGTAGCTCGAAGCTTTGAACCAATTATTTCATGTGACGATACCGGTAAGAACACACACACGAGTACCACGTGTTCTCAAGTTCCTCAAACTCGCTTAGCGCTTTTATAGCCTTGCGCTCATCCTTTTCGACAAACTTTTAAGAGAGTAACTCTAGCTCTCTATTGAGGCGGCACCACCTCGAAGTTCGTCTAGGTGAAGTTCTTCCAGCATCTTTGTTACTTTTAGAGATACTTGTGCTCTTAGCACTGAATTTCATTAAGAGCTTGAAGCTCAACCCTCACTTCAGTAACAACCAGCATTATTTAACTAGGATAGGGTTATCGCGGATTTGAATAATGCTGAAGCTATCCACATATCAAATGACTTGTTGTTACCCTTTGAACCCGTGGATTACCTTTTGAGTAATGACAGGTAGGGTTGCTATCATTGGTGAATCTTTCTATTTTGAGAGTTTCAACCCCATCCTACTCGATGTAGATGTTACTAAATCTAGATTTAGAGGTTTAGTTAGAGGATCTGCTAGATTCTCGATAGACTTAACATAATTTAGAAAAATTATTCCATCTTTGATTAATTTCCTTATGTAGTCGTGTCTAAGACTCATATGTCTAGACTTTCCGTTGTATACCTCGTTGTATGCTTTAGCTAATATGGCTTGACTATCACACATGATAGATATTGAAGATGTATTCTTCGGTCCCAAAGGTATCTCATAAAGGAGATCCTTAAGCCACTCAACTTCTTTCCCGGTATCCGATAATGCTACGAATTCGGATTCCATGGTCGAGTGTGTTATACATGTCTGTTTCTTTGATTTCCAAGAAACAGCTCCTCCTCCAAGAGTGAACACCCAACCGGAAGTGGATTTATTCTCACCTGTGCTAGATATCCAACTAGCATCGGTAAATCCTTCCAAGACAGCCGAGAATTTAGTATATTGTAGGCTTAAGCCCTTGGTCTTCTTTAAATACCCAAGAACTCTTCCAATGGCCTTCCAATGATCATTGCTTGGATTACTAGTAAACCTACTTAGTTTACTAATTGCGAATGCTACGTCTGGTCTTGTGCATTGAACTGCATACATAAGACTTCCAATAACACTTGCGTATTCCAATTGAGCAATTGTTCTTCCATCATTCTTTACAAGTTTTAAACTTGGATCAATTGGGGTACATGATTCCTTTATGTTCAAATGTTTGAACTTGTTTATCACATTCTCAATATAATGTGATTGACTTAAATGGTAACCCCCACTAGTCTTTGTGACTTTGATACCCAAAATGGTATCCACTTGTCCAAAATCCTTCATTTTGAATGTGGAAGATAGAAACCTCTTTGTTTCTTTTATTCCATCCATGTGATTACTCATAATCAACATGTCATCAACATATAGGCATATAAATATCACATAATCATCACATACTTTTGAATATTAACATTTATCTACGTATTATTATGTTTAAAACCAAACGAAATTATAGCTAAATCAAATTTCTCATGCCACTTTTTAGGTGCCTGTTTTAAACCGTACAACGATTTTACTAACTTGCACACTTTGTATTCATTTTCGGGTAGAGTAAAACCTTCAGGTTGCTCCATATAAACCTCCTCATCGAGATCCCCATTCAAGAATGTCGTCTTGACATCCATTTGGTGAACATGCAAGTCATGTATCGAAACTAGTGCAAATAATATCCTTATCGATGTTATTCTAGCTACCGGTGCATATGTATCAAAATAATCTATTCCTTCTCTTTGTCGATATCCTTTAGCTACTAATCTAGCTTTAAAGGTATTTAGAGAACCATCAACATTGTATTTTTTCCTGAATACCCATTTACATCCAATAGGTTTGAATCCGGGTGGTAAATCGACAAGCTCCTAAGTATTATTTGACATTATTGAATCCATTTCATCTTTAATTGCATCTTTCCAAAACATGCTATCACGAGAAGTCATAGCTTCTTTATAAGTTTTAGGATCGGTTTCAACATGTAGAACAAATGGAGTTGTTCTTACTACATTCAATTCATTTCCTTCTACTAAGTAAAAAGAAATGCGTTGAGAATCAATTTCATCCGGTCCTAAAGACTTTTCAGTTCGAGTTCTTTTGCTTTTTCGTGGCTCACTTGACTCATCAACACATTTAGAAGATGTTTCATCTTGTGTTCCACTTGAGCTAGGGATATCTAAGAAATTTTCCCTCAATTCATTATCCGAAGACAACGAATCCTCAAAGAACTCTACATCACTTGATTCAATAATCACATTAGTCTCCAAGTTTAATAATCTATATGATTTGCTATTGCTAGCATATCCAACAAAGGCACACTTAATGCCTCTTGGACCCAACTTGGTCCTATTAGGGTTTGTGTTCTTACAATAAGCAAGACACCCCCACACTTTGAAGTATCCAATGTTAGGTTTTCTTCCTTTCCAAGATTCATAAGGAGAATACACTTTTGATACCCGATTTTTCTAAGAGATTTCCACTAACCAAGTTTCTAGTCATGTCGGGAACATGTAGTACATTGGTCAAGGTAATGGTCTTGCCGGAAGTAAAGATGATATCCACACTTCCTTTTCCAATCACTTTAGATCGAACCTCATTACCCATTTGAATCTCTTGGTCTCCATCAACTTCATGATAAGTCTTGAAAGAAGATTTGTCATATGATACATGTATTGTAGCACAAGTATCATACCACCATCCGTGAACTTTTCCCTTGATTGCATTGATTTCACAAATGGTGGCCACAATTCTATCTTCTTTTATGGAGTTCACTTTGCTCTCGAAGTTGTTTTATTTTCGGTGTCTACAATCCTTTGCATAATGACCAGATTTGCACACACACAAAATAACCTCCTTTTGTCTTCTTCTTGAACTTGTTGAAGTTCGTTGAAGGCTTTCTCTTGTTGGATTTTGTTGGCGGTTCGATTTTCTCTATTGCATTTGCTTTGGAAGTGCCTTCATAAGAGTTTTCACTCTTATCACGCATTCTAGACTCTTCTTCAATACGCAAATATTTTTGCAATTGTTCCAAGGAGTGATCCTCGGAACTATGCATAATTTTCTTCCGGTATCCTTTCCAAGTACCGGGGAGTTTTGCAATAATTGCCCCCACTTGAAAGGTATCCGGGATTTCAATCTTCACCGCCTTCAACTTGTTGACTAGCACTTGCAATTCATGAATTTGGGGAAGCAAGGGGATATTTTCAAGAAATTTAAAATCAAAGTACTTAGAAATTAAAAATTTCTTGGTACCTTCTTCCTCCGCTTTGTATTTACTTTCCAATGCATCCCATATTTCTTTTGGTGATGTTGTGTTGGTGTATAGATCATACAATCGATCCGACAAAGAGTTGAGAATATGATCGCGGCATATCAATTCGTCCTCTTTACACTTCTTTCTATTCACCCTTGACTGATCGGTATCTTTGTCGGATGGTTCGGGTAGATCTTCCAAGTTCGGATCAAGTACATAAAAAATCTTCAACGCCGTAAGAAGGAATTTCAACTTATCTTGCCATCTTGTGAAGTTGGTGCCATCGAAGCGATCCAAACGAACCAAGTCTTGATTCATCAACTTTATGGTAGCCATTGTTGTTTCACTCTCCATTGCAGTAAATTATTGTTTGAGATTGTTGGAAAATTTCACCGTAGGAGGAGAGAAAAACAATCTTGGAGTAGCAACAAAACAAGAAATCAAACTTCGAATAAGGCCCAAACACGTGATCGTTGTCCTCAAATAATATTTGTCCATTCTCCGGTAAATTGAGATGCTAAAAGGTTTTCCGGCAAATGGTTTGAAGGATTAATCAAGTCTTGTAATGAAAATACTAAAGCACAAGTATTTTCACCCAAAACTCAAGAACACAAAAGAAGAAAAATGAATGTGAGTAGAAAATGGATATGAATTTGATTGTAGAGAGTATAAGCATAAACAATATTTTTTAATTGTTTTTCACTAAGAACATGACTCCTCTATTTATAAGCCTCACTATTGTACACGAATTGATGCCAAAAATGTGTTGAAAAGACACCAAATTCAAGTTACAAAATGTAGGAAACCGTCTCCAACGGTAACCTAAAAATGTACTATGCGACCGCATAGTATAAAACTATGCGGCCGCATAGTTATACTCGAACAGAAACTTCCATTCTATGCGGCCGCATAGGATTTGTTCTATGCGACCGCATATAACAAATTCGGCCTGATTTGTTGGTTTTGAACAACCATTCCATTTCTCAACAATAACATAAGTAACTAATAACTTCAAGATTAATAGTAAACTTCATATTTGAAGCTTGTCATTGATAAGACATTCATCACGTTTGACTTTTCAAGATGTTCGGACATTATATTAATTGTACAATGTATAATAATATTCAACTGAACAAATTTTGTTAGCGAAAGTATTAAGACACCCGTGGAGTCATAATTTCTAGTGTGGTAAAATCTTAATGAATGTGACTTTAATTTTTTAAAAGTAAGCCTCATCTAGAGTTAATAAAAAGCAATCGAGGAAGCCAATGACAAGCAAAATAAGTGGAAAAGCTTTTCAAGGGGTTCGCATGTAATCTTCTAAAGCAATGTCAAAAGGGAAAGAATGAAGGGATAGAAACTAATGGAGAAAGTGTACATGTAATGATGATACTTAAAGAAAGAAACTTCAAAATTTGGCAGCCCCTTTGTCTGGACAAAATCGCTCGTTGAATAGAGGGATCGTATTTTAACATGACTTTTCTAGTCTTACGTGTTAAGGATAGTACAAGTGTTTTAAAAAGTAGCATGTCAATCACATAATGTATTACAAATGTTTAAATCATAGCCAAACAATTTAATAGGTCACAATTGCATAACGCAATGATAATTTTTGCACGAAATGATAATTTTTCAAAGATACGTCTTAATGTCACATTCTATATACATGCTTGAAACTATAGATTGTCACAATTTTATAACTGGAAATCACAGTTATACAATCTATAGGTCACAATCACACAACATATTAGATCACAGTAATAATTTTCGCACAAATGACGAAAAATATTGTGATCGATGCCCGTGATCAGAACAATAGTTTACAAACAATTGTTTATTTTCGTACTTTATCTATAAATGTAAAAACGAGGCAGAAATTGTGGTCAATTATTCTGAAGAAACTATGAACAAGAAGTAATAATGAGAAGACTGTACAAATGATAGTCCTCTCACAATGAGAGGGGTCCGCGCAGATAAAAAAAATGTGCGCCCCCGCCCCTCATGTTAGGGGACTGTCACCCTTACTGTACAGTAAGGACGGCTCGGTAATAATTATTCTTGAGAAATCAAGTTAGGAAATTGTAGTCAATTTCTTTATCTATTTTAGATAATCACGTCATGGAGGTCTGATATTCTATTACCCCTTTTTAGGATTTGTGCGAACGTTAATAACTAATTGAGTTTTTTAGAGAGAAAATAATCATAAAAAATCCTTCATTAATCCTCTATTTAAATCACATTATACTCTTATTTAATTTATATATATAATTTTAAAACAAATAATATTTAGACCTTGTTTGATTGGACAAAAATTTCTATGAAAATTGAAAAACTAATTCCAACTTCCACTTTTGGCTTGTTTGGTTGGCCAAATTTTTCATAGAAAATGTTTTCCACCTTTTACAATTTTTCCACTTTTCATGGAATTGGCTTTCTCACCACTTTGGTGGGAAAAACAATTCCATTTTTTTTGTGACAATTAGAATAAATTCTAAATTCAATGATAAAAAAATTTATCCCTTTACTAAACAATTTTTATGGAAAACAAAGCCAAACGAATATCAAAAGATCCAAAATTTCAAAATTTTCTGGGTGAAAAATTATACCAATCAAACACATTATTGACAATTTTCGGTAAAACAAATTCTAGACAATTTAATTCCTTGTAATTCGTTTTATTTCCACTCAAATTCCATCTTGCAATCAAACATACCCTTATTTACGACCTAATTTTAAAAGACTTCTAAAACTTTAATATTTTTGAAGTTTTATTCTTAAAGTACGATAGTTGGCCCCTGGTTTACATTCATTATTCCAAAATTCTTTAATTCTTATACTCATTTTCAATCACACATTTATATAATAAAATATTTCACATGTAAACTCTAAAAAATTATTATTCAAAATAATACTTTTTAAAAATATAATGACCATTAGAACATTGGATTAATTACCCCCAAGTCTTCTTGGAAGGTGGGCTCAACTATCTTCGTTGCCCAAATCTGGTCCATGCCCAAAGAATCCTTGTAATCAGAATTCGGCAGCGGAAAGACTTTTCTCATGGGCTGTATTGAATCAAACTCCCATGGAGCACCACATTCTGCTGGGCATGGCTGGATAAAAATGAAGAATGGGCTGGATTTTTGATTTCTTTCACAGGACGACGGTAGTTTTTTATCATGAATAACATTATTCAAACGAAAATGAAATCCAACTTAACGTTGTTTCCAAGTGAAAATGATTTTTTTAACGGGAAAATTCGTATATGCCTTATTAAAATATAAAATTTCAAGAAATACTATAATATGTAATATACATTTAAATTACTGTTTTTTTATGTAAATTATAATTATAAATACTACCTTCCAAAACAATACCCAATTCACATTTTGTAATTGAAATTTTAAAAGCAAGATCAAACACAACGGTAGCAATTAATGTCCTTCTTCAACAACGTAAATTCAAATTGAAAATGGGAATGTACATTTTTTTATTTGTTCGATTTATAATCTCGTGAAACGCGAAAAAAATTCATAAATGTTTATGTATTTAAATTTTGTGAGGTTTCTTATCTTGGTGATTTTATACCTCTTTTTAACCATTTTGATTCAATCTTCACAAAATGTGTAAATCTTGATAAAAATTTATTCTTTTTTGCCGACTGTGTAATTCAGTTTTCAACATTTTTTTTTTTATTTTATGATTCCATTTGATATGTTCCGATTATTACTTTATATATATATATATATTATAATTTTTGATGTGGATAATAGTTTAATATTACAATGGAAATTACAGAAATTTTATGAAATTGCGATTACATATGAAATCTTTCGAATATTACTTGCTGTTATGTGAATTTCTACCATCTATCATTGAATAATATTTTAATGGGGATTCAACGAAAATATGATATTTCATATAAGTCAGTGAGTAAGAGAATCTTTTATTTTGTAGTGGTTTCTTACTTTACGAATGAAAACTCTGAATACTTTGAATGTTGATCATTTTTTTTTTTAATCTGCTTTTAGACTCGTTGGATGTATTTGTGAAGAACGGATCATATACGTTTGGTCATCTGGTTTCATATTCTTTCAAATACTTGGACATTGTTGAGTTGATCTCGAATGAACTAAAGATTGACATGAGGAAATCATGTCTTAAGATCGAGTATGTTGTTGATATTGAAATGTCTCCAATTAGGATAACGAATATTAGCTCCCTAAAGTTCTACATGGAGCTAAAGCTCAAGGAAGCAAGTCTCACCACCTATGCATTACACGTCTGAAACATGCATTTTCAAATGAAACTGCATCATAACACAACCAACTTATGAGCATAGTGATGGGTACAAAATCACCTACATGGACTGTGGTATTATGGGGGATTGCCAAATGGGAAAAAAAGTGTATGCAGACTTGTGTATAGCATGAACACTTATACGTTCCCCTGTAACTGTAAAATACATAATACTAATTTCATGAATTGATATTCATGTGTAAAAAATACAATTGAATTCATTTGTAGCAGAATGGATACTTCATGACATTTCATTAAGAGATATTACTGCCTTCAACTAATTGTCCAAAATATGGCAAAAGACTTTTAAAATACTGTTAAATAAACAGAAATTAATATGCAGACTGCCCTTCAACTAATTGTCCAAAATAATTTAAATATGTTCAAACAATACTACGGTATCACCACACCCTTCAACATCATATCTCGCCTTACGCTGCGAGATACTAAGTCGAAGTCCATATCATATGCTTCAATCAACTTCTCGCATCCATGTTTGAAAAGCTGATATGCCTGATGTGATCTAGATATGATTAGATTGATTGTCTGAGCAATCACAATTTTCATTTATGATATGCTCAACATAACTTTATCACGTAAAGACCGCAATCATGACTAAAACATTGACATACAAGATATGTTATACAAAATATATGTTTACTTCAATGAAAATGTGTATCATAGGCAAATCCATAAACGTGAATAATTTTTTGATATGGTGTGGTTTCTAAACAAAATTACAATGAGATGACAGGAACATTTTTTTTCTAATTCCATACCCGTTATCATCTTGAGGAGTGTCACCAGCAATCTTCAGAGCAAGAGGTTCGATCTTTGGGATGAATTTGATTTCTTGGTTTGATGAAGATTTGATATTCAGACAGAAGCAAAGAGTGAGAATTTGGGATTTTGGCATGTTTTGGGATTTTGGCAATTTCTACACGTATAGGAAAGGCATGTTTGGTGGAGTAAATTTAGTTGCCATAATTAGTACTACTAGATATTGTGTTGCTTTTAATATTTTAGTTTTACTTATTATTTTATAGTAATTAAAGAATAAAAAAAAGAAATAGTATTGTATGAATATTTTTCAATTACTAGATAGATGGTGTAATTTCCTCTTTTTTTAAATGCATGATTAAAAAGTAACATGGTCCTTCGCCAAAAACTTGCCCCAACTCTGGTAAAAAGTGAAAACTCTTCATTTCCTTCTCAACTTGATCTTGATTAAATTTCCTCATAATTAAAACATGTTTAGGGAGTTTTTAGAGTCATTTTAAATTATAAATAGATAAAATGAAAGTGATATATAAGTAAGTATTTTTAAGCCCTTGTTTGATGCACATTAAAATGGAAAGAATGCATTTTTGGGTGATATGATGGTGAATATATGGTTGAAAAAGAAAGAAAAAATTATTGATGTGATGAAAAATATTATTTTATTGAAAAATGTATGATTGAAAATGAGTAGAAGATTGAAAATAAAAATTAGAACGTGGATCAAACATGGGCTAAATATCACAAAATAAGTAAATAAAAATCGATTTAATCAATTATAATCATATTTCATGCAAAGATAAAGAGGGTTTTTGTTGATGATTAAAATTAGATTTTTTTTAATAGGTTGTGATAAAAGTTTTTGAAATGTATGGTTAAAAAATTGTGGGATCCATAAAAGATGTGGTTAATATTGATTGCTTGATTTTGACTTAAATTGAAATCATATTTTAAACCGAACCAAACAGGCTTTAAAAGACACCAACTGACGATCCATGAAAGATATAGTCAATATTGACTGTTTGATTTTAATTTATATTAAAATTAGATATTAATTTGAACCAAACATATCATTACAATATAAAAGAGACTACATACTTTGCCACGTGTCAACAATATATATCGCGGACATAAACGGTATCGTTTTAGGTTTTTTGTAGTGTTGTTGGGCACGTCTGCTTATTTAAATTTTGTCTTGCTGTACTTGAAAAAAAAAAAAAAGAATACAAGGAAAGTGTGAGTGTTAAAAAAAAAAAAGTGCGGAGCAAACAGCTCTGCACAGTTTAATTGAAATTTTTTTTTTTACTTTACTTTAAATTTTATTCTCTTCCACATTTCTTCACGCAGCCGCTTCTACATTTCTTTACGTCATCAACCACACTTCTCATCTATTCTACACTCCCACCTCACTCAAAATCACAACCATTCATATTTCTTATCAACGTAATACATTCAGATATTTTCCTTTTCTATTTTTTTTTTCAGTTGATCTTCGCGGTTGAATTTCACTTTTCTTTGATGGGTTCATTATGGAATTTTGTGGAAAGTTTTTTTTTTCTTGTTGTTCATGTCAAATTATTGGACTTTTCAATTAATTTTTCTATGTGTTTGTGAATTTTGGTTTAATCTCATTGATTTTTCTTAAACTATTTTTAATTTCGAAAAATCTTTCAATTGTGCAGGAAAATCATAAGCGAACGAGAGATTTGGAAGGAATGAAGTTTTATGCCAGAAAGTAAGGGAATTTTTTCAGATTAGTTCTTGAATTTCACTTATCATCGAAGGGTTCATGTTGAGTTTCCGTAGAAAGTTTTTTTCTTCTTGCTTCTGTCAAAATGTTGGGTTTCTTAATTATTTTTTTTTACGTGTTTGTGAATTTTGGTTTGCTTAAATTGATTTTCCTTAAGCCGTTGTTTAATTTTCTTCATATTGCAGCTCAGACATTTGCTTTCAACTTTTTTGGGGTTTATACATGATTTTAAAAGTTTTTGTTATTTTTGCACTGAAATTGTTTTTTCTTTTGCTTGGGTATGAATTTCATTTTATTTTGGGTGCATCATTTTGAAATTGAATTTATTATGTGGTTTTTTCTTTTCAATGTATATTTTTCGTTTGTTTCCTTTTTATTATTTGATTTTATCGTGTTGATTCTTTAACGCATAACATCTCAAATAACTGCTTGTTGCTCGATCCTATTGTTCGAAGACCCATGTATGTGAAATTGCAGGGAAATACCATATTTGTGATTTTTTTTTTAAATTATGCTTTTCATGAAATTGAAGTAGTCTAATTTATTTTTGTTTGTAAGATTTTATGAACAAATTGTAATTCGGTATTGGAGATGATCTGATTAAAGGTATATATTGTGGTTAATTAAGTACTTTCATTTAGTGATATACATGGTTTATTAGATCGGTTGTTTTTAGTTTGAATTAGTTTATTGTCGTAATAGAATTTTAGAAATATGATATTTTGTTAGTTGATATAAATAAAACGTGATTGTTGAAGATTAAGAGAGATTGTTTTAATGAGAAAGGATTAAAAAAGAAAAAAGATGAAGAGTTCCAAAGATATGTGTACATGACTTCCCCACTGAAACTTTCTATCATCTCTTATTCAGTTAGGCTATAAGTTTTTTTTTTTCACGTTTTCTGAACTTGAATTACCCTTTATATATATATATATGTGTGTGTGTGTGTGTGTGTGTGTGTATGTATGTATATGTATTGTTTCAAATGGAGTAATAGTTGTCTAGTGCTATCTTAGTTTATGTTTCTAATAAAAAAATATTTTTTTCGATACATATGAGATAAATCTTAGTAAAGGGTTCCCTGTTATCTCTGCTATACGCTTTTTTTTTAGGTCTTCATTCGCTTGAACATTCTATTGTTGTTTTGATTATCTCACAAACTTTCATATGTCTTCGATTGCATATGTTCTTCATTTTCTTGACCATCATTGTTCGCTCGATTATCAGGCGAACTGTGTGACATTTCTTTAGATTTTGGTATTATAATCGTCGATATTTTTTTTTTGTCTATCAAATTTCCTATATTTTTGTTATAGATTTAGGTTATCTTCATCACTGATAATGATTCTGTATAGTTTCTGTTTTTTTTTTCTTACATCAATTTTTTTCATTGTACTATTTTATTTTTTTATGAGGTTTGTGGTATGATTTAGAATTACTTGTTTAACTGTCATTTATTTTTTCCATTGGGTCTCTAACCAAGCTTATACATTTTTTTTATTTGCACATTGAATAATTAGTGTAGTTATCCTTTATTAAAAAAATTAGTACAATATAAAGAAGAGAATTTGTTTGATGAGTTTAATTTTACTTGCCGATGAACTTTTAGGAAAGCTATGCATATTTCTATGGTGGTTATTTTTATTAAAGGGTGACATTCGGTCATATTTACATTTAGATGCAGTTGAAAAAAAAAGTCTTCCCTCTCCAATTGATGAGTTGTTTATCTATTAGCTTTGCATTTTTTCTTCCAAAGTTGGTGGTATGTTTAGTTTAAATTGGATTCAAGATTGCGAGTATATCTTTTTCAATGGTTGCAAAGAAAATGTTGATTTTGTACACAGGTATATGTGATTCTTCCGAAGTGGCTGTGCATCTACAAATTTCTGTGCCAGACATATTTTTCGATCCTTTTGGAGTGAGTGAAATTTATGAGGTTTAATAGTTTACAAGGTTGCCACTTGTAAAATCTAAGTTCTTAAATGCGAAGATGACGGTATCAGTGATCTGACATCTTTTATCCACCTCCATATGTGAATCAAGTGATGTTGGTTATGTATATACCTTTCCTTGGTCAATAAGTAGATGCATGGGTTCATAATGAGAATCTTCCATGTACATTATCTATCAACAAATAAATTTGGATAACAATACGATCACTTTAAGCCATTGAAGCCAAATTTGTTGTTTATATGCTGGCTTCATATATGTTACATGTAGACACATTTAATTATCTGTTAATTAACTGCAATGTAGCATTTACTTCTTTCATAGCTCATGTGTAGGTTTTTTCTTCCGTCCTTCTCTGTGCAAGTTTCCAAAGTAAGGTAATAACTTTGTTTTCAAATTCTTCTATAGATACATTCCACGAAGTGTAAAAGAAACGTGATAGAAGAAAAGAAGTAATGCTACTTGTGATTTAATACCATATATATTGTATCTTTACTCATAAATGCTCCTATATCATTTAATTTTAAGTTCATGATTACATCTAGGAGATTTGTGTCGCATTTGAAGATTTTTAGCCACAAAAATTGTACCACATTGCAAGTTTATGGGAAGTTAAGTGTTAAAACCCAAATAACTACACTCTCATAAGAAACTTGTTAATCATAAAATGGTGAATATCCTGCTTAGGTATTTTAAAAATATTTCTTGGTCGATTAATTTACCTTTCATGGGGGTAGAGGAAGCCTTTTATTACATAAAATGCTAACTTTTCAAAGTTTCGTCATCTCCCACATTCTCCAATTTCCTAAATGCTTTGCAACTACCTTACTTGCCACATTAATTATAAATTAGTTGCTTACTATGGATTCTTGACATTAGCATATATGAGTTCAGATGTAAAGAATGTTACAATTGCTAAAGAAAGATATACAATATTCCAATAAAACATGAAATGGAAATTCTATTTGATCGTTCTTTTTAATAATGTAAACCTCTATATGTGCTCATGAATTTATCTTTATCCTATAAAAACATTCAATTGCTCACGAGTTTATCATTGTCCTATACAACCATTTTCATTACTATCTAATTACAATGATACGAAGAATATAGTTGTAATGGAAAGTTAAATACAATGAATATCAAGTCTCTGTTTGGTACACATTCTCATTTTTATTCTTCTACTCGTTTTCAATCACATATTTTTCAATAAAATAATATTTTTTATCACATCAATAACATTTTTTTTTTCAACCATATATTCATCATCACATCAATAAAAAAAATGCATTTTTCTCAAAAAAATTGGGTATCAAACAGGCTCCAAATATTCATATCGAGAATAAAAAAAATATACTAAAAAATAGACGAAACATCAGTTAATTTGAACCAACTTATGAATATTTTTCATATTTACAAATGAATTTTTCTATAATTTACATAGACATATTGTTGACATTAATCAATTAATGTGCAACGTATGTTTATCCACTAGTTCTAAAAGACATGAGCTATGAGCTACTTTATGCACTCCACGAAAGTTTTTTTGGTGGAGTGCACAGCAGATTCGTCCGCATAAGCCAAAACCGCACTGACGTCAGCATTCCCAACCACAAGCATTGGCAGCGCGTGCTACAGAGTCATAGAAACCTGAAATAGTCAGAATTTGGTGCACAATCCCTTCCGTAACACTCCATCTTTCGGAATTTCGATCAAAATTCCCCCTTTTTATATTTTTGAATTCCGATCAAAACAATTGATAATCATTCTAAATTTGATTTGTACATTATTTGGATTATACACAAAAAGGGGAATTGATCGAAGATGTGGGTTTTTTACTTGATCTCTCTGCCGCTAACCCTAGGCATGGTGATTTTGACTCTAAAATACTTCGCCGGTCCAGAAGTGCCGCGTTACGTGTTTCTTACGGTGGGCTACACGTGGTTCTGCTCCATTTCAATCATCAGCCTAGTCCCTGCCGACATTTGGACAGTAAATTCTGATTCTGCAGCTAAATTTATTGAGTAGTACGCTAGTTATTTTGGATTTCAGTTTATGCATTGCTTGAAATGATTTAATTAGGTATTTTGAGCTTAATTTACTTCTTTGAATTTTGATTTGGCGAGTTTTTATTAATCCTGTTTGATTGAGTTTTTGCTTATGCAATGGTTCTGTTTTCGAGTGTTATTATGGCTGGTATTCTGAATTTAAGTGGATGGAATCCCGAAGGAACATGTTATTGTTTCATTCAATAATGGACTCCCAAAATGCACTTAAAATGGCAAGGGTTTTAGGTTTTGTATCAATTTGTAGGTATGAAGCTCTAGAATAAGAATTGGAGAAGACCTAAAAAAAAAAAAAAGATTGTGCATTGGCGAGCTGATTGAAAGGAAGATAGGATGAATTTTATCCAAGAAATCACAATAAATACTTTGGAGACTTATTTAGGCAAAACTTCGTTTCCTCTTTCTTGCTTGTAGGTTGACTATTTGCCGGTTTGGCACGTTCAAAGGCCAAAGCAGTCAGGTTGAGAAAAGGTTTAATCACTTGTCGTCTTGATTATTTGAAACAACTTTATGAATTTAAAGGAAGAGGCAAACTAGTCTATCTAGTAAGGGCCGGCCCATGGTGTATCTTATATTTCTGATACTAGAGTACTAAACACAAGCTATTAAAACATGCTTGCGCACATGTATATTCACTGTTCGGATTCTTTTTGTCTGTATTTTATATCTTGAAGTAAAAGGATTACATGAGCTTAATACACAAACGGAATTGCAAGTCTGGCACCTGAGTATATGTAAGAATGTGTGTACTTTTGTGCTGTACATGCAAAAGTTTCACTGGAAGATATAGTTGATAAAGCCAAATTACAGGAGTAACTTATGGAGATAAATTATATCAATGTTTGTGTGCATGGGAAGTGAATTTGAGAACTAGAACTTATTGTAAGATTGACGTGTCCAGCCTCTGCTGTATACTCTGCCTATGTCATTTGGACTTGATAATATCAATGTTTGTGTGCATAGCCAACTAAAGTGTGCTTACTAGAAAGTGCTCCGAAAGGGATCAGCTACCTTATTGCCAATGACACATCTAGCTGCTGGCACTCAATTATTATCGCTGACATGTCACTAGGCTCCTCATCCTTGGATGGAACTTTCTTGTAAATTGTTTTTTTCTTTTTAATGTTGTCTGTTACAGTCATAGCCCCAGTTATTTGAAAGATCATGACCATGGAATGCCTTCTCTGATATGTCATAAGCAATCCAGTTTCATGTTGGGATTAATTATGTTTAACATGTCTATTTAACGAAGACATATATACTTTTTACAGGAGAGACATTTAATCTGATTTAGAGTTTATCTGGATGGAAATGAAATGGTTTTCTTTTGGGTTATTGGTATACCCCATTTTTAAGAAGTTACATTAAATGTGTATAGGCACTATTCCTATATTTGGGGTACTACCCTATTGAGTCCCAGTTTGTGTTTGGAAGTTACTTCTTGTGCCCAAAGCTTTCACCTTGGTTTCTTTGATAATTTCTCATAATATTCTTCCGAATCTCATTTTTTTTTTCCTTTCCTCCTTTTTGTTTTAGTTTTGAAATATTCTTGATCTTGTTCTATTTTTAACATAAAATCTGCACGAGTCATTGTTCAAGAACATTTATGTTAAATGCATAGCTTTCTGCTAAATAATAGATAGGTTGTTAATGAACTTACAACTTATTATTGTGAATCACTCAAGTCCCAAACCATTATTTTAATTTTTCTTTAGAGGAACTTGGTTTTCCCACAATGTATAGGATGATGTTGATTGATATTACTTTTTTGTTATAGCGTTATTTATCTTGCCCACATAGGTATAGAACCCTTCGAGAGTAGTTGGTAGGCTTTGAAACAAGTTTTGTCTCCCATTGTGAACCTCTCAGGGTTTAGGAAGTAGGTAGCTTATCTGGTTTAGGTTTTAGAAAGGGGAAATTTTGTGCGTGACCAATTACTGTCTCAAAATGTACAGTCATAGGTTAAATGGATTTTACTGTCCTTAAAAATTTGATTACTCATCCAGTAGAATAATTATTAAAAGATATGGGATCCTTTTTCAAGATTATTTTCTAATTGTTCTATAATTGGGAATATTTTTCTTAGGGGACCAAGGGTGAACTATCAGGATTGTGAGCAATGTATGAAATGATGCACAAAAACTGGTAGATTTGGAATCCACTGAACTTGACTATGCACTATTGGTTTTGAGGATGGATTTGATCTTCTTAGGCACTTTGGGTCACCCAACCAGATTTATGGATTTGGGCAATGAATCTCAAATTCATTTGACTCAAATCTATCTATCCAAGTGAAGTATTAGGGATTATGAGTATAATCCTAGTTACTTTTTTTCTTATCTCAAGATACTTTTGCTCCATGTTAGTAGAGAAAATTTATCTACATTTTGGACTTTGATAGGTAATAATATAATATCTTTTAAGAATATTGTCCACTTTTACATGGTAAGATATGCACTGGCGATAGTTTTGGTTGCATTTTGAGTAGTTTATTCCTAATTTGCAATTATGTAATGATTATAGATGTGGATTCTATAGCCTATTGGATTTAAGTTCTCAAATTTAATGTCTATATAACAAAATAGTGCAGAATAAATATATTTTATATGGGCTTATTTTGGTACCTTATTTGAAATTGATGCCCCTTCGAATAATTTGGATTGAAGTTTTCAACTCTTGTAGAAAATTTAAATGAGATTGTGCTTGAACATTTCTACAATACCCACTTCATTTAAAGGCATACATTGGTTAAGTCATCTATATAGTGCATGTTTAGTTTTAGGGATGTCAATGAGCCAGTTTGATGCAAGCCGTTGTTGAAGCTGAACTCAATATCACAATTGGATTGGAAAATGTCTATCTTGAATAATTTATTTTTAAGCTCCGAAGAGGTCGAATGAGTTCTGTTATACTAATGGAGTGAAGCTTGGAAACTGGTTGATAATTTGCATAGCAATTAGTGTTTTTTTGTTCCCAGATAAGGTCGAATATCTCGAGAACCTCGAGAACTTAAAGAGCTTAAGCTCAAGTCCAATTTGGTGGAACCATGGGCGGACCATTCCCAATTGACCCCATAAAAATTTTCTGGATTTTTTTTCCAATTCTATGTTTGCCTTTCTATTATAACTGACCCTACAACAGGAAATTGACATTGTTATAATTAACAATTAAAATGAAGGCAAGCCAGGTTTATAATGCTCTCTTCTTTCTTTCCCTTTTTAGCTTCTTCTTCCTCTTTGTTCTTTCATTTTTTCAAGCTTCATTTCGGTTTAATCTTCGTTGTTTTTTGTTTTTTCTTCTCTCTCTACCTTCTCTCATTATAAGTCTATCTTAATAAAAAAAAAAAAAAACTTGTTCACTTAGTCCCTATTTGATGGACTTTTTTTTGAACAACTTTTTTTCTACATACTCATTTTCAATCACATTCACACAATAAAATATTTTGCACATAAACACAATTTTTTTTAATGCTTTTTAAACACATTCTCAAAAATTCACTATTCAAAACATTATTTTCTCCAAATAATGACTATCAAACAGGGGCTTAGTTTCACTTTCTTTTTTCTTTTCCTATTTTAATTGTCACTACTTGGTACATGCTTAATTTCTCTCTCATATTTTAATTTTGTTTTATTTGACTAGTTTGATTAGAGTATTACAATTAAGATATTCTCTACACATTAGTTTCAGGTATTTTTATGCATGAAAAACAATTGAGCCGCTATTTGGTGGCCTTTAATTTATCTCTCATACTTATTTTCAACCACATATTCAAACAATAATATATTTTATACGTAAATTCAAATTTTTTTTTTTACTTTTTAATCACATATTCTCCAGAAAAATAGTATCCAAAACATAGTTTTTTCAAATTAAAGACCACCAAACATGGGCTGAACATGATTAAAGAAGAATAAAATATTGATTTGTTGACTCAATTTTTATGTAGTACAACTTGATTTGTCATTACTCGTATTGAGTTCGAAGCGTAGATCAGTACATTTGTATAATTCGATAAACTTAAAAAGTTGTAAAGAAATCAAGTAGTAGGAAAATGACGGTTTCGTTATGTATATTGAAAAAATGTACTAAATGAAATTAATAATGAAGATATTATATGACATATTAAAAGTATGGAAATCAATAACGAACAATTGTAGGTAAGAGATTTAATATTATATTTTTGTCTTATTTGGTAAAAATAAAAATAAAAAAAATCCATAGCTAAATTTTGACCCTACTGAGACTAGCTGTTGGCTCCGCCCCTGGGTGGAACCAACAAGCAATCTTGAACAAGCTGTAGACAAACTAATCAGAGTTGATTTGCTTGCTTGGCTAAGTTTTTAAGTGCTTATAAACACTAAGCCCCCGTTTGGCCCCCATGTTTTGGAAATAAAAATGGGTGGAATAGTGTTTTTTTGAGAAATAAGTGGTTGAAAAGAAGGAAATTTTTTCGATTTATGTGTAATATTATTTTATAAAAGATTGTGTAGTTAAAAATAGGAGAGAGAAAAATGGAATGTAATGTAATTTAATTTAATGGAGGCCAAACATAGGCTAAATCTCAAGGAATGTGTGGTTAAAAAATAAATAAAAGTTGTAGATCAAAAGGAATATGTGTTTAAAAATGATGACTGACCAACTTATAAGCACTTAAAAGCTTTGCCAAACATGCACTTGGAGTCATCCGAAGCTCCTGACTAAGCTATGTCTTGTAACATTAGATTCTTCCTCAATCTTCTCTCTCTCACAGGCCATACAACCTTGTCCTACGGATTTTTTTATATCTTTTTAATTTTTTTTTTTTAACACTTACGACACTAGAAATTCCTCAGATTTGTGATTGGTAATATCCCTTCACCATTATAATTTGATTAATTTCGGTAAATCTTAAGGATTTTCTTTCTTGTGGTGCAGACAATAATTGGTCAATTTTAACGGAGGCATCTCTTTCTTTTGGAGTTGGTCATATTGGAGTACATTTTTGCTTACATGGTATGCCTTTTCAAAACCTTTGGATTTGTAACTACTTCATGCACTATTTACTACATTGGGTAGCTGCATTGGTTAGATTTCACTCTAATACACTATATGTGTTTTTTTATTCCCCATCAAAATTGATATGTTCTGTCTTTTATCCTCTAGAATGCTGTTGATTGTTTTGTGGATTCTGCTTGCTAATGTTCTATGATCATTAAGATAAAATATTGGAATCTGTATAAATACATTGTCCTTAAATCATTTACACAACGGTTTTGAATGAGAGAAAGACGTGAAGATCCTTTTTTCGACGGTAATGTCTGTCCAAGTTACTTCATCTGCATTATTTAGGTATCCTATTTAACCTCTGTTTGGTGGGAATTAAAAGCTAAATTTTAATCTAAGTCAAAGTCAACAATTAATATCAATCACATATCTCATGGAGTCCACAATCTTTCAACCACACATTTCATCAATTTTTATCAAAATTTACTAAAAATCTCATTTAATCCCACCAAACAGGGGCTTAATAACTTCTTGTCATGCATGTTGACGGTGGTAACTTACATATCCTGGATTTCATACCACTAAAATTATTTTTGTACTTACTTTTACTTTCTGAGAAGAATTATGGAGCGCCATAACATTCTAAAAGTTTCATTTTAATTTTTTTCTGAAGATAGCTCATACGCATATATGGAGATATGCATATCTTGGGATTATTATTTTGTGTTTGTTACTTTGAGCAGGCTTGTTGTGCCCTTGATACAAGGTTACGAAGATGCTGGAGATTTTACAGTGAAGGAAAGACTAAAGACTAGCATACATGTCAACTTAGTCTTCTATTTAATTGTGGGTTCCATTGGTCTTTTCGGACTCATTCTCCTCATTATTATGGACAAAATTGGGTTAGTTTTTTCTCTTATGCTACTTTCACTTCATTGTATTTATTTTCTGGCACACTTAGGTCTCTGTAAATTCTTAGTTGTTTCGATCCTGTATCAGTTGCAAGGGTAACTTGCTGCATAGAATGCAAGAAATATGTCTTATGGGTGTGCATTATTGGTCTGGTAATTTTCCTTTCTTGGTACGTAATTGTGCTGTTCCTAAACATGTGACAAATTTGTGGGGCAACCTCATGAAGTTATTTGGGAAGTGGGAGAGTGGAAATGTATTGGAAGTGGGAGAGTCGAAATGTATTGTCCATATCCAACCAATGAGGCAGACCAGCTGGATTAACTGAAGTTGGAAATTCTTACTTCACATGAGGGATGAAATGTTTTGTTGACGAGTGAGTGAAGATCTTGTGGCTCTATACATTTGTGCTCTGCCTTGTTAACTGTTAGTTGCCATTCTGAGAGAAGGCATGTGTCTTTGGTGGGTGATTTTTGGTTTCTTGTTACATGATTATGTTCTTTACTTCTGATTTTTCATGCATCTTTGTCAATGATGAAATGATTGGATCTAAAGAAATGGGTCTTAGAACAGGTAAATGATATATAAGCCTTTGCGAGCGATTGACTTTATTGTAACTGATAACTGAAAGTGAGGGTCTCATGCATCATATTTAGTTCAAGAATTTGGAACAGTAGCTTGCAAACTCATAACATATTACACTAGATACTTGGTTCCTTGATAAACTCAAGATGAGGCCGTGCACCTATTCCAACTCCCCCTAGAACACGCATAAAACAAGAGAGAAGAAAACTTAAACAATAACATTAAATAAATAAGAAAAACTAATGTCGAGTATAGAGGTCAAGTATCATTCTTTAATATAGCAGTTGATGGATCGCAATCCTCTTATTATAACATGCATAGCTATATTGATTCACTTGTTCTTAAATTCTTAATGTCGTTTCCATTCATTGTTTATACGTTCACTGGCAGGATTAGAGATATACTGGCTTTGGCAATGGCATGCTCAAATACATTTGGGCTAGTGACTGGTGCATTTCTTCTTGGTTTTGGTCTAAGTGAAATTCCAAAGAGCATTTGGAGAAATTCTGACTGGACTACGCGTCAGAAGGTTCTGTCACATAAAATTGCCAAAATGGCTGTCAAACTTGATGATGCTCACAAAGAACTATCAAACACTATAGTGGTAAGTGTTCTGATGACATGCTTATATACTGGTCTAACAAGAAATATAATATGAAAAACCTGTCGCAGGATCATTTATTTTCCTTTTTATCTGGACTTATATCTGTACTCCATTTACCAGGGATTTGTATTCCAGTTATTCCAGTTATCGAGTTTAAATCATTTCTGCAATTCTTATTAGATAAACACAACTTTCATGGATTCATTTCACTTTGGAGCTTAGATTTTCTCTGGTACATGTTGGATAAAAAATTTGTAAGGTTTTGCATTTTGCTTTAAGCCTGTTGAATTTGGAACCATGCTTTGATTCATTTGCTCCCTTCATCCTACATTATATTTCACAGAAAATGGTTTTTGCTTGAAAAGTCAATTTCTCAAAGTGTTCCTTGCAGTTTGCTTATTTTTCAACATGAAACAATGAAAATAATATAACAGCTGGAAAATGTTACTAATTCAAGCTTCTGAAGCTTGCTTGTGGAATCCCCAGTCACTCCTTTATGCAAGCATGCTGATAAGCCCCCGAATAAAATACACCTGTTCTAGAAGGAACAAGAAGAATGGAGAAGGGGGAGGCAGTAACAAATTCTGTTTGAGAGGGCAGGGTAGGGTAGGGTAGGCAAAATTGGTTGTGAGTAGACTATAAGGGCGCGTTTGGCCCCCATTCAATTCTCATTCTCATTTTTTTCTCTTTCTTCATTTCAACCACACATTTTTCAAATAAAATAATATTACACACAAATCTAAAACTTTTCATCATTTTTCCACCACACATTCTTCCATCAATCACTATTCCAAAAATTCTATTCTCATTAAAATCAACATCAAACACACTCTAAATAGAAACAGAATGAGGAAGGTTAGGCAGAAAACTATTGAGTAAAGAAACATAGCGTGGAAAGTGCAGCCCTCTCAAATGGCTTGTTATTAATTTCCTTTCTGTAATCTTTTTTTATTTTTATTTTTTCACTCAATACAGATTTCATTTCTGTTTCCATATTGTGTTCTTCTTGCTACAGTTAGAATTTATCAGTCCCTTGAGGTAGATTCTATCACATGCCCAGTTTGGACACATTATAAGCTCGTGAAGGTAGGAACTTTACTTAAGCTTGCATCAATTGTCAAAGTAGCACCTAAGCAGTCGTAGATCAATTTTACGGTAGTTCGACAAAAGCTTGTTCAAGATCGCCTTGATAGGTAGACTTCCCAAATTTCGACCTTTCTTGAATCTCATACCTTAGCATGAATGGTAACATGTTACACTTTAGGATTGGATTATCTATCCTTTAGTTTGATGTTTTGTTTTGGAATTATAAATAATTTATGTACTCAAGTATTGCTTCGAGAAAAGACTAGTTTACAAAAACTGGAAAATTGTGCACATAATATGGCATAATTGGATGATAAAGAAGTGCTCAAAATGTGGTTGTTGTGCTAGACTATGAATGTGGATATGCTAGAAGCTAATGCAAAGAATAATTGTCACCTCTAGCTGCTTTGGTCGAACGCTGAGAGTAAATGAGCATGAATGAGGGATGTTGACAGCATAAATATCTGCAAAGTGAGGTTTTATGCATCCTATAATTTTCTAGGGGTTCAATACTGCAATTTTTTGCAGGCTGCCTGTAATTGTGTGCTTTATAATTCCTTGGTTACCAGTGTTAGCTCTTATAATCATGGAGAAGCTTGTTTACGCTTCTTTGAGATACTTCTACTAAGCTTGGTTAGGCGGAAAATTTACTGCAAACTAATAATTATAGTATCTTCCAAAATTTATTTGTACTTTCTACTTTCAAGAAATTGGAGTACTGGTTGTTCTCTAATGTTTCACCCACTCTTCTGGTGCTTAAACTCTCTCTCTCTAACCAAAATAAAAAATATAAATATAAAGCGACAGGGCGAGGTGGGAAATGGACAAGGGGACGAGATGAAAAGAAGCAAGATGGAGGTGATGATAAATTAAAATTCGACAATTAAAAGGATTGAGGTCATAAGGGTTTGTAGAAAAGCAAAGCAAAGGGTTTGCAGATGTCATTTTTGTGACTCTTACTGTCAGATTTTAAGCTAGTGTAGTCTGTTATATCTCCACCAGCTACGTGATGCAAGAAATGAGACAATAATTAAATTATAACACAGGCTACCACTTTGTCCATTATCAATTAACACCATTTATTTTGGAATATGGGTATATAATTGGGAGTGATACAGCTGATTTTCTCTTTACACCTTGGCGAGGCAAATATGCATATATTTAAAATTATGTGGATGGAATGTTTAACAACAAAAAATTACTGCCCTGTGCATGAATATTTTTCAGTTTTTATATTTTGTCTGATTCATTATACGTATAACTTTGTCCTTCTATTTTTTTTGGTATATTCTTTAGATTGCTCAGGCAACATCTAAACAGATGTCCAAGCGTGATCCACTGAGACCTCTTATGGATGTCATTGACAATATGTTAGTGCAAATGGTACTTCTGGCTCTTAAACATTTCCATTTGTTGAAATCACTACATATGGTTATTTATTTATGCAGTTCAATTTTTATTTTTCTATTTCCTAGTTCAAAGAAGATCCTTCCTTCAAGCCACAAGGGGGTCGGTTGGGAGAAAGTGATATGGATTATGATACAGATGAGAAATCAATGGCAACTCTCAGACGTCATCTTCGGCAAGCTCGCGAAGAGTATTATCGATGCAAAAGGTATAGTTATTAAGTTAACCATTTCCATTCTCCTGGATGAATTATTTCTGTTCTGCATTCTCAATATACTTCTTGCATGTGTCTATATCTGTCTGTGAACACTTCAATGCTTTTGTTGTTTTGTTTTATTTGTTTATTTTTTTTTCTGTTTTATGCTTATCAATTTTTTGCTCCTTATTGTGTTATTTTCATGTAGTTCTAGTTCTTTGCCAAGGTTGTTGCTAAGTGTTATGTTTATCTTGTGTTTTTATTCTTATTCTTGTCCCATTTTTTTATAGTCATACTCCTACCCGATTGAAACTTTTTTGAACTTAGATCCTTCGTCCTTGGACTATTAGAAGTTTTGTTGAACACTTAAAATGTAGAAAACTTGGACAAAATGTTGTTATTACCTGCATCAGTTTCCATTTCATGGCAATTGTCAACATAGGCACCAATTTATCATCCATTTTAGCAATCTACGTAGAAAAAAATACTGATAAACCATTTGATCTAAAAACTAAAAGCTTAAATTGGTAGAGAGGGCACATGAATATCATATAACAATTGTCTCCAACAAATACTATGTAGCACTCCATAATTGTGAGGCTGTGATTATCATCTTACTAAAATATTTTATGCTCTCTTCTGTTATTGTTTTTGCAGTGAGTACCTTACTTGTGTTACACAGGCGCTTGAATTGGAAGATACTATAAAGAATTATGAACGACGCGATACAACTGGATGGTTTGCATCTTCTCTTGATCCTTATTGAAGTTGTTTCCTTTGTTTGGATGTTTCCAAAAATTCTTTTCTTGAAATTTGCATTTTGAACAAAGCTATATTCAATATACATATGACGTTTTCTCTTGTAGATGTCTAACTGAGACACGAGTCCATGCAATTTGAGCTGAATTTAGTATCACATTCATCCTCTGATACATAGTCTTAACCCAAATTTCTAGAGGTCAAAAAGTAAAATTTCATCAAATTTAGAGCCTTGATCATATTATCATGACACTATTCTAAATCCATTGCCAATCATATCTTTTGATGGTGATCAAAGTCTGCATGAATATGCAATTTATGCGAAGTACAAAATGCTTCCATCTATGGTGATTAGCCTATATCATTATGTTAACCATCTCATGTAAAAGCTTAAGTTGTTAGAGACAGACCATATTTATTCATTTCAACTCTTCAACATGCATGCCCCCTCGTGTAGGTTGGGTTCATTCTTTCTCGTTTGAGGCCTAACACATTAATTATTTGTTAATAGTTGGTTGGCGACTGGAATTAAAAATCTTGTCTTTTGTGTAACCATATGAATTATCTTATCTAAAAGTTTAAGCTATTTAAGAGGAGTCATATGTATACAATTAAATTGTTCAACACATTAAATATTTTAACTTAGTGTGTTTTTGCTGAGTTTTAGTTGAAGTAAAATAGAAAATAACATTGTTCATTCTGTGCTTTCTGTTAGTCTGATTAATGGTGCCTCTATTAGGCACCGTTTGTACTAGCAACTGACCAACCTCTCATGATAATCTTTTGTTTCTTAGGCGTAGCACTAGGCTTACTTTTTCTTTTCTGTAAATTTTTGATGAGAAAATAAGGAGTTTCTGAGGACAGTTGCTTCCTCCTTCAATAGACCTTGAGCGGAACTTCAAAATCCTTAGGCTCTGACATATGCTGATAGGAATCTATTCTGAGTTGTTGTTTAGGTACTCCAGTTGTTTGTGGTGCAAATCTGTGGCCTTTTATGAGGTATTTTTTCTGAGAAACTGTTGTCGAGTTTGGTGCTGTGATTTGACGCGTAGAATCTGGTCCCTTAGGCAAGTTTGTGTTGAGAAATTGGTTGTTCAAAACCAACAAAGGAAGAAGTGAAAAAATAGCTAACAACTTCGGTCGACCGAACTGAACTGCGGTCGACCGAAACTCTGCAGGATTTCAACCAAGAAGCTGCAGGAGGTTTCGGTTGACCATTCGGTCGACCGAAATGGAGGTTCGGTTGACCAACCGGTCGACCGAAATCTGTGACCGTTGGACGGTTTTTTGCCGTTGGGAATTCATTTTTGGAGGCTTTTCACTTGGTTTTTGGCACCATTTCGTGAATATGAACTAGGCCTATATATAGAGGGGTCTAATTCAATGAATAAATACTTTTTGATGTTATTACAATCTCCATAAACAAGATCAATCAATTTTCTTACTCATATTCTTTCATTTTATTGTGTTTCTCAAGTTTTTGTTGGTAAAAAATACTTTGTGCTTTATATTTCTACTACAAGGCTTTATCAATCCTTCAAACCATTTGCCGGAAAACCTTTAAGTATCTCGAATTTACTGGAGAAGGGGCAAATATTGTTTGAGGACAGCGATCACGCGGTTGAGCCTTTGCATCGAAGTTCTTGTTCTTGAATCCTTGTTGCTATTTCGGTTTGTTTATTCTCCTACTCGAAGGTATTATTTCCAACAATCTCAAACAATATTCCTGAAATGGAGAGTGAAACAATAATGACTACTATAAAGTTGATGAATCAAGACTTGGTTCGTTTGGATCGCTTTGATGGCACAAACTTCACAAGATGGCAAGATAAGTTGAAATTCCTTCTTACGGCGCTAAAGATCTTCTATGTGCTTGATCCGAACTTGGAAGATCTACCTGAACCATCCGATAAAGACACCGATGAATCAATGGTGAATATAAAGAAGCGTGAAGAGGATGAATTGATATGCCGCGGTCATATTCTTAACTCCTTGTCTGATCGATTGTATGATCTATACATCAACACAACGTTACCAAAAGAAATATGGGATGCATTAGAAAGTAAGTACAAAGCGGAGGAAGAAGGTACCAAGAAATTTTTAATTTCTAAGTACTTTGATTTTAAATTTCTTGAGAATATCCCCTTGCTTCCCCAAATTCATGAATTGCAAGTGCTAGTCAACAAGTTGAAGGCGGTGAAAATTGAAATCCCGGAGACCTTTCAAGTGAGGGCAATTATTGCTAAACTCCCCGGTACTTGGAAAGGATATCGGAAGAAAATTATGCATAGTTCCGAGGATCACTCCTTGGAACAATTGCAAAAACATTTGCGAATTGAAGAAGAATCAAGAATGCGTGATAAGAGTGAAAACTCTTTTGAAGGCACTTCCAAAGCAAATGCAATTGAGAAAACAGAACCGCCAACAAAATCCAACAAAAGGAAGCCTTCAACGAACTTCAACAAGTTCAAGAAGAAAACAAAAGGAGGTTGTTTTGTGTGTGGCAAATTTGGTCATTATGCAAAAGATTGTTGACACCGAAAACAAAACAACTTCGAGGGCAAAGTGAACTCCATCAAAGAAGATAGAATTGTGGCCACCATTTGTGAAATCAATGCAATCAAGGGAAAAGTTCCCGGATGGTGGTATGATATTTGTGCTACAATATATGTATCATATGACAAATCTTCTTTCAAGACTTATCATGAAGTTGATGGAGACCAAGAGATTCAAATGGGTAATGAGGTTCGATCTAAAGTGATTGGAAAGGGAAGTATGGATATCATCTTCACTTCCGGCAATACCATTACCTTGACCAATATACATGTTCCCGACATGACTAGAAATTTGGTTAGTGAAAATCTCTTAGGAAAATCGGGTATCAAAAGTGTGTTTGAATCCGGAAAACTTGTATTATCCCTAAATGAGAAATTTGTTGGAAAAGGCTATTCTAGTGAAGGAATGGTCAAATTACGTACCTTTGACAATTTTGAATGAGAATAAAAATGACTTTGCTTATGTTGTTGATTTATTTTCATTATGGCATGCTAGATTAGGACATATTGGAAAAAGTACTATGAAACGTATGATGAAATATGATTTAATTTCATATGATGAAAATGATGTTCTTAAATGCAAAACTTGTGTAGAAGCAAAAATGATTAAAAAGCGTTATTAAAATGTAAAAAGGACATCTAGTATTTTAGAATTAATTCATACGGATATTTGTGAATTAAATGGTATTTTAACTAGAGGTGGAAATATGTATTTTATTACCTTTATTGATGATTGTACTAGATACACATATGTTTACTTAATGAAACATAAAAGTGAAGCATTTGATATGTTTAAAATATATAAGAATGAAGTTGAAAATCACCTAAACAAGAAAATAAAAACTTTAAGAAGTGATAGAGGTGGTGAATACTTTTCTAGTGATTTCAACAATTTTTGTGAACAACATGGCATAATTCACCAATGTTCGGCACCTAGAACACCGGAAACAAAATGGTTTGGCTGAAAGAAAAAATAGAACTTTAGTTGAAATGATAAATGCCATGCTTACCTATGCTAAGTTGTCATTTAATTTGTGGGGTGAGGCCTTGTTAAGTGCATGTAAGATATTGAATAGAATTCATTCTAAACAAACTAAGGTTTCTCCTTATGAATCTTGGAAAGGAAGAAAAAACCTAACATTGGATACTTCAAAGTGTGGGGGTGTCTTGCTTATTGTAAGAACACAAACCCTAATAGGACCAAGTTGGGTCCAAGAGGCATTAAATGTGCCTTTGTTGGATATGCTAGCAATAGCAAATCATATAGATTATTAAACTTGGAGACCAATGTGATTATTGAATCAAGTGATGTAGAGTTCTTTGAGGATTCGCTATCTTCGGATAATGAATTGAGGGAAAATCTCTTAAATATCCCTAGCTCAAGTGGAACACAAGATGAAACATCTTCTAAAGGTGTTGATGAGTCAAGTGAGTCACGAAGAAGTAAAAGAACTCGAATTGAGAAGTCTTTAGGACCGGATGAAATTGATTCTCAACTCATTTCTTTTTACTTAGTAGAAGGAAATGAATTGAATGTAGTAAGAACAATTCCATTTGTTCTACATGTTGAAATCGATCCTAAAAACTTATAGAGAAGCTATGACTTCTCATGATAGCATGTTTTGGAAAGATGCAATCAAAGATGAAATGGATTCAATAATGTCAAATAATACTTGGGAACTTGTCGATTTACCACCCGGATCCAAACCTATTGGATGTAAAATGGGTATTCAGGAGAAAATACAATGTTGATGGTTCTCTAAACACCTTTAAAGCTAGATTAGTAGCTAAAGGATATCGACAAAGAGAAGGAATAGATTATTTTGATACATATGCATCGGTAGCTAGAATAACATCGATAAGGATATTATTCGCACTAGTTTCGATACATAATTTGCATGTTCACCAAATGGATGTCAAGACGGCATTTTTAAATGGGGATCTCGATGAGGAGGTTTATATGGAGCAACCTGAAAGCTTTGCTCTACCCGGAAATGAACATAAAGTGTGCAAGTTAGTAAAATCGTTATACGGTTTAAAAACAGGCACCTAAAAAGTGGCATGAGAAATTTGACTTAGCTATAATTTCGTTTGGTTTTAAACATAACAGCGTAGATAAATGTTTATATTCAAAAGTATGTGATAATTATGTGATATTTATATGCTTATATGTTGATGACATGTTGATTATGAGTGATCACATGGATGGAATAAAAGAAACAAAGAGGTTTCTATCTTCCACATTTAAGATGAAGAATCTTGGACAAGTGGATACCATTTTTGGGCATCAAAGTCACAAAGACTAGTGGGGGTTACCATTTAAGTCAATCATATTATGTTTGAGAATGTGATAAATAAGTTCAAACACTTGAACATAAAGGAAGCAAGTACCCCAATTGATCCAAGTTCAAAACTTGTAAAGAATGATGGAAGGGCAATTGCTCAATTAGAATATGCAAGTGTCATTGGAAGTCTTATGTATGCAGTTCAATCCACAAGACCAGACATAACATATGCAATTAGTAAACTTAGTAGGTTTACTAGCAATCCGGACAATGACCATTGGAAGGCAATTGGAAGGGTTCTTGGGTATTTAAAGAAAACCAAGAACTTAGGTTTACAATATACTAAGTCCCCGGCTGTATTGGAAGGATTTATCGATGCTAGTTAGATATCTAGCACGGGTGAGAATAAATCCACTTCCGGTTGGGTGTTCACTCTTGGAGGAGGAGCAGTTTCTTGGAAATCAAAGAAACAGACATGTATAACGCACTCGACCATGGAATCCGAATTCGTAGCATTATCGGATACCGGGAAAGAAGTTGAGTGGCTTAAGGATCTCTTTTATGAGATACCTTTGGGACCGAAGAATACATTTTCAATATCTATCTTGTGTGATAGTCAAGCCCACGTTAGCAAAAGCATACAATGAGGTATACAATGGAAAGTCTAGACATATGAGTCTTAGACATGACTACATAAGGAAATTAATCAAAGATGGAATAATTTTCTCTAAATTATGTTAAGTCTATCGAGAATTTAGCGGATCCTCTAACTAAACCTCTAAATCGAGATTTAGTAACATCTACATCGAGTAGGATGGGGTTGAAACTCTTAAAATAGAAAGATTCACCCAATGACAACAACCCTACCTGTCATTACTCAAAAGGTAATCCACACGGGTTCAAAGGGTAACAACAAGTCATTTGATATGTGGATAGCTTCAGCATTATTCAAATCCGCGATAACCCTATCCTAGTTAAATAATGCTGGTTGTTACTGAAGTGAGGGTTGAGCTTCAAGCTCTTAATGAAGTTCAGTGCTAAGAGCACAAGTATCTCTAAAAGTAACAAAGATGCTGGAAGAACTTCACCTAGACGAACTTCGAGGTGGTGCCGCCTCAATAGAGAGCTAGAGTTACTCTCTTAAAAGTTTGTCGAAAAGGATGAGCGCAAGGCCATAAAAGCGCTAAGCGAGTTTGAGGAACTTGAGAACACGTGGTACTCGTGTGTGTGTTCTTACCGGTATCGTCACATGAAAAATAACTGGTTCAAAGCTTCGAGCTATCTTGATTCCGACTTTACTTTGTTAGAATTACACTATGGTTAGATTCAAATCGAACGATATCTAATCCTTAGGCATGAGTATCGTTCATGTTGAATATGAGACTTGTTAATTTTTGAACAAGTGGGGGATTGTTGAGAAATTGGTTGTTCAAAACCAACAAAGGAAGAAGTGAAAAAATAGCTAACAACTTCGGTCGATCGAACTGAACTGCGGTCGACCGAAACTCTGCAGGATTTCAAACAAGAAGTTGCAGGAGGTTTCGGTTGACCATTCGGTCGACCGAAATGGAGGTTCGGTTTGACCAACCGGTCGACCGAAATCTGTGACCGTTGGATGTTTTTTGCCGTTGGGAATTCATTTTTGGAGACTTTTCACTTGATTTTTGGCACCATTTCGTGAATATGAACTAGGCCTATATATAGAGGGGTCTAGTTCAATGAATAAATACTTTTTGATGTTATTACAATCTCCATAAACAAGATCAATCAATTTCTTACTCATATTCTTTCATTTTATTGTGTTTCTCAAGTTTTGTTGGTAGAAATACTTTGTGCTTTATATTTCTACTACAAGGCTTTATTAATCCTTCAAACCATTTGCTGGAAAACCTTTAAGCATCTCGAATTTACCGGAGAAGGGGCAAATATTGTTTGAGGACAGCGATCACGCGGTTGAGCCTTTGCATCGAAGTTCTTGTTCTTGAATCCTTGTTGCTATTTCGGTTTGTTTATTTTTCTCCTACTCGAAGGTATTATTTCCAACAGTTTATTCCTTTGATGGGCATATATATGCACAAAGGTTACGCATCCAAATATCGCTGGGGAAAGTTGGCTAAAACCAAGATGGATGACGAAGACCAAAATGGGATAACCAAAGTTGTTCCCTATCTGAAGTAGGATTTTGAACATACAGGTATGAGTACGATATGCCATGCCACTGTTAGCTTCAAGGAGATACTTTCCCCTTCTTTTCTAACATGTCCAATTATTCTCCCCGTGAAGTCATAAGAAACATGGGGATTTAGCAGTATCCTAATTTTAATAATATACAACAATTTCTAATTTTGAGAATATACAAGTTCACTGATAATCTTAGAACATGCTATCATTTTCTGGAGTAGAAAAGATTGGAAGATGTTAGGAAGACATCCCCTTGATCTGCCACTAGAGTTGGTTGTGTGGTCTAAAGTCCTGAATCAATGATCCAGGTGTTAGAAAATTATTTTTGAGAGGCACTTAAGGCCTAGGGCTATGATATACTCATATATTAACCAAAGAAAAGTCAATGATCTGATTTGGGCAAAAAGGACTACATCCTTTAGGTTTTTCCAGCCTGAATAAGAACTGCTCAAGTTTCTCTTTCCTTCTTGTTGAACTTCATTTTGTTGATTTGAGATTTCGTTGTTTGACTCCATTTTTCTGCAAGGTTGGCTTACGACTCGTGACCAGAGGTCCAGAGCTTCCCTTTCCCGCTCCTAGTTCCCTTGGCACTCGGGGGCTTCCAACAAGCCTCCTTCGCTACCTAATCTTCCTGTAATGGTTGCATCAGAAAGTTTTGTTGTCACTTGTTTTCTTACCTTTGTGCTAGAGTTTGCAGTACTATCGTTGTCGTTATTTTCTTTCACTTGGCTTAGAGACATCAACTACAGATAATTCTACTGGGCATTCTTTCTCTAGCATAACATTTCTTTTCCTTATTCTCTTGTTCTAACCATTGCAAAACCCTCACTAATTCCAGTTGCTCTTTCCCATGGACGTGGATCCATGCTTGATCCATTTACACATTGAATCAGACCTGGAAATTAAACACCCTTCTCATTCAATGTACTCTTTATGCACTGTTGCACCTATGTTTGTACGTCATTCTTAAACTCTGAGATTGATCGATTTGAGCTGAAGACCATTAATAGCACTGTAGTATTCAATTACTGAATGGTTACTTTTATTTGGCGTTGTGAATCTTTGTCATTAGCTCAAAGCTTTGTGATGTGTCCGTTACCTTAGGATGCAAAACCCAGACTCTCAGATTTCCTTAGCTGTTGAGAGGAATGTGCATATGCGGCTTATTTTCTCGCTGCATAGAGTTCCATAGTTGTGACATGATTTGAGAATCTTCTTCATCCCACAAGGCAAACCTTGGATCATTTTTTTCTCATCTCAGGTCCAATGAGATGGTTCAACTTCTCATTTTTGTACTGTTATCATCGTCATTCGCCATAAATTTATTTTATCATCACATCATTAGTATTTCTGCTTCTGTCATGGTAAACTTTTATCTTCTAGCTTGTTTGATTTTGCACTATGTTGTAATGCAGGAAATTCGTCTCAAGCTTTAGAACTGAACGGAATGGTAAATTAGGGCCTTTCCTTGATACAATAGGTAATAACTTATTCCATTAATTTTATATTCGAATCAGAATCTCTTGGTACGGAAAAATCTTTATTCAACATCGGAAGCAAAAAGAAAATGGGATTGACTATTGATGATATGTCATTTTATAATTGGTGCTGATTAATTAAGGCAGTGATGTTTTTTATCCCTAGAATGAAATCTTTGCTATCGGGTGGTTTCATTATCAGCTGGTATTGTGGGTTCATTTGTTTGTTTGTTCTTGAGTCATCATTCTCCCCTGCTTCAGTATCTGATGGCTTGTGGATTAATATTGTTACTCCATATGAGCACACCATCGATGATAATTATTCCTTACTCCTGTATATGGGGGAGTCTTCAATCTGATCGTATATATTTTTTTCCAGAATTTAGTATGGCGATGTATTTTATGGAAGCAATTGAAGAAAGTCTTTGCTGTTATTCTTGGTTGCATGTCAGTCGCTATTCTCCTGGCTGAGGCTACATTGTTGCTAGGAGGAGTTGATTTATCTCTATTTTCTATCCTCATAAAATCCGTAGGAAATGAAGAGGTTGTTGTGCAGGTATATTCAATCTGTCTTCTCTTGGGTTTTGTTAACTGCTGTCTGCACATTGCTGTTTCAGAAGGGTGGTTTAATAATCTGTGTAGGATAAGACGGAATCTTAGATCCTCAGCATTTGCTATGCTCTTGGATTAGTTGTCTGTGTAATATTTTTGGTTTGTTTTTTGACCTGTGGTAGTTAATAAGAATCTAGTTGTTTTAGAATTTCATGTATATCCAGCACTGAAGCAAACAGAGTGGCAGAAAATGATTAATGTTGCCAACTCCAAATTACTGGGGGAAAAAGCTTAATTTGTTATTTCTCTTTTGGCTTCTGGAGTTGTACTTTTTGAGACATTGTAGCATCTTGTGAAATCAGTAGCTTTCTTGTGTCTTTATGGAGTAATTTATTCTGCGGCTTTGTTTTCTTCGTTTATAGCAAACTCTAAGATCACATCTTTGAATAAAATCCCATGAGAAAGGAAATCCAATTAGATAAGCTGCCCATGAGCATCATGGCATAGGTCAAAGGGAACGAGGGTATCCCCCTTTGCTGGTGAAGGCTCAGCCTTTGACTTGAGATATTTAGTGCATGGTTCATTGTCTATTTCTCTTACCATTAATTGTGTCTAATTATATTTAGTGCATGGTTCATTGTCTATTTCTCTTACCATTAATTGTGTCTAATTATTTTTTCTCTTTGGCTCAGGCTGTTTCATTCGTTCCTCTGATGTACATGTGTGTTTGCACATATTATTCTCTGTTTAAAGTTGGAATGTGATGTTCTATTCATTGACTCCACGACGAACAAGCTCAGTCAGTTTGCTAATGATATGCTCGTGAGTTTTTCTTGTGGTTTTGATTGCATAAATTGGATATGATGTTCTGATATTCTTCGAATTAATATCAAATTTACTTCAATCTGGGTGCCAGGATGGTTGCTCGTTATGCGCCTCCAATTTTCGTACAACTTTCTTAATCTCATTAGTCTTGGAAGTGGCAAGGAAACTATTTTTTGAAGCGGTGAGCTTTCTATTTCTTTTTATAGCCGACCTCTGTGATTTTTGTCCATATGATGGAATTAAAGTTAGCTCTGTAAGGAAACATAAATGCCTTTGATTTTATTTGGGAGCAGGGTTGAATTTCTAATTTTTTAAGGGCATCTCTCCCTAAGCTGAATAGTTATTTCTTTGTCAAATCTACTATTTTCAGCCATTGATATTGCAAAATTTTCTTCCCTCTTACTGATCATACATTTTCTTTTTCCTGGTTGCATGCATTCAGAACTACCTTTATCACTTAAATCTCATTATGATGTACTTCAGCTACACACACTTAATACTAAAAAAAAAATGATGACAGCTTCCTTCAAATTGCTGAGCTGTTTACTGTTTCTTCTTACTTTCTGGTCACTTGCTAGATTCTTGTTTTTTCATGCTCCTCTCTAAGCAAATGATCTTTATTGGCTTTCCGAAAAAATGTTAAACCGTGGAATTTTTTGTTGCCTTTTTGATTTGGAATGAAACACATGATTGCAGCGAATGGGGAAATATCGATAAAGCCGTACCGTTTTTTGGGCAAGGATTTAACCGAATTTATCCACTTATTATGGTTATCTACACAATCATGGTTGCAAGCAATTTCTTTAACCGGATCATCAGTTTCTTTGGCAACTGGAAGATATTTAGACTTCAAACAGAAGCAGACGATGTGGATGGTTTTGATCCATCTGGGATGCTTATACTACAAAAAGGTAAAATGATGCATCTGAACTGCATATTTTATATGGTCCTTGACTGAGGAAGTTAATATGAGATTTCTATCACTAGATATTTGCATTTCATTATTGAGGGTCCTATGTGATGCTACACAATTCGTATCGTATTATGTAAAATAGACCAAATTTATTTTTGCAGAAAGAATGTGGCTGGAACAAGGCCGTTAAGTTGGAGAACATGTTATCCCATTGGCTAGGAATTTCAATGGTGTGAGCATGGACCTGGAGTCTGGTGACAATGACACTGTATGTTTGTTTTCTCTGCATTGATGCATTTTCATTTATTTATTCTGGGGCAGAAAATTTTTAATGCTAATAAGTTTTGTATACATCCTCTCATATTTATTCTATTGGATGTGATTTTTCATTTCGGAACCTAGTCCATAAAATCGCTTGCAATTATAGTCTGTCTCGTCTACAAGAATTGTTTACTTTGTTTTTCAACCTCTCTTGAAGCCTAATTACTTTGTAATAATTAATTTCTGAACATGGTGTTAATATGTCCAGGATATACGTACAGTTGAAATGAAGGTGGCATCCGACTTGATCAAGGAGGATATGAAAGGGAGTTCGTCAATAAACCGTTTTAAAAGACGAGGCCAGTAGATATGCCGAGAGCAAAGAAGCCATAAGCAGCAAATATGCTGCCATGAGAGAACAGAACAAAAAACCATCTAACACGAAACCAGTCGAGAATATTGCTGCAGCTAAGGTCTCCTTGCTCAATGCTGGCAACTCTCAACCTATTAACAGCTCTGGAATACCATCGGGGTTTAGCCTCAAAATGGGCATCAATGAAGGCAGGTTTTCAAACTTTTAAGACGAACATTGAAGCAAAGAATTTTTACCTTCACGTCAAGTTGAGGACACGAAACTCTTATCTCGAAGGTTCAGTCCTCTGAATCCCTAGACGAGATATTTCAGAAATTGAAAAAACCCGCTGGCATGAACATGGCCACTCTGAGTGATTGACTGAGACGAAGTATGAACATGATATCAGAGTTTTCTGGTCCACAGCAGATAGGCATTCTCAGATACGTTCAAATGAATGCAATTGTCCATTGTTAGTATAGGGAATTCGAGCTAATCCACGAGTGCAGGTCTCGGGAAAAGGGTTGGATGCTTGTTTTCAAGTTATTGCCCATTCTTTGGCACTTGTCTGGTATAGTTGGAGGGAGCCCCTCGGGAGGGGGACAAAAATGGGGGAAGAAAAGGGGTAAATATTGAACGACAAATTATCACCAATAATTCTTGGAGTAATTACTCAAGAATGTAGATGTTCAAGAAACAAGTATTATGTCTACAGTAAAGAAACAGTTATAATGTATATGTAAATTGAAGTGAGCGTTTTTGATTTGTTTTGTTTTGTTTTGTTTATCGGGCTATGTTTTTGGACAGCTTTTAGCATTGGGTTGGGGTTTATTGGGAGCGCCAACTTTTTATACCCCCCGGCGGAAAATTATTTTTTCTTATGTTGAAAGTATTTTCTTTCATTTCCAGTTAATGTGGATTTTGTTCATTTTAGAATTTCTAAGTATGTCACCTTGTGTTGATGTAATGTTTGACATTATCGTGGGTCTTTAAAAGCCCAGGTAATTGATAATAATGTTGGTCTTCTGAGGCGTTAATATATCTTTTAAATATGATAAAATTAAGAAATTGTAATTTGTACAATTTGATGGTAAGTTCCGCTTCCTATTTCATTCTTATCATGCCTCCATCTTATCATTAATGGTGGTGCTGAGGGAGGCCAATGACTCCTGCAATTATTTTTAACATTTTTTTCTATATAGAAATTTTTTATTTTTTTTTTTAAATATAATATTACAAGTTACATGTAAATTTTATTTATTCAGACATTTCTTCGCCTCCGATTGTGAAACTTCTGATTCCGTCAATGGCTCGTTGTCTACATTGCGAAGTGGTGATTGGTGGGATATGGGGACGCCAATGTTCGCATTTGTCAAAAATGAGACTCTATGCTGCAAAATTTCTTAATTAAAAATAAGTTACGTAAATTGCAATTCTTCAAAATCATTAATAAGAATAAACCAAACGGCT